>JAJLWE010000011.1:0-358336 GCA_030564625.1 Zygoascus hellenicus
GAAATTAAAATTCAAACTCAAGCTCAAGCACGGAATAAGTCCGGGAAGTTGCTGGTCGGGGGGGGGGGGGGGAGAAGAAGCGGCATTTTCCTCCTGAGGCACCTATCCCTGTATGTGAGGTAGGCCCAAGAAAACGAAGCATAGCTAGTTGGTTCAAGCGACACAGGTGAAGGGCATCAAAGCCAACTGATCATATTGGAATCGAGGACTTTCCTAGTTGCTACGATTTTAACTCGGGGGGGGACGAGAACGAGAGGGGGGTGTGCTGCCATCTGTCAAGAACAAAACAAAGTGCTAAGCTTTGAGCCCCTGTCTTGGCTACTGCGAATGGAAACACCGTTAGACACAGCATAAAGGCTGGGGGAGGATAGATTGAGAATTGGTTGACGATAATAAGCTCAACATTTGGAGGCAACGCAAGCAGATGAAAAAATCCCGTCTAATGAGGATCATACACCCTCTCTTATTTGGTCGATGCCTGTTGTTCCTATAGACAGTATAAGCCGCTTCAGTATTGCAATCAACTCCGTTAAATGGCGGGGCGGAGAGCCGGGTATATAGTGGCAACGAAAATTACATTTGCTTTGACCGCACTGCCCCGAGATAGACAGTAACATCAGAGCACATCCTTAGAGTTGTAAAAGCCGAGCAGCAGTTTCAGAGGAGGTGTGAACTGCACATTAAATTCTCTTTTCTAAAACCCCTCTACATTTCATACCATCTGTGAGCTATTTCCGTTTTCTGATCCAACACCACAGAAAAAGGGTGGTGTTTATCACTCACTTTTCTTCCGCATTGGCGATCGTTTGAGTGGGAAAAGCCTAATTCCCGCAATCCCACGCTCGACTTATAAGCCGGTCGACCCAGTTCAACAGCCCACTCCAAACAACCGCACCTACTACCAACTAGGTGGAATAGCGACCGAATAGCAGAACAGGGACAGACGAAACGAAAAACAACGACTCAGTACTAAAAGTTTCCCGGGTATTGCAAGCAGTTCCGATCTTTTCCAACACAAGGCCCATCTCTAGGACCGTACTTTTTTGATATTCTTCTTTTTCCCAATCAATATTTGCTACGAAACATTACGTGCGACTGGTTTATATGTTCTTTGTAGGCCGAACCATCATATAACCAACTCCCCCCACCTCCTCCGTTCTTACAACCTCGCACCAGCGCCATGAAGCGCGCTCTTTTCAAGCTGAGGCCTATGCTGAATGGTGCTGTTCAGAAAAATAGTCCGGACGACTTTTTCATTGAATTAAACGAACCTCATAAGGTCTTTTCTCCTGGTGATCTCGTCCAAGGCAATGTGGTGCTGGTGTTGCCTAAAGACCAGAAGGTAGCGTTCATAAACTGTCAGCTTCGAGGAGAGGTCACAGTCAGAAACCAGCTTGTCAAAGGTATGAGCAACCGATATCTGCTTTTCGAAGATGAAATCGATCTTTGGGGTGAATCTCCGCAACAACCTACTGGGCCTTCCCCGTCGTCTGTGACTACCCCATCTGATCCTGCAACCAAACAAGACCACCACCAGACCTCACCAACAACGTCGACTCAACATGCGAATTTTACCGGAACCGAAGTTCCTTCCAACTCCTCTTCTTCTAATGCATCTACTTCCATAACGTCTAGAGCTTCTGCTAGTAGCTCGTCGTCTCGCTCTGCTGATTCTGTCGGGCTCGTACCTCCAAAGGAAATTGGCATCAATGTCTCTTCAAACGAAAATCTGGCCTTGGTTTTACAGAAAGGAGAGCACAATTTTGCTTTCGAGTTTGAGCTTCCGAAAAAGGGCCTTTTTAATTCTCTCGAGTTTGAGCGTGGCTCCATATCATACACAATAACTGCTAATTGCCGCAAACCAAGCTCTGTTTATGAACACACCTGCAAAAAGAGTCTATCGATTGTGGTACCGATCGATGTTGCTCGACTGCCGCCTGCAAAAATCACATCTTTGACTGTCGATGTCAGAAAAAAGCGCAAACAGCAAGGATCTATTGTTGTTTCAGTAAATATTGGCCAGCGAGGGTTTCTCAGAGGAGAAACAGTTCCAGTCAAAATTTCAATACAGCATATACGGTCGATCAAAAGTCTGGCTGGTGTTGTTACTACTCTTTCACGAATATCTCGCATGTCCGGCGAAGGACTGGAAGCCCAGTCGTTTCGTAAAGATCTCTATCAAACAGTCTCACCTTTGTACACAGATCCCGCAACCTTTGCATGCACCATAACATCGAACTTGAGAATTCCTCCAGAAACATTTCCTACAACCAAGGGCCACAAAGTGATATCTTTCCAGTACTGTATTGAGGTTGTCATTGATTTGGAAGGAAAAAGTGCTTTACAACAATTGGGAGACTCGGAGACTGGAAACCACCATGCTAAGCATGGACATGTTGATACTGATAAGCTGAAAAGATCCAAAGGAGTGGTATGTTTGTGGAGCGAAGTTGTTATCGGCACCAACCGATCTTCTAGGCAAGACACCGAAGGCTTTGTGTCTTCTCCGCACATCTCCCTCAACAACTCCCACGGTCACATCTCAGCAGCACCAAGTTTGTCACAGTCTTCTTCGGGCCATCCTTCCGGTTTCCGTATGACGAGAACCCTTTCTAGCAACTCGTCTGCCACTGGTGTGGAATCTTCTCATTCTGCATCATCTTCTATTCAGTACCGCATTTCCAGCACCCAATACGACTATGAAGAAATTGGAAATATTCAGCAGGGAAGTGAAAAACAGCGCCTTCAGCAAATGGAGCAGGCTCTACTCCCTTCGGCACCGCCAGAAGACGATACACAGTTGCCTTTCTATGCTACTGCTCCCGCTCACCCCGATGATCACCCACAGCCACCATATTCTGAACATCCTCCTGAGGCGGGCCCATCGGGCTCAATCCCAGCAGTTATTGTACCACCTCCAGCTGTACATCGGGCTACTGATGATAAGCAGGAACTCGAGCGCCAGCGACTGCAGCATTTGGAGTCGATGCCTTCTTATTTATCAGACAGAACAGCCACAGGTCCTGCAGCTTCGACAGACTCGCCTAGCAGTACAATCCATGCTGTGCCATCTGCTCCACCGCTTCCCAGTGCCCCTGATTCTTTTACAGCAACGCCATCTGCTCCTCCTTTGCCATCGCCGGACGCTGCTTCATCTTCATCTCCCTTAGCAATACCATCAGCGCCCCCAATGCCAGCATTGACGAACCTCGATATTAACGACCATAATGACGACGATATTTATACATGAGGAATGATTTTCTTAGACCAACTGAATTCATGTGGACATGTACGCATTTGCAAATGCGCTGTAAATGTCTCTTTTTTTTTACTTAAACAATGTCTGTATAAATGCATCTACTAATCATTTTTTTTATTATTTTCACCAAAACCTATATCACATTAAGAAGATATTTCATGATTTTTGGACTGCTCGGCAATCAAAACTGATTTATCGAGTAGCAAAAGCCTTGGTAACGACTCGCTTCAAGTTCAACTCAGCCTTTCGCAAATCGTCAGCAGAGGCGTCCTTGATCTCCAAAGTAGCCATGGCGTCGGACAAAGCAGTCTCAACACGGTCTCGAGAACCTCGCTTCATCTTGGCAGTTACACCGGGGTCGGTGATGGTAGCCTCAATGTTGGAGACGTAAGACTCCAAGTGCTGCTTGGCCTCATGTCGCTTAGAGAAAGCCTCGTCAGCAGACTTGAACTTCTCAGCATCGCTGATCATCTTCTCAATGTCGTCAGAAGTGAGCTTACCGACAGCGTTGGAGATGGTGATGTTGGCAGATCGGCCGGTAGACTTCTCAACAGCAGTGACCTTCAAGATACCGTTGGCATCAACCTCGAAGATGGCTTCCAAAACGGGCTCACCAGCCTTCATGGGGGGGATACCGTTCAAGTCAAACTCACCGAGCAAAGTGTTCTCAGTGCAGTTGACTCGTTCACCCTGGTAGACGGGGAACTGGACAGTGGTCTGGTGGTCACCAACAGTGGTGAAAGTTCGTCGCTTCAAGGTAGGGACAGTGGTGTTTCGAGGAACAACAGGAGCAAAGATGTTACCTTCCATGGCAACACCGAGGGTCAAAGGAACAACATCCAAAAGCAACAAGTCCTGGGCCTCAGCAGAGGTGGCCTGACCAGTCAAGATAGCACCCTGGACGGCAGCACCGTATGCAACAGCCTCATCAGGGTTGATAGACTTCTCGAGCTGCTTACCGTCAAAGTGGTCAGACAAGAGCTTCTGAATCTTGGGAATTCGGGTAGAACCACCGACAAGAACGACTTCGTCAACCTTGGACTTGTCAATCTTGGCATCAGACAAAACCTGCTGGACGGGGTCCAAAGTAGACTTGAAGAGAGCATCGTTGATGGCCTCGAATCGAGCTCGAGTGATGTTGATGCTGAAGTCCTCACCCTGGAAAAGAGAGTCAACCTCAGCCTGGGTCTGGGTAACAGAAGAAAGGGCTCGCTTAGCTCGCTCAGCGGCAGTTCGCAATCGTCGCAAAGCTCGGGCATCGTCAGAGATGTCCAAACCAGTCTTCTTCTTGAATTCACCCTTGAAGAACTCCAACAAGTTGGTGTCAAAGTCCTGACCACCCAAATGGGTGTCACCAGCAGTAGCCTTGACAGTGAAGACACCGCCCTGGATGAGCAAAAGGGAAACATCGAAAGTTCCTCCACCCAAGTCGAAGATCAAGACGTACTTCTCCTCTTCGGTCTTACCAGCACCGAGACCGTAAGCAATAGCAGCGGCGGTAGGCTCGTTGATGATTCGCAAGACGTTGAGACCAGCAATGGCACCAGCATCCTTGGTGGCCTGTCGCTGGGAGTCGTTGAAGTAAGCGGGGACGGTGATGACAGCCTTGTCAACAGTCTTACCGAGCTTAGCTTCAGCAATTTCCTTCATCTTGGTCAAAACCATAGCGGAGATTTCCTGGGGGGAGAAAGTCTTGGTCTCGTTAAGGTACTGGACCTCAATGAAAGGGTTTCCGCCCTGGTCAACAATCTTGAAAGGCCAGGTCTTGATATCCTTCTGGACAGAGTCCTCGTCGAATCGTCGACCAATCAATCGCTTGGCATCGAAGACAGTGTTTCGAGGGTTCAAAGCAGCCTGATTCTTAGCGGCATCACCAATGAGACGCTCCTTGTCAGTGAAAGCAACGAAAGAGGGAGTAACTCGGTTACCTTGCTCGTTGGCGATAATCTCGACAGCGCTATCGTAGGTAGCGACACACGAGTAGGTGGTACCCAAATCGATACCAACGGCTCCTGGGTATGTTCCGTCACCAGCAGAAGACATTCTTTATGTGGTTTTTTTGTGTTTTTTTAAAAAGGTTTTGGGGGTTCTGAAAATTTGACTATAGTCTTCAGAGGTGTAGAAAAGAAGAAGTTCCAGAGAGTGAAAAAATTTGAAAAACAAAAATTTTTTTCGTTGTGCAAGCCGGGCGAAAAGAAATGTGAGTGAGGCTCAACTCCAAGCCTAGCAGTCCGCTTATAGCAGACGAGACACTCAAAACCAGTTGATAAGACGCAGCTGGTAACTGGCTGTTGAGAGCTTGAGCGAAAATGGTGGTGTAGATTACCTGATGTCCAGGTGAAATTCAAGCGGGGAAGCAGTCAACGTAGATTCTGTGTTCTGGCAACAATGCTCCCTCCTCCACCAATGCTAGTTTAGAGTAGCTGCTAAATAATAACTGCGCCGTAAATATGCGATTCTTTTCGAGGTGAGAGGATCCCAGAAATGCCTCTTCAATGGTTTTTTTTTTTTTGGTCACATGCCATTTCGATGGTTCCAAGAGTTGCCATTGACATGCTACGCTCACTAGTGCCAGTTATGGCTCTTCCCCATGTCCAAGCAAAACTTGTCGAAGCTCAATAGTAGTATTGCAAAACTGGCTATTTTCCCAAATATCCAGAACGAGGTATACCATTTGCTGTAACTTGTATTGGTAATACTTTGATTGAGGGTCAAGTAGTCTGTTAAAGCCAGGGCCATTCTCATCAGAAAACTCTCTCAAAGCAACTAGGTAGTCGGTTAAACCTTGTTCAATACAAATTTTCAAGATGTGTTCATGGTCATTTAATTCATTTTGTAATTCCATCCTGAGCTTGTGGATCAAAGCAATAGATTCTCGACGGTGAACTTGTGCTTTTGGTTTGAATTTATCATCCAGCCCAAGTGATTCGAACATTCCATGAATCAGAGACCCCAGTATTTCACTTGAATGGATCAGCTCCTGTAATTTCGGGGAATTGAATTGAGTTTCCACAAGTAAATTGAGCACTATCAGTGCGTCCCACCTCGAATCCAAATCGGATGAACCTAGTTTTTCTACCAACATATCTTTGGATCCCATATCATTCAGAAAAAACAATGCCATGGCATTTGCAGCTAGCTCTTTCATCTGATCATTTCCTGCTTTCCAGTAAGCTTCAAAAGCGTCCAGAGGAATGTCACTTGAAGGCTCCGACTTCACGTCTCCATCATAAGGGTTGTCATTCTCTAGCCTCCATTGGACCTGCTTGATCACCCCATTAAACGACCATCTGAAATATATCAACAATCCTACAGTAATAACTGCTGGCTGGACCCAGTCACGATAGCCGGTCATCTGCCGTATGTGGTGCTGTGTGGAGGAGATGAGATCGTGAGAGTTGGGTCGAGATCACGCTCAAAAGTCAGTCAGTACAGACACATTATGAATTCAAGAAGATGTTCCCGATTATATGCTAGCTAATGATTGATACTATTTTTTGCAGCAGATAATTATGCACCCAGTAGAATGAGTGCTGTAGACCTATGATGAGAGTCACGTGATTCTCACTCGTCGTTTCAACCGATATTTCATACCGTTGATTGATCCCTCAACTCTCCATCAAGCAATCTATGTTTTGGTCCAAGTGCTGACTAGAAGATGAAATAGCACCATCTATACTTCCTTTCAATTTTTCTGTTCTTTGAATGTTCTCTATCATTTCAATTTCGTTCTTTTCTGCGTTGCTGAGTCCTCCTTCTCCTGGGTTCCCTTTTAGGTAAATAGGCTGGGCTACATACACGAGAATGAAATATCGCGTCCTGCCCATCACTTTGTATCAGATCCAACGTAGCATTGCAAAATACTCTAAAATGACCCAAGAAATTCCTGCTCTTCAAGTTTGTTTTCTTCCTGGCGAAACCAATGCCAAGGCTCCTACACGGGGCTCGGAATTTGCTGCTGGCTACGACATGTATGCATCTGAAGATAAAGTCATTGCTGCACGAGGTCGAGCTCTGGTTAAAACCGGTGTTTCAATTGCCATTCCTGAAGGCACTTATGCTCGTGTAGCTGCTCGATCTGGTCTTGCTGTCAAGCATGGTATCGATGTTGGTGCTGGTGTAGTCGATTATGACTATCGAGGAGAGGTTCGAGTGCTCTTGTTCAATCACAGTGACGAGGAATTCAAGAGTAAGTACATGTCAGACAATTCTTTAAAGCTCGGATTTGCTTGGCTTCAATCATTCTCATTTTCATCATAAATATTTACTAACTATCCAGTTGCCCCTGGTGATCGTATTGCTCAGTTGATTCTAGAAAGAATCTACAATCCTCCTGTTGCTGTCGTTGAAAAACTATCGGAGACTACTCGAGGTGCTGGTGGATTCGGATCTACTGGTGGATTCGGTGGAAATATTGAGAAAAAGGTCAAGTTGGACGAATCCAACTGACCATAGTTCGCAAAAATATATAGAAATATATTCTTAATTTATTTACAAGACGAATAACTTATGGCAAACTCGGACTCGATGTCGGTATATTGCTTGCTTTCCGAGGAGAATTTCAAGATCTAGCAGATCGTCCGAGTGTCTCGTCTCTGCTTTTCAACTCAGCAGGATTGGGGTCTGTTTCCGAGCTGTCTTGGGGTCCAAGGTGTGAGATCTTGCCGGCCGTCTCCTTTGCAAGTTCTCGAGGGGATTTGCTGAAAGCATTTTCTCGAGCTCGGAGCTCTGCATCAGAAGGATCATTTTCCAAACTGTCTTGAGGTCCGAGGTGAGAACTCTTGCCGGCCGTCTCCTTGGCAAGTTCTCGAGGGGATTTGCTGAAAGCATTTTCTCGAGCTCGGAGCTCTGCATCAGAAGGATCATTTTCCAAACTGTCTTGAGGTCCGAGGTGAGAACTCTTGCCGGCCGTCTCCTTGGCAAGTTCTCGAGGGGATTTGCTGAAAGCATTTTCTCGAGCTCGGAGCTCTGCATCAGAAGGATCATTTTCCAAACTGTCTTGAGGTCCGAGGTGAGAACTCTTGCCGGCCGTCTCCTTGGCAAGCTCTCGAGGGGATTTGCTGAAAGCCTTTTCTCGAGCTCGGAGCTCTGCATCAGAAGGGTCATTTTCCAAGCTATCTTGGGGTCCTTGATGAAGGTGAGCATCCTTTCCAGCTGTGTCCTTTGCAAGAGTTTTGGGGGTTGTCATCTTCTCCAATTGTTGAGGTGACATGGAGTTAAATGCCTCTTCTCTCTCCTCCATCTCAAACGGCGTAGGTGTGGTTTCAGTGCTATCCTGAGGACCCAAATCCATGAATCGACCTGAAGTTTCCTTCTGAAGCTCTTCAGGAGACCGTGACTTGAAAGCCCTCTCTCTCTCCTCCAGCTCAAAAGGAGTAGGTGTGGTCTCAGAGCTGTCTTGGGGACCCAAATCCATAAATCGGCCTGATGTCTCTCTCTCGAGCTCCTTAGGAGACATTGATTTATAAGCTCTCTCTCGTTGCTCGTTCTCAAACGGCGTGGGGGTGGTCTCAGAACTATCCTGCGGGCCCAAATTCATAAAGCGGCCCGAGGTTTCCTTCTCGAGCTCTTTAGGAGATTTTGACTCAAACGCCTTGTCGCGTCCCTCCAACTCAAATGGTGTAGGTGTAGTTTCCGAACTATCCTGAGGACCCAAGTTCATGAATCTACCAGAGCTTGCCTTTTGAAGTCCTTTAGGAGATAACGAATTGAATGCTTCCTCTCTTTCTTCCATCTCAAACGGGGTAGGAGTGGTCTCGGTGCTATCTTGAGGGCCCAAACTCATGAATCTACCAGCAGTTTCTTTCTCGAGCTCTTTAGGAGACTTTGATTTGAATGCTTCCTCTCTTTCTTCCATCTCGAACGGGGTAGGAGTGGTCTCGGTGCTATCTTGAGGACCTAAACTCATGAATCGACCAGCAGTTTCTTTCTCGAGCTCTTGAGGAGTGATGTCCTTATCAGCTTCGTTCTCAGGCACAGCTTTGGGCTCGTCGTCGATATTGATGTTATCCCGGACCTTGATAACATGACCAGATTCGTCTTCCTGCTCATTTTCATCCTTGATAAGCTCTTCCTGTTCTTTAATCACCTCCAATCTCTGTTTGTTGGTGGCTTCCTTAGGAGCCAATTCCAATTCAGCCTCGTGGTAAAGTTCTTCGGGCAAAGCAGAGAGTACAGCAAGCAGACCATCATAATAGTTATCAGCACCACTGTCAGAGCCATAGGTATAGGCGCTACTTAGTAAAAGCAAAGTAGAGGGAACCTTTTGCTGTAGCCTGAGCTCTAGCCAGTTGCTAAGGTCATCTCTCAGCTTTGCTGGCGAAACAGAGTAGGTCTTTATTCCCCGTGAAGAGCAAGCAGCTTGCAGCTCAAGAGTTGACAGAGATTCTACACCTTCATACTCAATGGCAGCATCATCACGCCTGACTTGTCTCAGCTTGTATCGGATGCCATATCGAAGCATGACGTCTGTGCCAAAAGGCTGAAGGTTCAAATACTTTGCCAAAGCAACAAGCTGGGGCCGCGAAAGGTTATCCAAAACGATATCATCCTTGAAACATCTAGCAACGGAAACAAGTAGCTCTTTAGAAGGATTTTCACCGCTTGTTCTTACTTGGCGGGCAAACTTTGCAAATTGTTCACGCTGTTCCGGCTTAACGTGGACGGGGAAAACCATACCAGACTCTGACACTGTTTGTCTCAAGAAAGTGGAGACATTTCCTCGAGTCTTTCGCAATTTCTTGGTCTTTTTCTCCTTGTCGGACCGACTCTCGTAAGTGGATGGCAAAAAGTTGGGGAAAATACGAAGGACGATGGGAAGCAACAATTCAGCAAAAGGAACAATGACAAACATACTGAACGGAATCAGTCGGACAATATCTTGTGTTGTTCGACGAAGCTGACGATCCTCACGACGAGTCAAGTCATAGCCAGCAGCCATTTTAGCAGCCAATTTCGTGGAAACTTTTATCTCGTACCCCAGCAACTTTGTACCATCCCAATAATGTTGGACCTCATGCTTGACCTTCTGCCATAGCGTCATCTTCTTTGCCTCTTCGGGAGGAGGAACAACTCCTTCCTTTGAAATCTCCTTCTTCAATTCTGCCTTTTCCTTCGCCTCGGCTTGTTTCGGAGACGACGTTGAATTCATTCTCGTGAGCTGATGAGGTAGATCAACTCTAGGCATCAGCACAGGCCGAGGAAGCCCCAGGCGGTGCAACGGCTGTAGATTTGCCGGCCGACGGATTGAGCTAGCTGGACGCAAAGCTGGTAATTGTTAGCATTGATCATTCAATTGACTTGTACCAATCGCTTGTGGCCCTATCCGAAGACATCTGGCAGTCAGGCTGGTGGTGGTCTTGTCTTGGGGGGAAAGAGACGAGGAGGTCTTTGCAGGTGCGCCCACCCATGGGAAGAGCGGACAAGGCCCATGGAAACCAATGATGATCAGAAATACATACCCAATCTCAAAACACTTCTTCCTACCAGCATAGTAATAGTCTTGTCTTGGAGCTATAATTCCAGTTCTATTCCGTTGTTGGGTTTACAGCAACTTCAAGGAACGAAGAATATATGTGAAGCAGGATTGGTCCGTGGCCATCACAGTATCTTTGCTGCAACAGCCGTGTGCCACAGTAAAACCCATCACGATGGGTGATGGCTGGTTGGGACAAGTACGAAAACAATTCGAAAGAAACAGGGTCAAAAATAAAGGGAAAAAAAATTGGAAAAAATCATTGAGCAAGATCATTGCGACAACGCAGAAGAAACCTGCAGATATATAGACGAGATGGGATCTCAGAAACCGGGAGCAAAGAGTCATGCCAAGGCTCGAGAAATCGAGTCTTTGGCTGATCTGAGCGAAGGTGATCTCAGCAACAGTGGCATTTCCGGATCAGAATCAGGATCAGAGTCGGAATCAGGCTCGGACGGTGATATCAATGAGAATGAAAATCTCCGGGAGGGCGAGGAAGATGACGAAGATGAAAATGAAAGTGAAAATGAAGATGAAGACGAGGACGAGGACAAGTCGGATCGTCCTTTGAAAAAAGCGCGTACTGGTATCTCTGCAGAAGAAATACAGATAGCCCGCGAGACTTCTGAGCTTTTCAAGTCCAACATTTTCAAAATGCAAATAGACGAGCTTCTCAAAGAGGTCGCTCTAGAAGAAAAATACGTCTCCAGTGTCAATCACGTCTTATTCAAGCTCAACAATATTTTAAAAGATGGCAAAGCCGTCAAAGATTTGAGTCTCAAAGACGCAGAGAAAGCTGTTGGCAAGATCATCATTCCATTTGCTGAACCAAAACCAAGAGATATCAAGTACACATTTTCTTGGTCCAGTCCGACCGAAATTAATGTCATCGGCAGTTATTCTCTCAAGACTGCTGTTAGACAGCCTGAAGGTGTCGGTATTGACCTCTTGGTCATGATGCCTAGTCATCTTTTCCAAGATAAAGATTATTTGAATTTCCGATATTTCCACAAAAAAGCTTTTTATGTCGCTTATTTGGCTCAAATCTTGGCCCAAGCTAATAGCGACTTGTTCTCCGTACAGTATGCTTTTCAGGCTGACGATCCGCTGAAGCCTATGCTTCAGCTGAAGCTGACAAGCAGCAAACTTTCTAAAAGATTTCACATTAATATCATGGTTGGTGCACCTCTGGAAACTTTTGATGTCAAGAAACTCAACGTCGATAGAAACTGTATTCGACTCTCTGGCGATCACTCAGTCGCTACCACACTCTATAACTCATCACTGGTTTCAGATCTCACTTACTCACGATTCTTAAAAAAATTGCATACAACCAGCATGAAATGTGCTGGGTTCAATGAGGCCTGCAAACTCGGTAGGCTCTGGCTGAGACAGAGAGGCTTTTCGTCTGCTCCAAAGCAAGGCGGGTTTGGAAATTTTGAGTTTGCTTTGACTATGGCAATTCTTTTAGATGGCGGTCCTACCGGTAGCCGAGTTCTTGCTAATGGCTATAGTAGTTACCAGTTGTTTAGAGGAACTATCAATTTCCTTGGAACCCATGACTTATCTAGCAACCATGGCAGTCTTTCGTTCGACGGCTCCAGAACAACCAGATTGTCTGCCGTTTCCAATGAGTTTGTTAACAACGAAGGATTCCCTCTTGTATATGACAGAATCTCAAAGCTTAATATCCTCTATAAGATGTCTCGATGGGCCTATAGTCTTCTGAAGCATGAAGCAGCCATAACCTGCGATTTACTCAACGACGTGGTAAAGGATAGGTTTGACCAAATCTTTTTGCAGCCGCTGAAGAATCATTTCCGATTTGATATCTCGTTTTCTGTTGTCGTACCCACAGATGACAAAGCCTACTCAGGTCTGACCAAAATCCAATACTTATCTCCTGTCAGATTCTGGGTTAATAGATTATACCGAATGCTCCACAGGGGATTTGGCACTCGCGTGAGAAAGATCGCCTTTGTCGATCTTCCCTCATCTACTGAGTCTGGGCCAATCACCAAGGCTCCTGCTTCTTTAACAAGAAGCTCTCGATTAGAACTTACTATAGGTCTGGTTCTCAACCCTGATGAGTGTGATAAAGTTCTCACATTTGGACCTTCTGCAGAAGATGATAGAGCAGTTCAAAAGTTTCAGGCTTTTTGGGGCAGAAAATCCGAACTCCGTCGATTCCAGGATGGCTCTATTCGTGAAGTTGTACCATGGGAGTCGCCATATCAAGGCTCAAACACACCAGTTGTTCTTCAAATTACGAATTACTTGCTCAACTTACATATGCCTGAAGTTCGGCTCAAGGCACGTCAAGCATCAACTAACATTACCGCATCAGTTATGTCTGGCGCTTTAACTGCTCACCAGGCAAAATACTCTGCATTCCAAAAAGCTGCTAGCATGATACAAGAGCTCGAAGGTCTGCCTTTACGTGTTCGTTCTATATTTCCTACATCAACATCATTAAGATATACTAGTATTGATGCACCGGAACCATATAATTTGCAAGTGGATGATGGTGTTGGGTCGGGGCTGATAACCTTTGAGTCGTCAAACAAATGGCCAGATGATAGTGAAGCTTTGGAGAAAACTAAACTTGCTTTTCTTTTACAGATTGCCAAGAAAATTTCCGAAGGTGGCTCCTATGATGCTTTGATTGGTACTGAAAAGGATTACATTCCAGGATTGGAAATTGGCTTTATGCAGCTGCAAACCCCTGATGGATTCTCTTTCAAACTTCGAATTTCCACTGACTTTGACCTGGTATTGCTTAATCGTGCTGTTCAGGAGAACGGAAAAAACGAGAAGTTGAAGGAGACCATCGAAATCTACAAGCAAAAGTATGAGGATTCAGTCACTCACACGAGATTAATCCAAACTATGGCTTTGCGATTCAATTTCTATGCTCCTTCATGCCGACTTCTCAAAAAATGGTTCAAGGAGCATATGCTCATAGGATTATTTTCAGAAGAAGCTATTGAACTGTTGGCTCTGAAACCTTTCGTTGACTCTGGTCCATACTTGCCTCCTTCTAATGCAGCAACAGCTCTTTTAAGAGTATTGGACTGTATTTCTACTTGGGATTGGCGACAATCGGCTCTGATTTTGGACGTTTCAAATCACGCCTCCGTTGATGGAACACGAAGTAACAGGCTGACTCCATTGACAGGAACTGAGACCAATCTCGGATTTTACCAAAGATCAAATGACGCATTTGAGAAACTCAGAAAGGACATTGATCCTGCTTTGACTTTGGCACCAATGGCTATTTATACTGAGACAGATGGTACGGGCATCAGCTGGACAAAGAATATCCCCCGATCGGAAATTGGAAAAGTTGTTGCCGCTAGAATTACAGGTCTGGCTAGATCTGCTATGATGATGACTTCAATTGACTATAGTCGAATTTTTACTAGTTCGCTAGATGGATACAACCTTGTCATTGATTTGAAAAAGATTGGTGCCGAATCCCAGAGCGAGAAAAAGTATAAGAATTTGCATATTCAACGTCACGGTCAGTTTGTTGATCAGCAACAGGTCATTGATGACAGTATTGATGTCACCAGAAAGTTCTATCAGGATCTTTCTGTGCGATTTAGTCATACTTTGGTATTATTCTTGGGTACTACTAAGATCTGCGGTCTGTGGTACCGGGATATTCTAGAGCCGCGAAATTTTAAAGTGAATTTGGCATATTCAACGATTCCGATTGACAGTCAAAAAGTCGAGCTCAATAAGCAAGCCATTGCTTGTGAGATAGAGAGAATTGGTGGAAATCTTGTGGAAAAAATAACTCTTCATTGAAGTCTGCGATCTTCAGCAATGTTTAATGTATAATAAAATTGTATATATATCTGGCCTTTCTGGTTTGATGAAATAAATTGGCCTCATTGTAGTGCTAAAACACTAGTAACACGTTCAAGTCCAAGTTTAAACAGCTTTATAACCATTAATCAAGGTGCACTATGCTACATATTCATTCAAAATTAAAACTTAAATACAACATCCACATTTTTAAAAGGTGGTCTTCTTTCCCTGGAAGGAACCAGCACCACTTGACTGTCGAGCAGGGCTACCGAAACCACCACGGTTACCACCAAAACCACCTCGGTTACCGCCTCGGTTACCTCCAAAACCACCTCGGCCACCACTGGGTCTGCCGTTTCCTCCATTTCCTCCTCGAGGAGTAGAGTCTCTAGGGGTGGAGAAGTCAAGTCTCATGGGTCGTCCAGCAACGTATTCTCCATGCAAGTTGCTGAGAGCAGTCTGAGCTTCTTCAACGCTACCAAACTGAACGTATCCGAAACCCTTGGGCTGTTCAGTCTCAGGGTGTGTGGGCAATCGAACACTGACAACAGATCCGTGCTGGCCAAAAAGCTCAAAGATCTCGTCTCGGTTCGCGTTGAAAGAAAGGTTTCCAACAAACAAAGTGTCAGAGGGAGCAGACTGCTGATCACCAAACTGGCTAGCTCTATCGAAAGCTCGCTGTCTAGGAGGAGCAGCAGAGGCAGGCTTAGCATTGGACATGTCCAAGTTGATGGGTCGGCCATCAATTTCGTGGTTCTGCATTTCCTCAAGAGCCTTCTCAGCTTCAGACTTGCTCTTGAAATCAATGTATCCGTAACCCTTGGATCGTCCACTTGCTCGGTCGCTGATAACTCGGGCACCAGAAATATCGTACTTGCCGGAGAATTCACGTCCGAGCCAGTCGTCATCAACGTTCCAAGACAATCGACCAACGAAAAGAGTAGCGGGCTCACCAGCCTCTTCCGACTCCTCAGTCTTGGATTTCTTGGAAGATTTCTTGTCATCACTGGAAGACTTTCTCTTCTTAGATGACTCGTCGTCAGAGCTAGTCTGAGACTCCTCATCAGAGTCTGAGCTGGAGGAAGACTTCTTGTTCTTAGAAGATTCAGAGTCGGAATCGGAATCGGAATCGGAATCGGAATCTGAGTCGGAATCTGAGTCGGAATCTGAGTCTGAGTCTGAGCTAGAGCTAGAGTCTGAGTCTGAGCTGCTGGAGCTAGATGACTCCTTCTTTTTGCTGTCCTTTTCATCTTCAGAGTCAGAATCAGAAGAGCTGGAGCTTGAAGGCTCCTTCTTGGAGTCCTTCTTTTTATCATCCTTCTTCTCTTCCTCAGAGTCAGAGTCAGAGTCAGAATCAGAATCAGAATCAGAGTCAGAATCAGAGCTGGAGGAAGAACTAGAGTCAGAATCAGATGAAGAGCTGGAGCTGGAGCTGGAGCTGGAGCTGGAGCTGGAAGAACTAGAGGAAGAGCTGGAGTCCTTCTTCTTTTCATCTACATCCATCTTCTCATCATCACTAGAGTCCGAGTCAGAGTCAGAACTGGAGCTGGAGCTAGAGTCAGAATCAGATGAAGAGCTGGAGCTGGAGCTAGAGTCAGAATCAGATGAAGAGCTGGAGCTGGAGCTAGAAGAGCTGGAGTCAGAGTCAGAGTCTGAATCAGATGAAGAGTCTGAGTCTGAGCTAGAAGAGTCATCACTATCAGATGAAGATGAAGAAGCAGCAGTCTTCTTCTTCTTCTTCTGCTTGTTCTTCTCTTCTTCTTCAATCTTAGCAGCAAGAGCTTTCTTCTCACTGGCTTTGCTGGTCTTGGTCTTGACCTCAGTCTTGTTTATCTTGGAACCTTTGGTTCGAGCATCAAGGGCTGATGTCTTCTTAGAAGTCTTGGATGCAGATTTGGCCATCTTTTTAATTCTCCAAATGTTAGTAGGAAGTGAAGTAGAAAAATTTCTGGAGCTCGCCTAATAATTTTTTTTCAGAAATTTTTTCAAATTACCAGATTGGGAAATGCGCCAAATACAGCCGTGCTTCTAACGAACAGGGCCTTGTTGGCATGGTAACAGCAGAATTAGAAATTTCAAAATGATGATTAAAAAAATAAATGACTTGAGTTTAAATAATTTTGATGCTTATAAATACCTGATCCTAATAATAATCTAATTCTTTGAATGCGTTAGTTGGTTTTTTTTTTCTGGTTTCTTGAAAATCAATCCATCGACTTTCCTCAAATTTCCAGCTCTGGTCAGTTGCCGGTTCTGAAAGCTCTATTCACACTGCAATATTAGCTTCAGAATGTGGACTTTCCAGTTTCTTGCGCAGAACGTTGAGTCGATGGGAAATCTGGGCAATAAAATTGTCGACAATACCTTTATCTTCTTCATTCAGAAATTCCTCAGAGTCAACTGCTTCGCCGGGTTCGAGAATTGCCTCTAGCATCCATACTGCAGTACCGTACGAAACTTCGCACACCGGCAAGTCTCGGTTCAATAACTCGTCAACCGCGGCCTGGCGAGACATTTCCATAGCACGGTCAAATATGAGCTTTTCTGCTGTGATCTTACTATTAGTAGTAGTGCCAGTCTGTTGGAGCTCATTGCTCTCCAACGACTGCCGCTTTGCCTGCTTAGCCCTAATCTCATCCAGTTTGGTCTGTGCATACTCGGCTCTTTCCAAACACTCATTAAAACGTTCCCTGATCCATTGAACGACTTCGTTTAATCGAGTCGATGCCCCTCTATCGTCATTGATTTTCCACCACGCTGCAGCTTTGTCCATTGCTTTAGCCAATAAAGAAAGTGTCTTCATGTACAAAACCAACGCTTCCTCAGCTACTACTTGAGATTCCTCGAGTGTCAATCCATTGTCATCAATCAAACATAAAAGATTGGAACCTACTGAAGATCCTGATGATGCAGAGTCTCGTCTCAAAAGCTCTCCTGTTGCAGCTATGACTGTAGGCTGATGAACCGGGGCTAGTTGAGAAAATTTAACTTCTGCAAAAATGCTCACAACTTTACCTTTAGTAGCAAGTCCCTCAAGCTGTTTAATCAACTTTCTTTCGTCGCTATCAATTGAAATAGGAATAGACTTTTGCGTGAATTGAGGCGGTGATACAACAGTGGTTGATCCGCTCGACTCAACATTGGTGCCGAACAACCTAGCACCAGCCATGGTCAATGCCCTGGCAAGAGCATTTGTAGGAGACGTTCCATAACCAATAGACATGCGACGCTCTCTTTGCAAAGAATTTGGAAGAGCAGCACGGATTGGTGAAGTTGAAGTAAGGCCTACCCGGGCATTACCTGGTGAATAAGCAAGCTCATCAGCCAAGGCATTTACTTCAACTGTGCGCTTTTCAACAACAACATATTCGTCCTGGTCCATAGATGGATGAGCTGGGTCACGCTGCAGTCCCTTGCTACTACCTGAAGCATTAAGCAATAAGGAGGCCCGTGGTGACGGTGTCATATTAGTCGGCGAAGTCACATGACTTTGTGTAGCAGCGGTCGCCGTTGACTGAAGAGGAGGTGGTGAGTTTCTAGTCTTTGGCCATTGAGATTTCTGAAAAAATGATCCATGAGATGGATGTTTCGCTGTGTTATCGCTTGTCTGAGTATTGGCCGGTACAATCGTTTTTGCGCTGGGCAAGAAATTGCTATTCGCTGGCTTGTCATTATGCAATTTGGTAGATGTTCCCAGGTTGAGGCTATTCGCTGGAATGGCCTGGATATATTCCGAAATAAATAGATTTTCGTCTAGCTTGGATTGGTCTAACGGCTCCGACTCCGTTTCGATGGGCCCAATAATCAGGGGGTGGTTGAAGAGTTCCACATAACTCATTCGCTCAGAAGAATTCTGTTTAAGAAGTGCACGAACAAATGACCTGAATTCTGGACTTGCGTGGTTATCACGAGGAAATTCAATAACATCATCAGCAGCTTTGATTTTCTCTAGTAAGACCTTCTGGCTTGCCGTTTTGGTAGAAAACGGCGGTCGACCAGTGATCATTTCATATGCCACAGCGCCAACAGACCAAAGGTCACACTTTGCATCGTACTTTTCCAATTTGAGAATTTCCGGAGCCATGTAGAGTGGAGATCCACACAAAGTCTCTGCCAGAGAGGTGTTGGGTAAAATGCGGGCGAAGCCGAAGTCGGCTACCTTGAGAATTGGTAGCTCCCACTGACCTTGGTAGCCAGCTTCCATGAAGTACTCCTGCGACTTCTTTGGTGGACACAGTAGAAGGTTTTGAGGCTTGATATCACGATGAATGAGGTTTCTCTCTCGCATGAACTGTAAAGCTGATACGAGCTGTTTAAGAAAATGCCGTGCAAGTGTCTCGTGGAGACCACGACCGGATGGCGAAGGGTATCGCTCAAACAGAGAAGCCACCAAGGGAAGGGTGTTGGATATCTCCTCCTTTTTACGCACAAAATATGAAAGATCACCCAAAGAACAATACTCCATAACAATATAAAAATTGGAAGGAGTTTCCAAATAATCCAGCAGTGATACAACATGCGGATGTTGGACTGTTTTGAGAATGTTGATTTCACTTTCCAAATTGTCCAACAGTCTCTTATCAAGCTTAGCTCTGAACACACTCTTTATCGCCACAGGGGTCCCAGTGCGCACCATGACCCCTTTGTAAACGGTAGCAAAAGAGCCTCTGCCGATTTCGATACCCATGCGATAGTCGCCGAGCTCGTACGAGTACTGGCTCCCCTGACTACTCAACATTGGTGCTGTGATGATAGCAGAATGAGTAATAAGGAGGGTGGTTATAACGTAGGCAGGTGGGAGAGATTAATGTCGGTGGGGATGCGGGTAAATGTGAGATAAGCCGTGCGGAAGATGAGATTGAACGCAGAACGGTAAGTATCAACAGCGGCTACCAGCTTGAAAGATCCAGGTGGAAAAAGCGGGAAGTAATTTCTAATGACATAAAGTAGCGCAGGACCATTCCTCAGTTTTGGAGAAGCCGTCTTGATTGAGCGAGAGGTTGACGGTGATGTATGCTCACGTGATCATCCGATGTCATCATCGCGGTGGTGACCACATGACGATCAGGCGCCTGCCAGGAAAGCCACGACAATTCTCCGGTTTTGTGTCCACGCTCTCGATTCTTCGGTGTAGACTGGCTTTAATCAGGTGATCGCTATGAAAATCAAAGATTTTTTTAAGCCGGCTATAAAGATGCCTTAGAAGAGCAAGAGCAAGGGCAGCATCAAAGCCTCCCATCAAAAAAAGATTATGTCAGCAACAAATATTCTTATCAGTGAGCTGAACCATTGATTAGAGGGTGAAGGCACGTGACCTTATTGCATTAATCATCTGTAGCCAGCAATCTTGTTTAGCCCCGATTGGATCATCTCAGCCCATGAAAATCACGTTTCCGTTGCATTCTGATTGTACATCTGGTTGTATATCTGATTAATTTGAAAATCCCTGTAAAGTAGATTATTTAGCGCTATCCTGCTATTGATATCCTCCAATCGTGAAATAGGCAGAGAAAGCCAGCGTCACGATCCGGTGTAATTTACGCCAACTCAAGGGCGAGAATAGATATTTGGCACACAAAATCTACAAAAAGTTGCTCATATTTGAGGCCATGGCTCATGGGTTCAACAGCTAGGAAAGTGTAAATGAATAGAGGACTTGGAAGTGTTTTAGCTTTGTATGAGTGGAAATGCCGCAGGATTAAGGCGGAGAAGTGGAAAAATTGAGGCGCATTTCAGCTACATAAAAAGCGCCAGCTGACTTAATAATTCGTCAGAGGTTTTCCTGGCGCTTTCTATTATTGATATACAGGTGGGGCGAGGTACTAAAGGTGGCTGATCCAACAATGCCAAAGTCATTTCGTGGTGACGAAAAAAGAACTACGGATACTTTGCTTTTTGAGGGTTTTGTGCTGAACAGAAATTGATTTAATTTAAGGTCATGCCAGCGTATTTCTTTTGTAAGAAGCCCTTGTTATTATCAGGCGGAGGAGGAATGGGTGGTAATTCAAGATTTAAAAGCCAAATAGTTAACAGCCCCTGCGGATCGTCATCAAGCTGGAATCACCGGGACCCAAAGCGCCCACTAAAACAAAAAATATTAATTGATACCAGCTTTTTGTCTATACTGTGACATAATTGGCGGATCTCAAGAGGCAGGAAATCAACAATCCCTGAACCCGTATTACTGCATAGATTACGGTTTCTAAGAATAGACAATAGACATCTATATTTTTTTTCATTTTCCTGCAGCAAGGACAATCACCAACGATGTGCAATGTTATCTTGCATGGTTCGAGAAAAGTACCAGAATAAGAATGAGAAACGGGACAGTAGGCATGAAGTAGCAAGGTTCTGGCAGCTAGAATAAAGCAAAAGCAAAATGGAAGAACACAAGAAAAATAAAATAAAATATAACCTACTACATTTTCTGGTAGGTTACAGCTCATGCATCAAATCAGCCTACAGAATGGGGGTGACGCTGATGCTCGCTATTACTGCACAGAGAAATCCAGTTTCCGCGGGAAGTGGAGACTGCCCGAAACAGCACAAAACTATACTATTTGGGATGGGACGGACCTCCTAAGCACAGGATATATCTCCCAAAAGGTGTCGAGAACTTTATGCCGCTGGATCTTTAGAGTTTTTTATTTGACTGCAGTACATAAGCACACACTAACATGTCCTGAAGTGAACGAGCAAGGCGGGCAGAAGAATGGCTCAAACACTCCAGAGCACTACGCTTTGCGGAAGCTCCACAGCAAGCAAAAAGAAAACCTCCCAGAGCAAATTTCAGATCTTACGGGAGACCGCTAAGATACAACATCTAACCAAAAAGTAGAGGAATCAACTCTATCTATTTTTGGGATAGCAGGCTTAGAATATCACAACACATACGATGTAAGATAACATTGGACGGCCCTCGAGCCTAAATTGAAAAAATCAGGCAATTGGTGCTTATATACTGGCAAGCAGCAGAGGTACAGTATCAAAGTTTTGCGTAATCTAATAAAGTGAGAGCAAGTTTAAATCGGCTAAAGGTGAAATATTATTGATAGGAGGAGATTAGGTAACCGTCAGATACAAAAAAATTTAAACAAAAAAACAAAAACAGCAAAGCTCAACATAATAATAATCCGAAATATTCAAACACTTGGCACGCACAAAATCATAGAAAATATCAAGTCAGATTGTTCACACTGCCATGTTGACAGCGGACATTCCTTCACCCATGGGCTCGACGGGAAACTTCGAGTCTGTGCAGCTTTACAGTGGGCTGGTCATAGCATTGCTTAAAATGGTAACCACCTTATATCCTGCAGACTGTTGGTACCTGGTTGGAATGTGCAATGGCTGTTAGACTTTTGGAGTAGATCTGAAAGCAAAAAGAAAAAAGTAAAAAGTAAAAATGGTTGAAAGGCATCATAGGTCATATGCTCGTAGGCCTAGAAACGAAGTCATTTTTTCGTCTATGCGGCAGCGGCTCGTCGGCCTTTTTTGGTGGGGGCTGGTGTTGGCGGCATCAGAATTGGTGTTGGTGACGGACCGTCTGAACTATCTGCATCACCGTCTCCCGATCCAGAGTATTGAGGCCCCCGGTTGTGAGTTCGAGCATGCTGGGTGAGATTGTCTGATCGCGAGAATCGTTTGGCACACTTGTCACATTCAAATGGTTTTTCTCGGGTATGTAAAGACCGATAATGTCTCTTGAGATGCTCTTGCCGACGGAAGCGTCGATTGCACTCGTCACAGACGAAAGCCTTTGACACATCCTCGTCAGAAGCTGTAGCTCGACGTCCTCTTCTGGAATTTCCGCTTTCTGTGGTGGTGGCAGAAGCATTCTCATTTGCTGAGGTGCACTCCTTGGGCGATGCTTTTCGACTCGAAGCTGTAGATGCTGTTCGCTTGGTTCGCTGAACACAAGACTTACTATTTTCATCATCAGATTGAGATTCTTTGGTTTCACTGGGAGTGTCCTGTGGAGAAATCACGACAACAGTCTTCTTCTTAGTAGATCTGCTAGGGGTACTGTCAAAGCTGGAGGCAGAAGTAGATGCAGAAGGTGTTAATTTGGCTGGTGCCGCTACCGTAACTGTAGAAGAACTGCCACTAACACTTTTAGCTTTTCTTCCTCTGCCTTTAGATGCAGAATTAGAAGCAACACGTTTCTTTGCGTGGATCTCATCAGAGACATCCGACTTTCTCTTTCGCGTGTTGATTTTGATGGTCTCGATCTTGCTTTCATACAAGGCGGCAGCCTCATTCAAGTAAACAGAATTCAACTCTGGAACAGAGACGGAAGAAAGAAGATTCTCCTTGTTATGTTCATCGAAAGATGATTGAGCACGGGGTGAATGAAGGTGTGATGACATTGTTGAAACGTGATCGTCAATGTCGGTCTCCAAGGAAGTAGAAGTGGTGCATGAAGTGAGAGCCAAAGCCTTAGGATCACAGAAAGAAGATGATACAGAAGAATTGGGAGTGCAAGGCGATCCCACAGCTGTGTTAGGGGAATAATCGCCGCCGACAAGCGAAGTTGGGTAGTTATGCAAAGGAATAAAAGAATCCGAAACCTGCTGCTGGCTAACAGAAGATGTAGAAGCAGTAGAAGAGATGTTTTCAAAACGAGAAGATGCAAGAGAATGATGTTGGCCGGTGTTAGCCGATGTGCCGTAAAAATTATGGTTTTGTTGTTGTTGTTTAGACGACTGTTGGTGGTGGATCGCTTGATAATGTTGATGTTTGGATAGATGATCTTCCTGTTGCCCTGGAGATGAAGGGGCACCACCGGCGCCAGCACCAAAATGAGGTTCCACAACCAAAGGAGAAATTGTATAATCCTTGTCACGGGAAAGATGCTGCTGGTCAACTGCTGCTGCTGCTGCTGCTTGTAAAGAGCTTTCATCCTGGGAGGAGAGCTGACGGGATGCATACAAAATTTCCTCAGTAGTCATGGTGTTAGTGTTGCCTGAGTAGAAGATCAGGCTGTTTGGGTCCATCATGGCAGCAGCGGCAGCAGCAGCAGCAATAGTGGTGAAATTGGAGTGGACAGAATAACCAGCAGGGGTAAGGGGAGAAGTCATGGCAGAAGAAAGAGGCGATTCTCCTGTGGAGACCACCCCTGTCATGGAGGACGAGTCGTAAGGAAGGTGTTGGTGTTGCAAGGCTGCTGATGCTGGTGTGGTCGCAGTACTACTATTACCATTAATGGCAGGTGTCGCATTAGGATGAGATCCGCTATTTTGATAAGCGTGGACCGGGGTCAGAAACTCGTCATGCATGTCAAACATGTACAGGGCTGTAGAGCCGAGATCGAGTTGCTGATGATCAGGCTTAGGGGTACTCATGTAGTAGCCTGAAGGATTAAACACGACCGACGACATAATCTCTAAATTCAGATACTAGGTCTTATGTGACGTGCTTGTTGCTGTTGTTGTGGTGATGACTAGAGCTGTAGCTTACACTAGTAGCTTATGGGCAGGAACAGACCTTGGAGGCTAATGTGGTGTGGCCGGAAAAATTAGTTAAAAGAATCAAAAACAGCTAGCAATAGGAGTGATATAATTGATCAGTTGCCTTTTTTTTTTCTTCTTTTTGATTTCCTCTTTCACGCCTGCTTGAAGTGCTAGGATGCTTTGGATTTTGCCGTTTCTGTAGCTTAATTTTTTGGACCCTTGGGAAATTTGTAGCTGTCTCACTTAAAGGGACACAGTGGGCCTGGCGATGTCTCAGGGTGGAGCTTTTGACGGTGAAGAATGAACGACAAGAAAATTACCAGCCGTAAAATGAAAAGAGCAAAACAATAGCTGCTGTTCCGACAGAAATCAGGGTTTGAGCCTAAATTTCTTTATGAATAAAATGTCTTTTGGAGTGTTTCTATGATCAGAAGAACCCTTGACTTAGCGGTGTGGCTGTGAGTGCTCCGTTGATTTGATGATTATGCTCGTGGATATGATGTAGCCTACCAAAATAGATGTGGTTTGCTATACAGAAGGGTTGGCGTTCTGTCAAAGTTGAGAATAAGATAAGAAAAAGGTTTGGAAAAGAGTGTGTGGAGTGACGGATATAAATGAGAAAAGTCAACGCAACGCTTGGAGAGAAAGCAGTTGAAAATTAGAGCAGCCGAGGATGGAAAATCAATGACGGCAATAATTCAAGGTTTATAAGGAACGAACGTAAAGACAACTGCAAAGGCGTGAACAGTACAAGATGTCAGGTGAGAGGCGGTGGGAATGATATTTTTAGCAGTTATCTGAAGATTCTGCTAGTTGCTTCAAAATGAGACCTTTTTCAGCAGAAATAGGTTTGATTAGCAGCTGTATGAATGATAATAATGTAGCAGTCACCAGTACAATCAGAAAGAATTTGTTCGTGACTCGCACAAGAACAGTAGACTGGGTGTAGCAAGGGAGAGTAGGCGAAGCGACTCAACTGGATGTCGAAAGAACTAGGTCCTGGAAAACCCACGAAATTGTGCACAGTGGTGTGTTTTTGTACTCTTGCTGGAGTTTTACCTCAACTCAGAGAAGGCTAAGGATAGTCATAAGTGGAAAAAAAAGTAAGTTGTTTTTTTACAAAAAGAAACGTGAAAAAAATTAAAAACCAATTCCTCATCAAAAGCAAACCTGGCTTCATAAAAGCAAATATGATCTTCCTCTAAGTACTGTCCCTCTCTGGGTGATTTAAGTTGCAAAGCAAAACAAATTGCTTTTTTATTTGCTCTGCTCCGACAGTAGCGGTCAAGTGAAACGAAGCAGAAATGTATGCGCACGATCATAGATGTGAAAAAGCAACAGAACATAGATAGATTCACGATTGGGTTCCCCTCTTCAAAAAGAAATATCGGAGACCTGTGGATATGTTATTTACATGGTGTATGTATAGCTAGCACCTTGCTGGCGGTGGTTCTCGTACTATTTTTATTTGTACGCAGAGCAAAAGCTCTTTCCGTACTCAGTTGATATGCTGGGTGGACAACTAACACCAATTCATTACGTCTTGTGTGGTTCATGTGTTGGATCGGCTTCATCCGGCATCGCCGTAGAAAGTCCGTATTGGGCTGTGTAGGGTTCCGAGGGCCTGTGCTCGTATTATATTTGCAGGCAGCAGGCTACCTCTTTTTCTGCCGAATTGGCAGAAAAATCTCATATAATAAAACTCCAATCAGTAAATATAAAGTATTTTCTAGGCTTATCCACGACATCTGGAATTTCCAAAATAATTTTCTGGAAATTCAATCCAATTACCTTATTGCTATGCCTATGATCAAGACGACAAATTTTCTCATCCAAAAAATATCTACCCATTAGAATTCTAGCATCTGGAGAAAAGCTTTGGTACGAGCTTGACATGTTCTGCCCCGATATTTGTTCAAGCTTTTAACGCCTCAAGCACATTCTGCTTAGTTACTTCAGCATAATTGACTTCGCTGAGTAGGTTAGCGAATGACCAACTTTAGTGCTCAATGAGAAAACTGATTTTGAATTTTTTTTCCGTCGATAGAGCTGCATAAAAGTAGAATCCGAGAGTCAAGACCCTGATCGAGTGTGTTAATCAATAAAACTGAAATGCTGCTGGATCATCCCGCCTCGCAATGAGTTGGACATCTATAATGTATAATGAGCATATGCTATATTAGAAACAACCTTTAATCATAGTCCAGAAAATTAGTTTATTGATTCCACGACTGATTGCAAGATGGTTGGTTGGTCCATGTTGTTCTATGAGCTCCGTAGGGGCCGCTCAATAACGGTAGTAATCTAATGGCATGTATTTCAAGGCGCTCACGTAGACAAAGATGACTAAAAAACAAGAAACCAATATTAGGGCATACTAATATTATCTATAGACAAGATGGGTTCAAAAAAATGCATAAACCTTGTAGAGACACGTCTAATCGGCTGCTGCTATAGCAAGTTTTCTGGCATCTTTTCAGCTCGATCTGGCATAATATGTCTCAGATTTGATCCAGAATAGTGCGATAGCATAAGCGATTGTATATCTGTAATTCCACGAGAAGATCCTAGGTTTGAATGGGGGACTTGCTAGGTTCCAAGTGATCGAGTAACTTCATAGCTAATCGTCTCTGTGTCAAGCTTTAGATTTTCGATGAACAGAAACTTGCACTTGATGATGTTTTCAGATTTGACACAAAAATCAGTTTCCATAACTTCAGCTTACGAATCGATCGATCAATAAGCTCCTGATCTCATTCACGGCCACACGGCAACCTCGTATCAGTCTTTTTCTCTGATATCTTTGGAGAACCTGTATAATTCACTTAAGCCCTGTGTTTCACATTACCTTTATTGTCGGCGGTATGTTCTGAAGCTTCTGGCCTTATTTAATATATTGAAAGTTCTTATTTGGGATTTAAGGTTTGCAGGAGTCGCAATTTGCGGGCTTCCACCGCTGTGAAATTAAAAAAATACTTCGGATATGACGATCTGAATCCGGAGTCTAGGAGCTTGAACGTCACTGTTTTATCTCGAATAGTCCCTAATAAAATGGAATCTGCCGTGGTAGTGTTCGTGGGAATTGAATATAGGCCAGCAGGTGGATAAACTCGACACAGCCGTGCTTCAATTTGTGGTTTGAGTGGCCGCATAAAATACTAAGTATGCAATAATAGCCAGCCTTATCCAACAGGCCGAATTTCTTCATAATAAGCAGGCTGGCTGGATCGAGAGTCATCACTAGAGGAGGCTGGCTGTGAAGGGAACTAAAAGGAAAATGCTGGACCTGAAAGCTTGAAAGACTGCATTGCTCGTGCCTGTATTTGAGTAGACTTGAGTGGGTTCAAACATGGCAGATTACTATATCGGGCATTGGTTTTTTGAAATAGTAACAATAATCGTTAGTCTACAGCACCAGCGTACATAAGCATATTTATTTTAGCCTTTCTAATGGGCCAATGTATTCGTTCTTTATTTTTCTTGAAATTGCTCGAGCCAATATCGTAGCCTCACCAGATAGCATTCTCAATATTTTCACGAGTTGTTATATGGGTCGTGTGAAGCACTATAGTGAATATAGGGCCCTTCAAATTCAATTGACAAAAAAATCATATTCTACTGCTATACAAACTTTAAACTTGGACTGCCCAATTAGGAAGTCGTATCTTAGGAAACCAGGTTGGAACTTTAGAGATCGTGAAAAAAGCACTGTTGCTGGGTGAAATAAAAATAAAACAAAAACAACTCCACATACTTTGAGAGGAAAGGAAATGAAAAAAGAACTCATACAATTATATGGTAATCACCACAAAAGCAATAAGTAAGCGGCTGCGCTGCGTAACTTCAAGGCCGCTTGATATGGTGGAGAGAGACTAAGCTTGTCTTCTAGCTGGTCTTGAAAGAATCTGTGTTCGAATCTATTTGTAACATTGGATGGATCTTAGTAACATTTAACCCAAAGCCTGGGCGATTTACAAAATTCGTTAATCAGCTTTGAGCGCTATAAATAAAATAACCTGATTGTGTGCCATCTGTTTTTTAGATTCGTTCGACCCTCTCCCCGCTCCCTCTACCTCACCCCTGCAAATCCTGCTCCATATCAGTCCATAACTGCAATACTGTAGTAGGAACTGTCCATGGGCCATGATTACAAGTGAAAAAATCGCCCGCACCTTAACTGCCAAACTCTCCATCTGACGATCGTCATAACCGCGGCCTACCGCATCGGATCTCCACAAGAGGCGGTGAAGCGGAAAATGGCATATTGCTAGTTGATGCTCATCTAGTGAGGCTCTTCAAGGCCGCTCCGTATCAAAGATTCGTGGTGGGTGGTTTATGGTGTCTGTTGTTGAATGGAAACGCGGCTATCTGATATCACTAAGTGGCACAGCCAGGTTTTTGCCGACAAGTAGAGCCTGCCAATTAATCAATTGTGTTGCAGGTGTGCTACAGATCAATCGAAAATTAGCAAGTCTCAGATCGAGACTTCATCGTTAGCTTGATGTGAGATTACTCCGTAGCCGTTAAGCTAGGAAATTAATGAATCTTCTGTGGACTAGCCTTCCGTCGCTGCCGCTTAATCTTACACTCTGTTGACTAAGTTATGAATTCTGCGTACCGGTCTAACCAAAGCAACCAACCCTAATTTTATGGTGCAAATCGCCGTTACGCCAACCCAATGCTTTGGGAATCATCCCAGCTTGTTCTGAAACAGGGCTACTCGTCCACTTCTGGTTGGCCTAGTTCCTGGTTTGGATCTGGTAGAACGGCTTTTTGAACGTTTTCCAGCCCGCGCCAACCCAACCCTGTCTGACCGCTTGTCAGTTTATCTAATTGACAGCTATCTACCTGCCGGTTGGTCCTCCCCTTCCATGCCCTGCCTTGCCCTGTCCTGCCCATGCCAACTCGTTCGTTGCCTGTCGATTCTCATTCAATTTACTGGGCCAACGGTGTGCCCAGTTGGCACCACTCTCGTCTGAGCCAGCCTATCCCTTGCCGCAAGGCCCCAACATCGGCAGCCCAGTAAATTGGTCTGGGACTGTGTACTAACCGGACACGACATGCCACTACTGGGAATCTGAGCTGCAGCAAATCGATATGTGTAAGCAGTGTTGGAGATTTTCTGGGACATTTTTACGCTCTGAAAATTCCAACGTGTAAGCTAAAACGCCCATCATCGCAGCTGCTTTCTGGCAGGTGCTTCAAGCCGAAAGCAGGATGTCAGCATTGATGCCGCTGCTGCTGCTGCTGCACTGATAGTCGGTAACATCGACTATCGTTAGACTGACTACCCGCTGTATGGAGGTTCGAGTCAAGCAAGCGGCATATACTGCTGTCGCGCAATACTACTTTTGACTATATTTCCGGTCGCCGGCAGCATGCATTATGTTTCTGCAGCAGGAACCGGTTCTTTGTTGCAGAAAGGGCATTGATGCTGGCTGGTCTTACCACTCAATTGGATTTTGCATTTTGCCAATCTGTTTATTTGTTAAATTACATGTAGCATTTTCTTTTCGACTAAATCCGGTTTCTGTTCGCCCCCGCTCCACCCCTTTGACCGTCATCAATATGTGATAGCCCTTCCGTATCCTGCCCATCCTAACTGCCACAATACCCACATCTGCCAGCTTTGACAGGAAGTTCCCCACTGCAAAAAAAAAGAATCAACTAATTAACATTTTCACTCTGTTCAGAAGGAGAAGGTAATGTAGAAATTTTCCATAATCATTTTTCAATTTGCGGTGTAATATCAAACCAAACTTCCTGCCAGGATGGCGTAAGCAATTGTAAATGGCAAATTAGCAAATTATCAGTTTCTGTGTACTGTAGTAAAGATCCTATAAATTTCTGGCTTCGGATCGCCCCGTAAGCCTCTCCGATCCACTCAGTAAGTGCAGTTTCTGATGATCAATCTCGGTAGCAGCTTGACGTGATTATCCTCTGCCGGCTGATCCAACTACCGATATTTTCTCCGTTCTCCGGCTACTACTGAATCTATGACTTGTGTGCTTACTTTTTAGTCTGCCGCTGCATTACGCTGCTTATCTTAAACTAGTGGGCAGTTTTTTTTCATCATCTGAAAGAAATTTAGCGGGAATCTAAAAACCAACGTTGGGCAAAGTTACGGGGCTGGTGTTATCAAGTGAGATACTTCACCGGATTAGGTTGCCGTTTCCCCGTTGGTGCAAGGCACGATAGACCAATAGTGCTCAAAATGGTAGTATCATCGACAGATTTGGTCGGGCTGAAATATGTGGCTGCGACTGGTTTGCTAGAGACAGATTTCAAGCTAACAACCCAAACTCAGATCTCCACCGCTTATTTTATCCTGCGAACCTCAAAACATTTGGTGGCGGTGTTAATTGGTTTTTTTCTACCAATTTCTATACCATGGTTGTTCTCCAAAAAGCTGGCTCCTCTGAACACCGTAAAAAGTAACCCAAAGCTCTAGCTTGTACTAATTCTATGGGGCAAGAGCAGTTTCTGATTTGAAAATACAACCACACGCACCAGCTTAAAGTTAGTCCCCGAACCCCATATTTTAAACGAATTGACAACAAAACTTATTTTGGAGCGTTCAAACTTAATCTGCTAAGCTCGAGTAGAGAGTGATAAAATACCTTTTGATTATACATTTTCTGTCAAAAATCTCACTTCTCAGACTAGCTTTCTGGTGGAATCAGATTTGATCGAGTTGGTTTAATATTCCGTCAAAGAAAATATTCAGGCCGCCTCTGTCGGTCAATCTTTTTTTCTGGGTTTTTTCTACGCCAGCCGAGAACCCATGTGTGCTGCGGTAATATCTGCGGCCAGGATACTAAAATGACGACAACTAGAAAAAGTAACGTGTGAGGTTGAAGCACTGAAATCAGGTGCATCAACTGTTGTCATTATTTCTTTTTGAAGCTGCAGGCCAAGCACTTCATGATGTCGATCGTCTTTTTTTCCTTCACATTTTGTCATGAGCTATTACCAACTTCGCATACAGGGCCTCATTGCAGCCGAGAAAAAAATTAACTATGTTGAAAAATGAAGATCTGATCGAAACTATAGCATATATTAGAGATTCTCACCTTATTTTGGGTCAGAAAGTTAGCCATGTCAGATCTTTTTCCGTGAGTTATCAATAGGCGGGCCTAAAAACCAGTATGCTAAACCACTCTGCTCCTCGTATGATCGACTACTCAACCCGCTCTCAAGCTCCGCTACTTAATTGCTCGAAATTTTGAACGTTCAATTGCTTGAATAATCAAACGCTCGATTGCCTGGATATTCCGACGGATGGACGGCCAATGATCAGACCAGACTGCAGACTAACTACTCTCCTACTTCGAAAAATGGAAATAAACACAAGGCCCTACATACGCACCTGTTCATAAATACCAGTTTACGAAAATGCATTGCTTCTTGTTGATACCCATGTCAGGCCTTCAAAATTGATCCTAGTCTTAGTGGACTAAATTTCAGCCAACCAGAATGGACTTGCGCCATAGCTGGCTGGCTACCTTCAATTCTTCTTTTCCACACCCACTCACTCCATGACTGAGGTTTGGGACGGACGTGGGTCCATCAACCTACCCATAACTCCCGGCCCTAGACGTTATGCAACTCAATATCTTAAACCGATTATTCTCTGGCTGCAAAGCGCGACTGTAATGTTTCTCGGCTGTACGCCAATAAACAAAACAGATGGATGGTATTCAAACGTATCGCTTTGCTTGATAGGCCTAAACCGTTGCATTAGATCGGCACTACTTGATACTTAATGAGTAAAAGCCGCAGGGAGCGATCTACCAACGATGAGGCACAAACATTCCTTTTTCCGAAACGCAGCCAAAGTACAGAAGAAGTTCGACTATCAGCAGGTCATGCCACTAACGCAGCAATCTCTGAATTATGTGCAGATTTACATGTAAGATGAGGATCTAAACCTCAATGCCGTAGCAAAATGATCGCGACCAACACCTGGTTTTCCTAGTTGGTATGTTTCCTGCATGTAAATGATTGATTGACTCGGTGATTAGCCTGTCGCTTTACATTCTTGGTTCCCCCGCGACTATAATTCACTGCAGTGTCGGAATTTCAGTGTGGAATTGGTATGTACATTTTGTGCTGACCTGCACTGTCCATAACAAACATTTTAACCAAGCATTGGTGCCTGAAACGCCTTTAGCCAGCATTGCAACGGTCCAAACCGAAGAAGCTCGAAAGTTGGCGGCTAATTCTGTTACCAAGAGGTTCCATGGGTAAAATTCTCTGCCATTAAGATTAACCAAGGTAAAGATATAAACTAATACACTATCAAATGTGAGATATTTTTTTTTGCTTCTTATAATTAAATTGCACAATATAATAAACCACCAAGTGTTGTTTGTTTTTTCGCTCAAATCGCATTCTTAAAAATTTTGGATGCTTTCGTTGCTTCTTTTTGAAATTTCCTCGGCAAGTTTATTCTTGGCTCCATGGTACTGTGGTGTAATATGCATGCAGCGGACTGGGCCTGTACCGTTGGGATTATAACTGACCAGGGAATAACAGCCAATTCTTTGGGCATGGGAACGCAAATAGTTTGATAGGCTCATTTTGATGACATGAGTTTTCAAATCACGGTACTCTGAACAGATCTTGGCCTCATTATTCAAATTCAACTTGAAATGAAAAGAGTCTGGCTCTCCGCTCGATCTGGACTATGCTGCGGCGATAGCTAGATATGCAGCTGATTGTTAACGAGATTGTCGCCAATCGGGGATTACCAATCGGTCGAGAATACTCAGTTAAGGTAAAGTACCCAGTGAACTTTGGAACTGTTTTTCTCAGAATTAAACAAAGAACTGTTCGTCAATATGCTAGCCAGCCCTGCCATATCAAAAACGGAGGACCGAGGATACGATGACCAAATTCTTGATGAACTAGTCGATCAAACAGGGCTACATTCTGAAAAGGAGAAACGCAGCCAATTTGATTTTTACGTCGTAGAGGTAGTTCTAACATCTCCAGACTGGTCTGCAGCTTTTGCGGTAGGGTTGTGAGTCGAGCATCCATAGCATTCGCAGTCATCCCCACATTCACATTGGCCGGGAATCACGCACGACGCCGCGAAGTAAATATCGTAAACATCCTCAGGCTTTTCCGATGTCATTTCAGGGTGCGGCTGCTGGTTCTGAGAAAGCCATTGTGGTATCTCTTGGCTATTACCAGGCACTTGTTCGCTCAGGGAAACGATTTCTTCAATGGCTGGGTCATCCTCTGTATGACCATTCTCATCTACAGATCCCGTATTGGAGATTCCCGCCTCCATTGTGCGTGGTGTGGCTTGCGGCGAAGCCCAATTATTATCCAATGCACTGAGATCTGAGAATACCATGCCATTCATGTGCATTGGTGCGATGACTGTAGGCACCGATAACCCACTATTTGCCTGAGCAAGCTGGTTATTGATATCCTGGAAATCAAAGTTGAATTCATTGTTACTGTTGTCGAAACCAGAATTGGTGTTGGTGTCGGTGTTGGTGTTAGAAGCACCTATCACTCCTCCACCACAATCACATCCTGGAGGGCAATATCTACCGGTCACACAGCATACAGTCTGGCCCCTTTCAAATTGAGTGTCAGGCTTTACATTTTCGATCCGCTGTTTACGGTAGAGACCGTTTCCAGCCGGAACAAACACAAACACATCCTCTGGTGCTGGAGACGTAGGCATTGTAACCGCCGATTGAATGGGCATGGTTTCGTGCGTAGCCTTGAGCGTACGGAGCCGCAGCCTGGCACTCCTAGCATTAGCAGAGAAGGGCTTTTGGATTCGATTAATGCTTCTCCCAGAAGACTGAAAGGTAGAAGGTTCAGCTTTGACGGCAACGTCAGCGCCAATTTCTGTTTTGATGCTTTGAGACCCGGTTTGGTTATAATCTTGAGAGCTCTTGCAACAGCCACCCTGCCCAGTAACTTCATTTTGAGCCCGCAGATCCGGAACTATCGGTGGGTCAATAACTTTGACTGTGTTTCCTTTACTGTCCACCAGTTGCATTTCATAGCTATCAGGTCCTACAGTGATGTTTCTGTCACCACCTATGGTTTGATCTGAGCCCTTTTTCTCTCCATTCACCCCATTTACCCCAGGTACAATAACCACTCTCAGATTCTCATTCAACTGAGGTCTTCCGCGCTTGCGCACTAAAAATAATGTCCTATTCTTGTGTCCACATGTTGATGATCTATGCCCACGGATGCAGTGGAAGCTATTTCACACAGTTAGGAGAATTCCGTTACATTTGTCCGTCGAGCTCAAAATATATAAATCCCCCAACTTACCATGCATACTTCTCGCCCAGAAATGTGATCATCTCTAGGCCATCTGCTTGAATAACGTGGGTTGTGTTTTATCAATGATGGATTTATCTGATCGATCTTTTTTCCGTTCAAGACGCAATCTCATTGCATACGGTACGGCCGGGTAAATGAGGTGTTCAATCTTAGCCGAATTCCACAACGCTCCACCTGGTTCCTCCTGGCAAGTCCAACTGCTAAATAACCACCGTACAGGCAGAAAACAGGAAACTTTACAACACAAGCGAGATCAAGTGAACAAAAGCCATTTGAAGTCAGATTGTGTCATCTATTCGGCCTTCCTCGAATTCTGTACCGACTAGTCCTGTGATACACCCATAACTTGCCACAATGAGTAGACCTGCCAAAAGCGCTACGGCGGTAAAACGACTCATGAATGAATACAAGCAGTTGCTGCGAGACCCGCCCGATGGAATCTCGGCAGGACCTGCAAATGAAGATGATTTTTTCACTTGGGATTGTCTAATAGAAGGGCCTGCTGATACTCCTTATGATGGGGGTCTTTTCCCTGCAACTCTCAAATTCCCTGCTGATTACCCTTTGAGTCCCCCTGTGATGAAGTTCACTTGTCCCATTTTCCACCCTAATGGTAAGTCCAGCAATCTGAGCATTATTTTGATTATTTTGATTATTTTGATTACTACGAGAACGTTATTTGAGCCGTTGCTAACTGGTACAGTCTATAAGGACGGGACCGTATGCATTTCAATTCTGCATGCCCCAGGGGACGACCCTAACATGTATGAAAGTGCATCTGAGCGATGGAGTCCCATCCAAAGCGTTGAGAAAATATTACTTTCGGTTATGAGTATGCTGGCTGAGCCAAACGATGAATCTGGAGCCGATGTGGACGCTAGTGTAAGTAAACACATCACGTGACGTTATCATGGATCTCGCTCGTGCCTTCCCCCCCTCTTTGATCTCCACCAGACCTTTCAAATCAACTAACCTCTACTTGCAGAAACTATGGAGAGAAGATCGAGAAGCTTTCAACAAGATTGTAAGAAAACAAGTCCGTGACAGTCTTGGGCTCTAAATTGATTTGCATATCTGCATCTGATATAACCCACCATTCGTCGCTTGTTTCACGTGACCGGGTTGGCTGGAGCTATCTATTCATCGATAGAGAAACAGTCTATGACTTTAGACATTTTATCACATAGAAATGCATACATCTACTGTTTTACTTATAGGAGATAGTTTTTTGGTGGTATTAGTACGGTAATCTCCATTTCATCCAATAGATATGCCAAATGGTATGAAAATGAGACATCCCCCAAACCCCGAGTACTGTTGCATTCAACACAGGTAAACCGAATCATTCATAAGCAGATATCTATATAGTCTACAGATTTTTTTTTTATTTGTCCTCTAGCGCAAGGTCCTCGACGCCCTGAGCAATCCCAGACCCAGAAGTAGCAACAGAAGCCGAAGCCGGGGCCGAGGATGAAGACTCAGCAATAGGCTCGTCAGTGGTCTCGGCTGCTTCATCTCCTCCAATATTAAAACTATACTTCTCCAATAAATAATCAATGACACTCTCCTTCTCATTGTTGTCTGCCTCATAGAAGGCATCGTGCTTGCTGTTGTTTTTCACAAACGGATCAGCCTGGCCCTGTTCGCACAAGACCTTGACGATTTCCAAGTGACCGTTCAACGCAGCCCAGTGCAACGCAGTGTTTCCATTTTCGTTCTGAAGATCAATATATTTTTTCTCATCGGCATAGCCATGCAACAGATCAACCAAATATGTCACCAGCTCTTCATGTCCATTGGCACTAGCCATGTGAAGAGCAGAGTTGCCTGATTCTGAGTCCACGATTTTCACAAGAATCTCCTGGGCCTCATTTCCACAGAGCTCAAAGAATCCTTTGAAAGCTTCCAGATCACCTGTTCTAGAGCAGTATAGAAGGTCGTTGATTTCCTCGATGCTGATGCTCATGTCGATGGATTGCAGTCGAATTTTTTTTTTTCCACCCTTTCATCTCCCAACTGCTTTGATCCATGCCAGAAATGAGTCTGGACGAGATCTTTGCCGAGGCAGAGACCTGGATCAAATCAGGAGTCTCAGCTACTGGATTGGATATCTCCAAGCTTGGGTCGTCTCAGTTGCAAGTGGTCGACAAGGCTCTGGATTTTATTCGCAGGATTCAGCAGAATCTGCTTAGTAATCCCCCCGTAGTGGACCAGAAACCCGTCGAACATGATCTCATAGCCATTGCTTTACCTGACATGAAGACCTTGAATGGTATTCTTCGTATCATAGTGCTATATGGGATCCATCCTTGTTTGGAAGCTGGGGTTGGAATCCCGCCTAATCTACGGTTCAAGCATGGCCAAGTTCCGTCGGCCGACATGGCACCGGACACAGACAAACAGAAGTTTTTGCTGGAAATTATGCGTTCGCTAGTTGATATTCTTAAGAAGGGAACTGACGTTTCTGATTTGATTCTTCTGGGCCATTTTACATCTGATTTTCTAAGCGGATCAATGCAGTTGGCATTTGGCCCTGGCTCACCCAAGTACGAAGATGCCTTTGAATATTTCGATTCCAAATTGGATGCCTACACTTTACTGAGTTGCTATACAACACTCATGAGACGGACTGCTCCGGCATGGTTTTCTCATTCAGTTTCCAGACAATTAGCACTGATTGCTTTGCGTCCGACGGGTGTCAGATCCATCATTGAGTTCACTTCCGGATTACGAGAAAAAGATAATATTTCTCCTTCCGATCTTGATCGGGCAGTACGAATTTTAAAAGCAGCTCCTCGTGGCATGGACTTGTCTGTTTACAGCAAATGTCTAGGCTCTCAGCTTTTGAACATTTTGAGCTTGGATCAATCCAATGCATTGGTTTCTGCAACTGCCTACATTGTCAACTGCATCTACGAGCAAAAGAAAGAAGTGATTAGTCATGGTTTAATTAAGATCATCGAAGACATATTTGTGCCTCCGAATTCGTCTACTGTAAACGGGGACGAAGAGGTTGAGAAAGCACTATTTGCACTTGTGGCTCTTCTCAATGGTTCACATGCACCGCAGATGATCACAGAATTATGCAAAAATCTCCTGATTTCTTTGTGGCTTTTGTTTTGTTTTATGGTGGAAACCCATCGACCAGCCCAACTAGTTAAGGGGATTATTGTTTCTTTCGTCAACACTGCTGCAACCGCTAGCGATGTCGACCACTTAAGCAGATCTCTTTTAGGGGCCACTGATTCGTTCAAAGGTGGAGCGCATGGTGGTGTTTCCATTCTTGGTGAGTGCTCCATTGCGAAGGATTTGGATATTTCCAAGGACCCACTCAAGCAGATCAGCCGAGTTGAGAGCCGCGTGGATCTTTTCGCCAATCTTATCTCCGAGTTTACAGAAGAGAGGGTCTCGGCAATTTTCACTTTAATTTTAAAGCGCTGGATTGCCGCAGATGCTGCAGGGTTGCTAACAGAAACCGATCCATTTTTGACTCTGGCTGATGCAAAATTATTGCAATTAATAAGTCAGAAAGATAAATTGAAATTGATGAAAAATCCGTCTGAGATTATTGATGTGATATGTACACTAGTCAGTCAATACTCTCTGAAACTGCTTGATCAAGAGCACAAGACTGAGAGCTATTCTACAATTGTGGATCAGCAAGTGGCCATAGAGCAAGACTCTGATGACGAAGATGCAGAAGATTCGGATGACGATGAGGACGAAGATTTTGAAGATTCAGAAAAAGTATCCATATGCTTGACGCTCATTGAAACATTTTTAACCGAAAAGGATATTTTATCGACCACGGATATTGCCAAGATGAAGCTCCTGGAGTCGTCAGTGGATGTCTTGACCAAGAATGGTCCTGCAAACATTAGGGCACAGGCAACCACATTATTAGAGCTATTTCGAATGGAAAGCATAGATGAAAATGGTTCTGTGAACAACGGTTCCAGCGATAGCGCCATTACATACAAGCGGGCTTTGAGCTCGCTAGGTGATCCTCTTGTTCCAGTACGAGCTCACGGTCTGTATTTATTGAGAACATTGGTAGAGGCCAAAGACCCTATTCTTGGTTCATCACCTGTACGAATTTTGAAGATTTTTTTGGACCAGCTAAAAGATGATGATTCGTTTATTTATTTGAATTCCGTCAAAGGTATCGACGCAGTTGCTGAGTCCTACGGTCTAAGCGGAACTACCCCAGAAGACGACGTCCTTGGAAGTTTATTGGCTTTCTATTCAGATAATCATACACCCATCGACCCCAGATTGAGATGTGGAGAGGGAATCATGAAAATCATCCAACGAAAAGCAAAAGCCATGAGCCACAAAGATGCTGGCCTACTTGTTGAAACATTTATATCAATTGTCAGCAGGCGAGGAGAGATAATTGACAACGTTTATCAAGACAATAGGCTGAGAATGTCTGCCATGAGTATGCTTGGGTTGTTGTGTGAATTGAACCCTCATGGTCTACAAGAGTGGCTTTTTGATATTGTTGATTGCTCACTAGGAATACTTACATTTGAAACTTCTGAGGAAGAAGCTCCACTACGACGATCAGCAGTAGTACTCACTCATTCTCTTGTAATGGGACTGGAAGACCTCTCACAATTCCCCGCCAGCCATGTCAAGACAGTGAGAACTCGGCTTGAACATGCCCGAGACAATGATAGTGATCCACTAGTGAGAGAGCAAGCTGACGCCACTGTACAAGCGATAATGGACATATCACATGATTATTAAAACAAATCAAAATGTAAATATCAGAATCTATCATATATTTATTTCTTTTATGATCTTTCACTTTCAAAGACTGTGGGGTGCAGTGCGCCTTCGATCACAGTCACGTGACCACAACGACCCAGAAATTGCCCGAACCTCATGGAAACTCTTCGAAGATCAGCGGCCACAAATATAAATATTGTGAAATTTCCACCATTAAGGTTCCGCAACTCAACAACTTTAGAGCACTATTTATATTCAAAATCAAAACGCGATATATTCAAAATGGGCTCCGAATCATTTGAATTTCAAGCTGAGATTTCTCAGTTGATGAGTTTGATCATCAATACTGTCTATTCTAACAAGGAGATTTTCTTGCGAGAATTGATTTCCAACGCTTCTGATGCTATTGACAAGATTAGATACGAAGCCTTGGCTGATCCCAAGAAGCTCGAAACTGAACCTGAGTTGTTCATTCGAATCACACCCAAGAAAGAGGAGAAGATTCTGGAAATCCGAGACTCTGGTATTGGTATGACCAAGGCTGATTTGGTTAACAACTTGGGTACTATCGCCAAGTCTGGTACCAAATCTTTCTTGATGGAGGCCCTTTCTGCTGGCGCCGATGTTTCCATGATTGGTCAGTTTGGTGTTGGTTTCTACTCTCTTTTCCTTGTCGCAGACTCTGTTCAGGTCATCTCCAAGCACAATGATGATGAGCAGTATATCTGGGAATCTTCCGCTGGTGGAAAGTTCACAGTTACCAAGGATGAGGTCAATGAGCGAATTTCTCGAGGTACCATCATTCGACTTTTTATGAAGGAAGACCAGTTGGAATACTTGGAGGAGAAGCGAATTAAGGAGGTTGTCAAGCGACACTCTGAGTTTGTTGCTTACCCCATCCAGTTGGTTGTCACCAAGGAAGTCGAGAAGGAGGTCCCTGAAGAAGAGAGCGAGAAGGTCGATGATGAAGACAAGAAGCCTAAGATCGAAGAAGTCGAAGATGAAGACAAGAAGGATGAGAAGAAGGAAGTCAAGAAGATCAAGGAGACTGTCACTGAAAACGAAGAGCTCAACAAGACAAAGCCTTTGTGGACCCGAAACCCCAGTGAAATCACCAAGGAAGAATACGCTGCCTTCTATAAGAGCATTTCTAACGACTGGGAAGACCATTTGGCTGTTAAGCATTTCTCTGTTGAAGGTCAGCTTGAGTTTAAGGCTATCCTTTTCATTCCTGCACGTGCTCCTTTTGACTTGTTTGAGTCCAAGAAGAAGAAGACCAACATCAAGCTCTACGTTCGACGTGTTTTCATCACTGATGATGCTGAGGAGTTGATTCCTGAGTGGCTTGGATTCGTAAAGGGTGTCGTGGACTCTGAGGAATTGCCTCTCAACCTTTCTCGAGAAATGTTGCAGCAGAACAAGATTCTCAAGGTCATTCGAAAGAACATCGTTAAGAAGTTGATTGAGACTTTCAACGAGATTGCTGAGGACCGAGAGCAGTTCGACAAGTTCTACAGTGCTTTCTCCAAGAACATCAAGCTTGGTATCCACGAAGATTCTCAGAACCGAAACTCTTTGGCCAAGCTCTTGCGATACCAGTCTACTAAGTCTGGTGATGAGCAGACTTCATTCGCTGACTACGTTACTCGAATGCCCGAGCACCAGAAGAACATCTACTACATCACTGGTGAGTCTGTCAAGGCTGTCGAGAAGTCTCCTTTCTTGGATGCTCTCAAGGCCAAGAACTTCGAAGTTTTGTTCCTTGTCGACCCCATTGACGAGTACGCCATGACCCAGTTGAAGGAATTTGAGGACAAGAAGCTCGTTGACGTCACCAAGGAATACGAACTCGAGGAGACCGAAGAGGAGAAGAAGCAGCGAGAAGAGGAAGTCAAGGAATTTGAAGAATTGACCAAGTCTTTGAAGGAAGTTTTGGGCGACCAGGTCGAGAAGGTTGTTGTCTCCCACAAGCTGCTCGATGCCCCTGCTGCCATTCGAACTGGCCAGTTTGGTTGGTCAGCCAACATGGAGCGAATCATGAAGGCCCAGGCTCTTCGAGATACCTCCATGTCTGCTTACATGGCCTCCAAGAAGACCTTTGAAATTTCTCCTCGATCCCCCATCATTCGAGAACTCAAGAAGAAGGTCGAGGCTGACGGTGTCCAGGACCGAACTGTCCGTGACTTGACCACCTTGTTGTATGAAACTGCATTGATGACCTCCGGCTTCACTTTGGACGAGCCTAACTCGTTCGCTGCTCGAATCAACCGATTGATTTCTCTTGGTTTGAACATTGACGATGAACCCGTCGAAGAGGCCGCTGCCACTACTGAAGCTTCTTCCGAGCCTGCTGCTGAGAGTGTTATGGAAGAGGTTGACTAAATATTTTGTCCTCCTTAGCGATTGTACAGATTTTTGTTTGCTAGAGAATATATTGATGATTATTTAATATTCGCAAGGCGGCGGCTTTCAAGCAGATGTATTTGTAAATATTTCACTGTTAATCTATTAATTTATAATTGATATTGATCTTGATTTCGTTGAGCCATGTACTGATGAGCTCATGAAGCTGAAGCTGAAAACTAACCGTAAAAGTCCAATGAAATCTGTAGAAAATACAACGATAGTATAAACTATAAAGTTCATCCAACAAATTAGTTTCAGATATACTCAAACCCGTTCCACTGACAGGGTCCGTGGGAAATTTGGATCTCAGAGTATTAGGCATGCCCAGGCAAGCGGAGCAGCGCGGCGACCTACCCATTTTCAACTTTACCAACACATTCCATCTCCATCGCATCGTTGATAAGAAGATGGAAGCTTGAATTGGCCAGACACCACCGGGAAGTTCGTTAGGAGATTTGTAATAGAAGATCCAATTAGCGACATGGAAGGAGCAGACGAGTTCCAGGAAGCTCAATCCAACGAGGTTGAAGCTCTCAAGGCCATTTATATGGACGATTTTACTGATTATACCAAACCATCGGCATGGAATGTAAGTAGATGCGAAGTGAATCTTCACTGGAATTTGAAAGGGAGTGGAATCTGTATACTAATTTGGTTAGAAATCGCCGACTCCTACTTTCACTATTACGCTGAGATCTTCTGGTCAAGATGCCAATGAAATGACCATCAAAGTGGCCATGACTGCAACATATCCTAAAAGTCCCCCATTAATAAGCATCGAGAAAACAAGAGGGTTGTCTGCAAAGCAGACGGAAGTGATTCGGCAGCTCATTGTCAAAATTTGCAAGGAAAATGAAGGAGAAGTGGTTGTATTTGAAGTCACTTCTGCCATACAAGATCAGATAGATGATTATCAGCGCATGGCTGAAGAGGCCAACTCTTTGGAAGAGGAAAGAGTGAACCGGATTAAAGCTGAAGAAGATCGCAAACAACTTGAACATGAAAGACAGCAACGTCAAGAGGAAGAGGAACAGATGGAGGAGGAACGAATGTTGGCTAAAATGGTGCAGGATGAGCTCTCAAGGAGACGGCAAAGAGAGACTCAGCAGCCGACTTCACCCAACGAGGAAAATGAAGAGTCGATTGTATCTGTTGCTTCTTCTTCTGATACAGTGGTATTTGACCGGGCCATTACTGTAAGGCATACCAGTGGTACTAGCAAATTCCGGGCTGTGACTGGCCGTGTGCCCGCACCTACCAAGTTTTTTGGCACGAATTATATCGTAAAACCAGTATGTATGGGGAAAGCCAGTGAAGCCGATGAAAACCTTCAATTTCTCCTTTGTGAGATCATGCTCACCGAGGAATATTGGTGTGGACAAGAAGGTAGACGTATTTTACATGGGCTGGAAAGCGAGCTTGATGCTATAAGAGATACTTTGCGACACCCAAATGTAATTTCTTTGTATGGTTCGAAGGTGGAAAAGATGGACCAAGGATATCGTATCTGTCTCTTGATGGAATATTGCCCTATGGGTGATCTAAGTGATTTGCTCGATGCCATAGACACAGTGAGCTTGAAAGTCACTAGAAGCTGGGCTATTCAAATCCTTGAGGCCTTGGACGCTATTCATAAGTACGGATTTTCTCACAGACATCTCACACTCGATAATATTTGGCTTTCGCGCAATCGAGAATTGGGGGAAACTTTAGTAAAGGTGGCTAACACAACCATTGGCCATAAACTGGTGGAAATGAACGCTGCTCATCCCTTCACATCATCCACAGTTTCTGGAGATTTTCTTCCTGAAAAATGGTTACCTCCTGAAGAATCTGTGAGCCAGCCAACTAAAAAATCAGATATTTGGTGTTTCGGTGTGTTATTTGCTCAGATGATTTCGGGAAAATCAATCATCAACGAGTACGAAACTCCTTCTGATTATTTCCACGGTGATGATCTTCCTGAGATACTTCAGGATTTTTTTTCAAAGGCCTTCAAAGAAATTCCCAAGAAAAGACCGTCTGCTTTGGATTTACTCACTTCTAAGTTTCTTCGTACAGATGCTTTGTTACTGATAAACGATTTGAATTCCAAGGGAAAATCGAATACATCTCAAACAAGCTCCAATAGCGGTCATCATCGGGCACATGGCAGGCTGCTTGCTTCCACTCCACCATCAACCTCTTCTGTGAATCTCCGTCGAAGGTCTATTTCTCGAGGTCGAGTCAATAGCAACGCTCTCGAAGAACAGGGACAGAAGTACTCAAGATATATGAATGATTTTGACGAGGGAGTGGTTCTAGGTCGAGGTGGATATGGGGAAGTTGTCAAAGTTAGGAACAAATTGGATGGGCGACCCTACGCAATAAAAAAAGTTAGGTCCGATCCTGATAAGTTATCCGATATTTTGAATGAGGTATGGCTACTTTCGAGACTGAACAACCAGTTTGTGGTTCGATATTTCACTGCATGGGTCGAGGAAGACTATGTTCCTTTTGACGGAGCTGGCGATTCTGATCCCGAGTCGGTTACACATGGCTCGACTGATAGTAGCGCCAGCCATGTTAAGACACCCAGCCGTCGCTCAATATCTATGGATATTGATTTCAATGACCTTTCGATGGACTATGTATCAAATTCGCGCCGTAATTATCCGGATATACATTTCGGTTTATCTTCTAGCTCTGAATCAGGCTCTGAGAGCGAATACGAAAGTGATTCTTCAGAGAAAGTGGACATGAATCGAGTATTGACTGGAGGAATAATCAGACCGAAGCAATTGAGTACTTTATTTATTCAGATGGAATACTGCGAAAAACATACCCTGGCTGATCTGATCAATGGAGGTCTGTATCAGAAACCTGATGACTACTGGAGGCTAACCCGCCAAATTGTTGAAGCCTTGAGCTATATTCACAAGGAAGGTGTGATTCACAGAGATTTGAAACCCAGAAATATATTCATTGACAATTCTCAGAATGTCAAAATTGGTGACTTCGGACTTGCTAAAAGCATTTCAAATGAATCAATCAGTGGAAAAACCTCAAGTGGAGCTGATGATGATATGACAGGCGATGTGGGAACTACTCTCTACGTAGCTGTGGAAGTTGTTCAAGCTGGTCAAGTGAAGTATGATTCAAAAGCCGACATGTACTCACTGGGTATTATCATGTTTGAAATGGTTTATCCTATGAGAACAGGCATGGAAAGAGTAAGTTTATTGAGGGAATTACGCAGCAATCCGGAAAATTTTCCAAAGGACTTCGACAAGCAAAAGGAAAAGCAGGTAATAAACAGTTTATTACAGCATTCACCTTCAAAGCGACCTAGTGCAGAGGAGTTATTACAAAGCGGACTCATTCCACTCCCTGATGAAGATGAAAGAGTCAAAGAAGTTTTGAAGACCATGGTGCATGAGGACTCTCCCTGGTTCTTTCAAGTCTGTAATGCGCTTTTTGATCGACGTCTGCCAACTGCAACAGCAGTGCTGTATGATAGACCTACTGCTCCAAAGGATCAGTTCGCTGCTCAAAAGATTTACTCTTCTACCCGAGCTTTGATGCAGGAAGGAATCATGGAAGAGATAAGTAATATAATGCAGCTCCATGGTGCTATTCCTAATTCGGAAAGAAGTTTTTTATTCCCCAGATCTGCATTATACAATAATGAGAATGTTGTGGAATTGATGGATCCTACAGGGAATATTTTGCAATTACCATACGACCTTACTTTACCATTTGCAAGGAGACTAGCACAAAGAGTTCCTACTTTTAGTAAATCATACTATGTGGGTGATGTGTATCGAGTCACTGATAGCCGTAATAAGGGATCACATCCCGGAGCTTTTACAGAGTTGGCTTTTGATTTTGTTGCGACAGAAAACTCTGATCTGGTCCTTAATGAAGCCGAGACGCTCAAAGTTCTCAGCTCAATTGGAAATGTTTTGCCCTGTTACAAGCAGTCGAATTTGGTCATCTACTTGAATCATACTGATATTTTAAATGAGACGCTTGATTATTGCAGCTTCACAGTACCGCAGAGAGCAGCTGCTCTGCTTCTGTTAGGACCCACCGGCCAAGCACCTAGCTTACCTACAATAAGGAACAAGATATTGACTACGCACAATATTTCATCAAACACGCTCAACGAATTGGAGGTTTTTGGATTTCGGGACGACATAGATAAGGCTGAGCAACGTCTGTATAAGCTCATGGTTGGAGCTCAACCATCTCGGCGAATGAAAGATGCGATAAGCCACCTTAAAATGATTGCAGGACTCATTGAACGGCTCGGAGTAAAGCATAGAATTTGCCTTGCTCCTCTTAGCAATCACAATGTTCAATTCTATAAATCTGAAGTAATGTTTCAGTTGGTCTATCAAGACAGCGGCACTGGAAAGGTCCACCAACAAAAGCCTACAATTCTGGCTACTGGAGGAAGGTATGACAAACTTGTCGATCATTATAGGCACGCATCTCTCGATGGAGCGGGTAGTGTTCATGCTGTCGGTTTTACTTTATCCGTGAGCATTGTAACAGACCACATGGTTCATTTCTGGGAAACTAAGAAGCGACAGAGGAACTCGAAAGCTGCAAAAGCTCCAAAGGTTTTGGCAAAGCGATGTGAAGCACTAGTAGGAAGTTTTAGTGCAACACAAACTAAGAGCATTGGGCTTGATATTGTGCGACTACTACGTGATGCTGGAATAAGCACAGATCTTGTTAGTGAAAGCTTATCGTCCGAGCGTCTTTTGAGCATGGCTGTAGCGGATGGGGCTAATTGGTTGGTTCTCATCAAGCAGACGAATGCATATTCGACGCCTCGAAGCTTTAAACTGATCCGTGTAAAGAATATTGTGACTAATACCGATACTGATCTATCATTGGACGATCTGGTGGCTCACATTTTGGAGGAAAAGAGAGGTGAAACTTCAGAAAACGAAACAGAAAGACAAAGAGAAGGACCAAGTGCAAATTCTACAGTAACCCAAGCGCAAAACTCACCACCTAATAGCAGTCTTCCAGTTCTTAGCAATAAGATGACCATTCTTACTGAAAAACTGAAAGGCGGTAAAAAAAATCGGTGGGTTTTTGAAGAGGGATGCCGTAATGGCCTTCAAAAATATATGGGGGACCTTGCCAATTGTCCCGTATACTGCATTGATGTGAAGGACGAGGTGCTCCATGCGATTTCCGCAACTTCGCCTGACCAGCCTGACGAATGGAGGAGAAAAGTTGGAGGTCTTTCTCCCAATCAAAGAGATTATCTCGTGAAAGTACAAAATGCGATGGCAAAGGAATTGACCAGAGGAACTGAACGAGTGTTCCTTTATTCCACCAAAACGGGATCCGTCACCGTCTATAATTTAACTGCATAGGACGTTGATCCGATCAACCGGAAACACTATTGCTTATAGGGCATTTGTAAATTTATTATCATCGAAATTCATAACATAAAATGTACCGTCATTTAGTTACACTACCACTACGTATCGTGAGTCTTGCGACACAATCAAAAATCCCACTTTTCGATAACAATTATAATGGAAATATTCTCCAAGATTTGTAAAAATCACCAAAATCTTTCGGCTTCCAAATTCATTTCAGCATCACCTTGATGACCCTCCTTTTCGACTACTCTCTCCACCTTCTCCCCGAGCCGATCCATCCTTCCCTTCCAAACTACCCACCTAATTGCTGCTAGCTCGATCTTCCCCCCCTGCTTGCGCGGCTACCCCGCCGAGCGCGGTCCACCTTTGCTCCCAATCACACCAAGCGGCCTATCAGGCAGTGCAAGAAACCATCCAGCTTAGCAGTGGTATCAACCTAGAAGCATTTGGTCGTTCGTCAAAGACAAGAGTCAGCAATATTTGGTTGTTTTTGCGAGAGCATATTCAGGTTGAGATTGAATTCTAGTGTGCGAATTGATCAATAACTTGTTTGGCAAGGACAATTGACGTTTACAATGTCTATACCTCCGCCACCTTTTACAGTCAAGGCACTGTATCCGTACGAATCGGACCATCCTGATGATTTGAATTTCCAGGAAGGACAAATCATCGAGGTTACTTCAGTGGAAGATGAGGAATGGTTTAGTGGCTCGTATTCTGACAAGAGCGGAATGTTTCCGCGTAACTTTGTCGAGCTGGTTGGCAAGCCTGCTCCCGTCCCGGTACCCAGTCGGCCCGCCAAGAAGGCTCCAATTGACTCCCCAGTTGCAGAGAAACCAGCAGTTCACATTCCAATTGATAAGTTGAATATTCAAGATAATGATGAAGAGGATGATGAAGAGGACGACGATGATTGGCAGGAAACTACAACTGCTGAGCCATTGCCAGTTGCAAAGCCATCATCGGTAGGAAAATCCTCGATTGTTCCAAATGAGCCATCTATTGAGCATCATACGGCCGAACCAATTGAAAAGGCAGCTGAAGAGTCAGCTTTGGATTCGCAAATCGATGTACAGCAGACATCGCTGCCAATCCCTCATGTTAGTCCTAGTTCTGCTGCTGCTGCTACTACTACGACAAGTACATCACCCAAGGCTACAAACGCTTTCAAAGACAGAATTGCAGCATTCAACTCCAATGCTGCTCCATTAGTTCCAAAAACTGTCAAGGATACATCGTTTGTTCATAAACCCTATGTGTCTCTGCCAAAAAGTTCTTATGTTCCGCCATCGTTTCCTCAATCCCCTCCTTCAAAAGAGGCTCCCAAGGCACCTTTTTCACCTAATTCCGACTCGGCTGACGGTCATGCCAAAGTGGAAGAGAGACAAGTGACAGAGGATGAAAAGGAGGTAGAGGAGGAGGAGCAGGAGGCCCAGCCCAAGATGAGTCTCAAGGAAAGAATTGCAATGCTGCAGAAAGAGCAGGAGAAAATGGCTGCGGAAGCACAAGCTGCCGTTGACAGGAAGAAGGCCCGTGCGAAGGCCAAGAAGGAGGCCGCTGCAAACGCAAGAAGTCCCCAGTCGAAACCTCTTGAGCCTCATCAATCTGGTGGTTCATTTAGCTTGCAACGAACTACTACTGGTGAGTCGGAGATAGGTAGCATCATATCACCACTATCTACCGGACATTCCGAGGTTCCGCCTATCCCCGATAGTCACACTACAACAATTGTAGAAGACCCTCTTGAGTATGAACAACAGTCGCAGACTGCAGAAGAGAAGGAGGAGTATGGTGACGACGAAAAAGATCTGCATCGTGGGGGCCAGCAAGAAGGAGAAGACGAAGACGAAGAAGACGAAGACGAAGATGACGATGAACTAGATGAGCTGGACGAAGAGGAAGCAAAGAGAATTGCATTGAGAGAAAGAATGGCCCGTCTTGCTGGCGGTGCTGGAATGAATCTTGGAATGATTATGAACGGTGGAGTCATGGGTATGCCAATGCCAGTGGGTGGCACAAAGAAGAAGACTACCAAACCTAAAAAGAAGCTTGTTGAAGAGGAAAGCGATGAATCCTTTGTTGCTTCTGGCCAGGTCCCTATGCTTCCATTTGCCGATCCTGCCGCTTTAGCTGCTCTACAGCAGAAGAAGCTGGATCGAGAAAATGAGTCAACTCCTTTGGCACACGTTACTGATTCCGATGATCATGCAGCCGAGTCTCATACAAATCCTGCCCAGGATTCCATCCCTGTTCCTGCTCCTGTTGTGGGCCAATCTTCCGAGAACATCTCGAGTGAAGAGGAGGATGAGAACGATTATGGCGATACTAAGCACCAGAGTGTGCGAGGTCCTAGTTCGCTTTCTCAAGTTTTAACTTCATCCTCCCAAGTTCCAGCTCACCTGCAAGAGTCTGGTGATGCTGATGGAGAGGTTACTACACAGCACGAGGAGACGTCGGACGACGGTTATCATACTAACAGTCGTCCCTTGAGTCAGGCTTCAGAGTCTTTACCTGCTAGAAGCGCTGTTCCTGTGCTTCCTCCTCTTGATTTACCCAAATCAGTGGACGACATTATTGACGAGGAGCTGGGTGACGACGAGAAGACTGAGCCAGAAGAGACGCATGTTATTCCTGATTCAGCAAACAAACGTCGAAGTTATATTAGAGGTAGTGGTGTTCCTCCACCTATCCCTACATCACCAGAATCTAGCAGATTTGTCAGTAGTGATTCCCGGTCCCACACTATGCCCTCTGAAGGAGTCTCTTCGCCAAACGCAATCAAGAGAGCTAGCACATATGGTGTCCCCGCTGCAGCACCCCCTCCTCCACCTGTTCCTATTACTCCTCATGGAGCTCCTCCAATCCCTTCTCACTTGGCTCAAACTTCTGACGAAGATACTGGATACGAAGCAGATATTGACACTGACAGAGCCCCTACAGATGGTGTGGGAACCCCAATCCCTACCAGATCTGTGCCACCACCACCACCACCATCTGCACCTCAGCTTCCTCCAATGGATCCTCCAGCTTCTAATGTGGAGGACTACTATCGTGATGATGACGGCGAGCAAGGGGAGAGTCCGGTTAGTGTCAGATCATTGAAAAGGACGAGCACATTGCCTTCTGCACGTCCACCACCACCACCACCACCACCACCAACTGCTCCTGTTGAAATTGATTCGGAAGATGAATCATTTGATGACTCGCACCAGTCTGTGCCACCAGTTTTGATTCCAACAGCACCACCAACACATGCACCTCCACCACCAGTGCCGTCTGCACCGGCACCGCCAACACATGCACCTCCGCCACCAGTGCCTTCAGCACCGGCACCGTCTGCTCATGCACCTCATGCACCAGCGGCACCAGCACCTCCTGCTCCCGTTCCTCCTGCACTATCTGCTAGCTCAAGTCCTAACTCTGACCGAACCGCAGTGCCTATCTCTAGTCAGTATAGTGGCGATTCTAGAAGATCCATTGATGTTGGAAGATCTAGAAAAAGTATAGATCGAGGTGGTTCTGACCATCCTGTAAACATCACAAATTCAGCCAGAGAATTGAGCAATTTGGAACTGGAGACAGAATGGTATTTGAAGCCGAATGCAGCTCCTCCATCTATTACAAAAGCTGCGGCCAACGGGGATGTATTTTATGAAGTGGAGGACAGTACTAGCACCAAGAGAGGAGGCCGAACCAGTGTCACTAGAGATGTGTATGTATTGTACAAGGACTATTCTCAAATGGTCATTACTGCGAGGTATGATGGTAATGATCCAGCAGGAACAGTGAGTACGGAGCAATCTGTTGGCAGGGCTCCTGAACTGGATAAGGATCTTCTGGAGCAAGAGTGGATTAAATATGGTAAGAAGGTCGTAGCTGCCGCAAATCGTGGTGGTAACTATCCTGCTGGAGAGTTTGTTCTTTCCGTTTTGAGAGGAATTCCTGGTGCATTACCACCTATTGGTAGGAAGGTTCTTGGAGCCATCGTATACGATAACCTTTCAAATGCTACAGTGAAACAGCTTGATGAGATTCGGCCGGGAGATGCTATTGCATTCAAGAATGCCCGATTTCAAGGACATAAAGGCAGTCTCCATCAGAAGTACACTCAGGAAGCAGGCCGGGTTGACTATATTCATCTTGGCATTATAACCGAGTGGGACGGCACAAAACTCAAGGTTCGAGTGATGGAGCAGACAGACAATGGCCGTGGTAAGATCAAAGTCGAAAGCTATCGGCTGAATGATCTAAAGAGCGGAGAAATCAGGATTTTCCGAGTGGTGGGCCGTGATTTTGTAGGATGGGAATGAAGTGGGGAAGCATCATCACCATCATCATCATCTTGATCTACTTCTAGCTATAAATTATTGTTAACTGAATAAATAAAAGTAAACTTCTGCATGCTTCCAAGCTTAGCTCAGTCCTGTGCTGGTCAGCCCACTGTTCCACCCGCATCGCCCAGCGTGGATTTCCTTCGCACTTCTACTGGTTGGGCTCGTACTGCTCGGGTCTGACTGAGGTATTTCACATTCTAGTAGGGATTTCACGTTTTGCACAGGTCACGTGATTTTAGGTGCTGCTGGAAAACATTTTTAAGTTGGGATTTCCTCGTTCTTGTTATTCATACACACATTTGAAAAACTCTCAAAATGACTGCTTCTGCTTCTGAACAAACTTTCTTGTTTACTTCCGAGTAGGTATTTGATTAGCTGTGAATCTATATCAACCTGTAGTTAGACTGTTGAGGTTCTTTGCTGTAAAATCGCCTGTCAATTTGATGGATTTTTCACCAATTTGACTCGAGCTGGTCACTCACACGTGCGTCGGTCGGTTAGGTCGCAGCATGTGAAATGACTAAATCATGTCGAGACATGCTGAAGTACATCAAACTGCGTTATGTGACGAAGAATCCCAAGATTATTCTGGCTGCTACTGTTGATATGCTTGTCATCTTTTTATTAATTTTTTTCCAATTTTGCTAACTGTTATCAGGTCTGTCGGTGAAGGTGTATGTTGCAACTGCCAAAAAAATTTCAGCCTCTGGCTGTCGGAGAGCGAGCGCTTGTATCACAAGCTAACGAAAATTTTCCCCCAAACAACATGAAATACTAACTTTTTCTAGCACCCCGATAAGATCTGTGATCAGGTTTCTGATGCTATTCTTGATGCTTGTCTCAAGGGCGACCCTGCTTCCAAGGTTGCTTGTGAGACTGCTGCTAAGACCGGTATGATCATGGTATTTGGCGAAATCACAACCAAGACTCAGGTTGACTACCAGAAGGTTATCCGAGATACCATCAAGCAGATTGGTTACGATGACTCCAACAAGGGTTTTGATTACAAGACCTGCAATGTGCTTGTTGCCATTGAACAGCAGTCTCCTGAAATTGCTCAGGGTGTCCACTTGGAGCGACGACTCGAAGAGCTCGGTGCTGGTGACCAGGGTATCATGTTTGGTTATGCCACTGATGAGACCGAGGAGCTCTTGCCTTTGACCGTTGTTCTTTCTCACAAGTTGAACAAGGCTCTTGCTGATGCTCGACGAGACGGTTCTTTGGGATGGTTGCGACCTGATACCAAGACTCAGGTTACCGTTGAGTACAAGTACGATAACGGTGCATGCATTCCTTTGCGAGTGGATAGTGTTGTTGTCTCTGCTCAGCATGCTGATGAAATCTCCACCGAGGATCTCCGATCCGAGATTCTTGAAAAGATCATCAAAAAGGTCATCCCCTCCAACTTGTTGGACGACAAGACCAAGTACCACATCCAGCCTTCTGGCCGATTCGTCATTGGTGGTCCCCAGGGTGATGCAGGTTTGACTGGCCGAAAGATTATTGTTGACACCTATGGTGGATGGGGTGCTCACGGTGGTGGAGCCTTCTCTGGTAAGGATTACTCCAAGGTCGATCGATCTGCTGCCTACGCTGCCCGATGGGTTGCCAAGTCTCTCGTCGCTGCCGGCCTTGCTCGACGAGCTCTTGTTCAGTGCTCTTATGCCATTGGTGTTGCTGAGCCTTTGTCCATCTTTGTTGACACCTACGGCACCTCCAAATACTCTTCCGCCGAGCTTGTTGACATTGTCCGAAAGAACTTTGATCTCCGACCCGGTGTCCTGGTACGAGAATTGGATCTTGCTCGACCCATCTACTTGAAGACTGCTTCTTACGGTCATTTCACCAACCAGGAGAACCCCTGGGAAAAGCCCAAGGCTTTGAAGTACTAAGCCACTTAGTAAAGTAAAGACATCACTGATGTGGTTGTGTCTTTTTATTTACACTTATAAGAGCTAACGTTCAACCCGTTAGTTTCAATGGTTTTTTTTTATTTATGATTAAACCGGTCAGCCTCGTCAAATGTGTAAATATGCTTGATCACGAGAGCGATCGCGACATGATGATGAAAACACAAGGAGAAGTAATAAGAAGTCTGAGTTGTAGTGCCGGTCTTCAACAACGACCAGATGCATTTGTAGTAATAGAGTTTGTTTTGAAATTTGTCTTTCATGGCTCAACCTTTTGGCGAAGCCACCTTTTCAGCCTCTGACCTGCTGTTGATCCATATCTGGCGAGGAATTAGCGTACAAGGCGGATAATTTTTCGTAACGAGGACAGTTTTGTTAAAATTCGGGATATTGGCCTGCTTATTTGCTTGGTCTACCCATAGGAGTCTAGGTGAGTCGTAAGCTTTTTTAGCACTGCGTACAACTTTCCGAACTTCTTTTGAAAACTCATGCGAATCAGGAGGAATTCGGTTCATTCTGAATAGAAAAGTACCGTCTGGTGACATGCCATTATCCTGAAACTCCTTCCAGAAAACCCCTCTCAAAGTATTCTTGATCTTGCGTCGCCAGACTGCATAATCCATGGGATTTTTTGACTTTGAATCGAATGCTGATCGAGAGGTCTGAGAATTCGAATCTTCAGCAGATCCATATATGCAGCTCAGAGCAGGCCTTGATTTGCGGCCTGCCGATACAAAATGCCATGGAGGAAAATAGTAGGCAGTAAGTAATGGTGTCTTCGCCACTGCTGGAGTGGTGTAAATCAGTTTCCTAGAGAAGGCATGTTCAAGAAAAGGACCATTCAAACCCCGGATCTCTTTTGCCTCGGTAGCCATGGGCGTATTGTTGTTCACGTATGGAACTATCAATTCTAGGTGATCAGACTGGGCATGCACATGTATGTCTGATCCAAATAGTTTATCCAGAATAGATGCTGAGCGCCACTGGCTAGTCACCTTAGTCTTTTCTGAGGCTCTGGATCTTCTCCCCAAATACGAAATGAACCTCCTAAAATGCATGTTGATGTCACAACGGTAACTTATCCTGCTTGATCTCCAGTCAGTTGTGCATCTCAAAACCGTCATGACACGGCTGATTCTAGCAGCAGTGGGCAGTCGACAAATCCCGAAAAAAAATTTATTCCCCTTAATAAATTTATTTACCAACTTTGCGAAAAATGGCAACGCAGGATTTCATTAGCCTGCTGGAGTCTAATTTACGGCAGATCATTTCTCCTTCAACAGAAGGAATCAAGGCTGCTTCTACTCGGTTAGAAAATGAAATTTACACGAATCCAGATGCAGTTCCAGCACTGATTCACATTCTGCAGAAGCATCCGGAACCTCAGATGCGTCAGCTTGCTGGTGTTGAAGCCAGTAAACAGGCCTCTCGATCATGGGGTGACAAGGTTTCACCGGCTGTTAAGCAGGAGATTCATAAGAGCTTGTTGGAGTCGACATTTGGCGAAGAAAACTCTCTTGTACGACACACCTCCTCACGTGTTATCTCCAATATTGCCAAGGTTGATATGGAGAATAACCAATGGCCCGATCTCACTGGTATTTTGTTCCAAGCTGCTCAATCAAACTCTGCTGCTCACAGAGAAGTTGCTGTCTACATCATTTATACATTGATGGACACCGGGGATGAAATCTGGGAAAACCCACTTGAACTCATCAAGCTGTTATCTTCTACATTGAATGATCCTGAGTCTAAGCAGGTTCGAGTCAGCTCTGTTTTGGCACTTGGAAAGGTGGCTGAGAACATTGATTCTACCACCTATGAGCGAAGTGCTGCCCAGTCCAACCCGGTTGTTCTGTTCCGAGCTCTTATACCTCAGATGGTCGAGGTCCTTAAGCAGACCATTTCCGACGACGATGAGAAGAATGCCTCGCAGATCTTCGAGGTTTTCAACAATCTTGTTTGCTACTGTGACACTGCTTTGATCTCTCAGCACTTCGGAGACCTCATCAAACTCTTCACCGAGCAGATTGCAAGTGAGCCTAACTTGTCCGAAGAATACCGAGGCCCCGCTATTCAATTCTTGTTTGCTGCTTTGCGATTCAAGAAGTCCAAGTTTAAGCAGCTCAAGGTTGGTGCTTATGTGACTGAGCACATGATCAAGATTGCTGCCGAGCCTTTTGACGAAGAAGATGACGAGGATGAACAGGATGAGACTCGGCCAGGAACCAAGGCTCTTCGATTGCTTGATTCTTTGTCTACCACTCTCCCTCCTAGTCAAGTCATGATTCCTCTTTTGCATTTTTTCCCCCAGCTTGTAACTTCTTCAGATAAATTCCAGCGATATGCTGGATTTTCCGCTCTGTCAGTTGCAGTTGAAGGTGCTCCTGATACCGTTTCAAAGAATCTCAGCGAAATTCTTCCTCATATCATTAAAGGGTTACAAGATAGCGAGGTGCTTGTTCAGAAAGGAGCTCTCCTGGCTCTTTGTCAAATGGCGACTGAGCTTCACAGCGAAGTAGGTGCTGAACATGAAGTTCTTTTGCCCTTGGTGTTCAACATCATCGATAGCGCCAACTCCGTCAAGATGGCCAAAGCTGCATGCGTTGCTTTAGATGCTATTTTGGAGACCATCGACAGCCAGATCATTACTGAGAAGTATCTTCCCGTATTGATTCCTCGGCTCATTCACCTTTTCGGATATACGGATGATCTTTCTGTCAAGGGATCAATTGCAAATGCCATTGCATCTGCTGCTTTTTCTGCTGGAAAAAATTATCTCCCTTACTTTGAACAAACTATCACTACGTTTGAACCATTTGTATCCGCTTCTGCCTCAAATGCCGAAGAAATGACTGATGAACAGACAACTCTTTGCTCTACTATCTTGGACTCTATGGGAACTATGGCGGGTGCTGTAGGTAAGCAGGCTTTCTCTCCTTATGTTGAGCCTATTGCTAAAACAGTCCTTGCATGCTTGAAATCTTCTAAGGGTAGATTGAGAGAAAGTGGGTTTATTCTTGTTGGAATTCTTGCTAGAATGTACGGCGAAGACTTTGCCGGATTCCTTGAGCCTGCATTAGAGCAGATCTGGGTTTGCTTAAAACAGGAGGAGTTTGGTGGCGCTGAAGACGACGAAGATGATGAAGATTTAGACCAGGTTGGTTTGGATGATGAGGAAATTACTGCCAAGCTGATGGAGAAGTTCACAGTCAATAGCGGCGTCGCAGTTGAGAAGGAAGTTGCATTGGAAACTTTGTCTGAGATCATTGTTGGAACCAAGGGTAGTTTTGCTCCCTACTTGCAGACTGCTATCAAGGAGACCACTCAACTTACAGACCATTTCTATGACGGAATCAAGAAGGCTGCTTTGGTTGTGCTGTGGAAGGCATTCATCACTTTCTATAAGATTGCCAACTTGCCAAAATGGGGCAAAGAATTTCCCAGCACCCAGCATGTTCCTGATGTCGTAGCCCAGTTGGCTGAGACTGCCCGAACTGCTTCTTTGGAAGCTTTGGCTAACGAGGAAGAAATTTCTACCGCTATTGAAATTTTCAATTTGTACGGTGAGGCACTCCAGGCCAGTGGATCTTACATTATTGGAAGTGTTGAGCAGCTTGAAGCATTCTGCAGCGAAGTAATCCTTGTTATCAGTAAGGAACATTGCTGTCAGGTCATGGACGAAGATTTTGATGAGGAGCTTGAAGCCATGAAGCAACAGGGAGGTGTTCAGGAAGATCAAGAGAGTGCGGAGTATGACACGATTTTGATTGATTCCGCTTTTGATGCATTAATCAATCTCGCTAAGGCCATGGGCCGAAAATTTATTCCTGTTCTGTCTTCTACTATGTCAGTCATTGAAAAATACTGCTCCAACAAGAAAAATGAAGCTGAACGAGCTACTGGTGTTGGTAGTCTTGCTGAGATTCTTGGTGGCTTGGGCACAGATTTGTCGACCTTTGTTGAGAAAGTTCTGCCTATATTTTTGCATGGACTTGATGACAAGGATCTTGGAGTTCGATCCAATGCAGCATTTGGTGTTGGTGTTTTGTGTGCCAATTGTGATGAGCAGTCAGCTTTGAATATCCTCAAAGACAACTACTTGGTGATTTTGTCTAAGCTCCAAGGATTGTTGAAGAAGGTTGATAAAAGCCAGCGAAAGGCCAGCAAAAAAGCCAACAAGAAGGAACTTGAGACTGATGCTGACCTTGCTGCAGCTGCCAACGAGACCAACTTGCGTGGAATCGCTAATGCATGCGGATGTGTTGCACGAATGGCTTTGAAGCACCCTGACTGGATGCCCATTGAAGAGGTTGTTCCCGTTCTAGTTGGACTGCTGCCTATCTATGAGGGATTCGAAGAGAATGAACCTATTTTCGAACTCATCACTCGGCTTTATCAGGAGAATTCTTCCATTGTCGTCAGCTTGACTCCACAAGTTGTTGCCGTTTTGGAGGAGATGTTTGTGATGCAGAAGGAGGCAGAGGTTGCTGCAAAGACGAAGTCTTTTGAAGATTTCGAGACGGATCAGTCTTCTGATTACTACAACCGAAAGCCATTTCAGCATGAATCTGACGTTGCTAATGCTAAGAAGCTACTTCAGCATATCGAAAGCCAAAATCCTGGTCTTGTGAGCGGAAACGCTGTTCTAGCAGCTGCTCTTTCGGAATAAACTTACGTTTAGTGGATGCTAATAATGGTTAAAACTTATAAAGGTAACTTTTACAGAGTGTAATAATAAGAAAGGTTGATATATTTTTTGATCATATTTTGCTCATTGGGTTGGAATTAGATATTTTTTCTCTATCAGAAGTCATTGCCGAGACCAGCTCAAATGCCATTGAGTGCCACTAATGCAAATTATTGAATAACTTTCTGCGAAGAACGTTAAACAAAGATAATGCTTATAAAACCCGATAGATTCATCTGAAAGAGGGGAGGGGTTACAATTTCTGATATTTTTGTATGCTATACCATTTGTGGTATAATTCTATACCCCAGATCTCATCCTCTTTTACATGACGCTTCCAAATTCCATTTGCACAGACAGGATGTGTTTTCTTGGAAATTGTACGACTTTTAAAGTTTTCAATAACACTTCAGGCCATTAGTTTATAATGACTCTACCATGAAATTCTTAGTAATTTACATTTCCCCGACGGAATAACGAACTTTCCTAATGTCCGACAGGTAAAATCCAGTGGTTTCTGGAAAAATCTAATAAATTACATTCATGCCCCGTACTCTCGCAAAGTTGACATAATAAGGATGTGGAAAATTTCCCGATTGAGAGATGAGAAGGAGCCGCGCCAAATCAGTCATCTTTCATCTCAATGAGCCATCATTTTGTTAAACGATAACTAGTGGAATCTACAGAGACAATTATGTTAACAGAGACGGGAGAATATGTCTTATTAGAAAATAAATAAAAAAAGTCTGGGGAAGATCAGTCGCTTTTAAAAGCCAAATCACTCTGCCCGATCGTCACTTTCTGGTATCGGACCTATATCGGAACACAGCCCGCCCTATGCTAGTTTCGCAGCCCATCTGTCTCCAACCCTGTTTGGAGCCCACTCATCCGTCACGCCCCTCGGGGTTTATCGCTTATCACGTACTTCCGATCCAGATCACCTTGGGGTGAATTTTCAAGGGGAGCGCAGTTAGGAAAGCGGCGTTTTCTCCGTTTTCTCAGCCCCTGTAGTCTGCGTAATATCGAAAATCGCTCGCTATGACTCGACGTCCTGGAGCTGCTTACCAATAACCCCGCACCAAAGGTCCATTTCACAAAGAATTGCATAATTGTCTAGCTGATGGGTTTCTCGCCGAAAAAGAGTGGTTACTGTCTCCGTGTCGGCAACCTTCCTTAGCCGTGTACCGCTTACTCTTACCGTATAATGAAGAATGATCGCTGTTAGACACTTTATAGTGATAGGCTTCGGCGGAAATGACAAGGTGGATGACACATGTTCAGGTTTGGAACATGGATGATAATGTACCAATAAGAAAGTCTTGGTTTTGAGTATGAAGAAGAGATTTCAATAGAGAATCATTAGAGAAATAAGCTAAGCAATACTTTTCATCAATGGGGAGAGATCTAGAGTTGGATAATAGGCTAGGCATTGAAAAGGTACGGCGGTGTCAATCCACTAGTTTTTTTTCTATTGAAAAAAGGCCCCACACTTTGCGGCGGGGTTGAGGGACCAACTCATGCGTGTATGACCTAATTGGAGTCGTTGGTGATGATGCGATGCTCGCAACTCTAATATTTGCAGATGTAGTATATAAAGGAAGGCACATGCCAAGGTGAATAGCAAATTCTGATTTTCCTGGATTTTTGAGTGTTTTGTTCGTACCATTACTTGTGCAGTCGTTCAACTACCAATATTTCGCGCGCTCTCCACTTATTTCTTGGCTCGATCTTTTGTCTTTTGTCTTTTGTCTTTGCCCTTGGACCTTGTCTCTTGCTCTGACTATTATCAGTCTATCAATTATTTTACCAAAATGCTTCCTCCTGATTACTATCATACTTATTCAGATGGACAGCAAATCAGCACCTTACCAGGCTACAGTGATAATCTTGGCGGTCATACTGAATTGCTTGGGCCCAAAGAAAAACGATCTTCTACTCTTCGAATAGTTCTCGACAAGAAGGAATCCAAAGATTTAGACGCTTGGTATAGCGGCGGGTCAATTGTGACAGGGAGCATCGTTGTTCATCCTTTCAAGGCTGTGAAAGCCAAAGCTTTGGTAGTGGATCTTGTTCACAGAGAAACAGTTTTTGTTAGACCTGGGGGGCTTGGAAATGGTATCAAGCTCATTCGCAAAGTGAAACTTGCTTCCTGTGAAATACATCCAGAACTTTTTCCAACAGACCGAGTTCTGGACCCGAGTAAACGATATCATTTCAACTTTTCTCTACAATTTCCTCACACCATACAATCTAGGGAAAACACTGCTTTGTTTTCCACTGCACAGAATCTTCTTCCTCCCTCGTTAGGTGCGCTTGCTGATGTAGACGATATATTGCCTGGCCAAGACATTGCGGACGGCTCTCTTCGTGTAAATTATCGTCTGGAAGCAAGACTGGAGCAGGAGACCACTGTATCGAACACTACTGAAGTATTCGCTTCCTGCATGAGACATATTAAGTTTGCTCCTATCGACACTGATTTAGTTCTAAGCCAAATGGATATTCCTGCCAACGACCTGATCCATCGGTCAACCAAATCGCTCAAACAGGGTGTCCTGAGAAAACCATTTGGTGAGCTTACTTTAACCGCTAAGAATAAGACACCCATTTCTATTACATCTCAAGGAGCTGGTTTGAATAAGCTCACTTTGGGCTTCAATTTCACACCACACGGCAACATGCAAGCACCTCCGCAGGTCAAAAGGGTCACAGTTAGTTTGGTGTCTTATACCTACACATCGAAAAATTCTATTAAGTCGTACACAGACTACAGAAAACCTGGAGTTGATCATGTATGCACTGAAAAATTCGGACTTTCTAAGCTTGATGGACCAAGTTTGGCATGGTCTGTGGGACCTGAGCCATTGGACGACTCGCTGATATCGAGCTCATCGTCAACCAGGGAGAAATTCGACAATAAGATTGCACCCGATATCAATGAGAACTCGATCATAGTCGAAAATATCTCAGGCGGTTCTCCGTCATTTCATTCGCACCTAACACTTCCTATTGTCATTCCCGAAACCTACGCTAGCAGGACGATTCCAACATTCTTCGGTTTAATGTCTTCTCGACAATATGAAATTCTTATTCATGTAGCTTTCAACAACGGCCCGTCATCTGATCTGATGGTTCCAGTGATTTTGAGCCGACGGCCCAATGAAGGCAATGGAATAATTCCTAGCTACACCAGCAGCCATGCTTCTACTTTCTCTAGCATCACAAGTGAATCCGAGGGAGCTTTTTACAGCGACCAAAACCCCTACGAATACTAAACATATTTTAATTATTCTTGTACAACCCTGTCAAAAATGCAATATCATTGAAATTATATACGAAGACTCCAAAAACAGTGTCCAAACCTTGGGAAATCATAGCTATCATTTGATTTCTGGCCAATCCAAAAGTCTCTTCCACTTTCCAAATTTTCAAAGAAGTGTTTTTAGTTCGTCACCTCAAAAATTGTTTTTTTTTGCACTGGCAAGCGTGAATCTGGAATCACTATATTGAAGCACTAAAATAAAGCTATGCGGAGTTACCCAAATGGGGCATACCCGATAGAACTTGCTGGAACAACAGCCTCACCGTTGCTCAACATCAAACCCAGGCAAGGCAGCTGGCAACTATTGCAACGACGCTATATAACATACTTGCACTCTTACCAACAACATGTCTGAATCATCAGATAGTACCATTGAAATCATTGTAAAGTGAGTGATGGAGTAGCATATTCCGGTCTTTTGACAGGAGGAAAATCCAATTTCGTGGCGGATTACTAACAATGCCAGATCATCAGCTGATAAGAAATTCAATCTCAATGTATTGCCATCTCTCAAGGTCTCGGAGCTAAAGGAAATGTTGGCCAGTCAGTCGGATATTCCAGCTGATCGACAGCGTCTAATTTTCTCAGGCCGAATTCTCAAGGACCCTGACACTCTGGAGTCATGTAAAATCACAAAATCGGGTCAAACCATTCATCTTGTTAGAGGAGCTGTTCCAGCTGGCAGCACAGCATCTTCAGGGGCATCAACAACTAACAATGCCCCTGCTGCAAATACATCTGCTTCATCTGCATCCCAGGTTCCTACAAACATCAGCACAGGCACTGGATCTGGTAACATTTTAGCCGACCTCACTGGTGCTAGATATGCTGGTTTTGCCAACCTTCCTTCGGCCAGCATGTTCGGACCTGATGGAGGTATGGGCCCTGCACCAAACTCTGATGATATTATCAGAATGATGGAGACTCCTGGATTTTCCGAGAGCATGCAGGAGGCTCTTCAAAACCCGCAGATTGTGGACATGATGATCAACTCCAACCCACAGTTGCGGGGAATGGCCCCACAGTTCCGACAGATGATGCAGAACCCCGAGTTCCGGGAAATGTTCACAAATCCTCAAATGCTCAGACAGGCAATGCAGTTTGAGCGTATGTTTGGTCAATTCAGAGGTGGTGAAGGTGCTGGCGCTGGCGGCCAGTCCGGTGGTGGCTTTCCTGCACCGGGATCAGCCACCAGTGACTCTGCAAATGCCAATAATGCTAGCAACACCAACAGTAACCCCACTAACAACAGCACGGCTTCGGATGCTAATGCCGCTAATCCATTTGCTGCTCTCCTTCAGAGAGGTGCTCCTGCTGGAAATACTGGCTTTGACCCCCAGCTTTTCAGCCAGATGTTTGGTGGTGCCGGTATGGGCATGGGTGCGGCAGCTGCCGAACCTCAGGACAACCGTCCACCGGAAGAGCGATACGAATCGCAGCTTCAACAGCTCAACGAGCTCGGGTTTGTGGACTTTGACCGTAATGTTCGAGCTCTGAGACGAGCAGGAGGCAATGTCCAAGGTGCCGTCGAGGCCCTGCTTGACGGCCAGATTTAATGTACAAAGTACTGTTGTAATCATGTAGATGATCTAATAGATATTGTATTGTTGCGATTGATCCGACGGTCATTGGGGGAGTTATTGGATTTTTCATGAGCAGTCCCAGCACAGATCAATTACCATCGAGCACACGAACTTCGAAGCATCCATCCAGCAGAGCCTAGACTAAAAACGCTCGGCCTGATCTAACTTGTGCTAAACTCAGCTGGGTAGCTTTATCCAGCTTGCCGGCGCCGGCCCACATTGTAACATTAGATCATGTGCAATGGCCCAACTACACGGTGAAATTGAGTGGCCCCCACATCAGTGCTGCAGGGGGTTTTTCAGCCGGATTTATTTGGGTCATACCCGGTATCGGCAGGTGTATAAAAGACGTACCCCACGCTGTTTCCAACATAGTATTTCTGGAGAAACGGTTGATCCGACATATAGATAGGACATTATCAGGGGGGACGAATAAAAGGTCGTGAGAAATCCCAAATAATACATTGAAAAACAGCAAAAAATCCCCCGTATACACTCGCTGAATCAATAAGATCCACCATGTATCGTGCTAATGCTCGCCGACTGGCGACTAGCCGCGTGGGGCGTGGTAGTTGGTCGCCAGTCAAGCGATTTGCCAGCTCGTCGGCAAATAATTCCAGAGCTGGATATTCGTTTGGAGTTCTATCGGCAGTGGCTTTTGTGAGTGCGGGATTGTCGTTCTATTCTGCTAAAGAGGTTTATGGTAGAAGTCAGCGTACTACGTCGATCCAGAGAGACTGGATCGAAGCCAAATACGGTGGGAAAAAAGAGTTTGATTTAGCATGGGACGAGTTTGTGGCTGTACTCGGAGAAGACGGGATTTCTGTCGAAGAAGAAGACCTCAAGAGTCATGGCTATTCCGACTGGTCTACCTATAACATAGATTCCAATCCCATAGCGGTGGCCTATCCTTCATCGACCGAGCAGGTGTCGAAGATTGCCAAAATCTGTCATAAGTATCGACTCCCTATGATTGGGTTTTCTGGAGGATCTTCATTAGAAGGTAATTTCTGTGCCCCGTATGGTGGAATCTGTATTGATTTTGTGCACATGAACAAGGTTCTCCAGGTGCGACCGGATGATCTCGATGTCACCGTTCAACCTGCTGTGGGCTGGATGGAATTGAACGAATATTTGGCTAACAATGGCTACTCTGATGTGTTTTTTGGCGTTGATCCCGGTCCAACTGCTAAAATTGGAGGCATGATTAATACCTGCTGTTCAGGTACCAATTGTGTCAAGTATGGACCCATGCGAGATCATATTATCAACCTCACAGTGGTTTTGGCTGATGGAACCATTATCAAGACCAAACAAAGACCAAGAAAGTCTGCTGCTGGTTATAATCTGAACCACATCTTCTGTGGAACAGAAGGCACTCTAGGACTCGTCACCGAGGCTACATTGAAACTCCAGGTTGTTCCTGAGGAGACCACTGTAGCAATTTGTCCTTTCCCTACTGTCCATGATGCCACTTCTGCCGCAATGAAAATAATTAGAAATGGTATCCCCGTGCATGCCATTGAGCTCATGGATGATAAGCAAATGTGGGTTATCAATCGGGCTGGCTATACTGTCAAAAAATGGGAAGAGACACCAACTTTGTTTTTCAAATTCTCTGGTTCCAAATCTTTTGTCAAAGAACAGATAGCTCATGCCAAAAAGATCACCCAACAGTATAAGGGCAGAAATTTCGAATTCGCTACTTCTGAGACAGAGAAGCACCAATTGTGGTCTGCAAGAAAAGAGGTTCTTTGGAGTAATCTTGCAATGGGCCCCAAGAATGGAAAGAGTTATTCTACGGATGTAGCTGTTCCTATGTCCAAGCTTGCTGACCTGGTAATGGCTACCAAGAAGGACATTGATGATTCTGGCATTTTTGGCACAACCCTCGGTCACATTGGTGATGGAAACTTCCACGCTGGTATTGTTTACACAGATGAAGATGAAGAGACTGTGAGACAAGTTGCCGAGAACATCGTTCATAGGGGTCTTGCATTGGAAGGTACTTGTACCGGCGAGCATGGAATCGGTGCTGGTAAAATGAACTACCTGGTTGAAGAAATTGGCGCAGATTCTGTTGCTGTAATGAACACAATCAAGTTGGCGTTGGATCCTCTTCAACTTTTGAATCCTGGCAAAATTTTTACCAAGGAGTCATTGGCATACGGAAGGGAACGTGAAGCACAGGGGAATCCTCCTCACAAGATCTATCAATTCAACAAATCGCAAGACTAAATTTATTGAAAATCCCCCTTGTGATAATTATAGAGAATCGACAGTAGTCTAATAGATAATGATAGAACCTCATAAGCATGGCACTTTTCAGGGCCCCGCATCCAGCTACACTCGGGCTCCTCTACGCCCACCACGACCTCGGCTCCTTGTAGAAGCTGCTCTAGTGGTAGAGCGAGGTGAATATTTCCCCGCTGGATGCGATTCATTTTCAGTTTCTTTAACTGTCGATGCTTGGGTTCCTTTCGTAGGTTTTGGTGGAGAGAGCACATCACCGTCGCTGCTCATAATAACATCATCATCATCATCATCATTATCGTCAGCAGAAAGCTCAAGCTCTTCCTCATCTTCTTCATCCGAGACAAAAAGTTCTTCAGATGGTTTTTTCTTTGTTCCTCTGCCTTTTCGTGTAGATGCTTTGGACTGAGTTGCAACCTGTGCTTTTCCACGGCTCCTTGCAATTACCTTATCTTTTGCTGCGCTGATAGCTTTGGACTTTGGAGGCTTTTTACTATCTGTCTGATCATCATCAAGCTGTAACCTACCCAAAAGCTCTGCAGTGGTCAAATCATTTTGCTTTTTCATTTTCTCTACCTGGCTGTTCATAGACTTTTTCACAAATTCTTTGAGAATTGTTCGATCATCTTTTTCCACATATGATCCAATAGCCTCAGTTAGCTCCTTAGACTTTAGTAAATCCAGATTTTCTTTTTCTAGTTCATCTTTCACAAGATCTTGTACCTTGAGCCCGCCAAGAATATCTTCGTCGTCCGATAGAATCACCATTTCATTCGAATCAGCCTGCTGCTTCGTATTTCGGGTCTTGTTTGTTTTCTTCTGAAGATATTGAACGACATCGCCAACATTCGCTACACGACCTGCAAATCTACCGGAAAATCTGAGGGGGTTCTCCAAGGGATGCTGATTGCGATGCTCAACCCGTAATCTAATGAGAGGCAAAGGGAAATCCTCAACAGGCAGATCAGGATGCAATATTTCCCACTCCAACTTAGCTTTTGAAATCAGGCTTTCAACTTTTTTTACCATCCATCTGGTAATCTGGCTTTTGATATCTCTTTCATTTGTGTTTATAGGGGCTTCAGAGAGTTCAACAGTTTCATATGCAAATGGCCGTACAGTTAATAAGGGAATTCTCTCAATAAAGAGCTTCTTTCCAGTTATATTCAAAATAACAACATGCTTTGGAAGTGATTCACCTTGAGTCAGACTAGTAGCTACAGATGAGCCTGGTTGTAAAACTTGAAAGCCTTGTGTAGGATTCCACACAGGGTCGGGGTGAGAGTCATGCTCATGCCCCCAAACTACCAAATCCATGAAATCTGGAATAAAACTCTCCCTGAGATATCCTGTTGGTGTATGTGCCGTATGGTTTTGATGGACGGCTATCAGGTTGAAATAGTCATCTTCACTGGTAGCCGGTCTTGAAAATCTGACCTTACCAGCTCGAAATGTCCGAAAAAGCCTTTCATCTCTGACGCTATCGAAACCATACAAAGCAAGTTTTGTTTCACCTTTCTTCAAAAGAATGGGATCAACGCTTATATTATCATTTTCGAAAACTTTACCAAAATAATTCACATAACCAGTAGCCTCTAGCACATCCATCGCAGCCAGCAGGGACACACCACTAACATCGTCATGGTTTCCACTGATTGAAAAAAATGGTATAGCTACATTGATATTAGGATCCTCGTAATTGACAGCAGGAAATTCTGTTTCTTGTGAACTTCGATTTAACGGTCCATCGTAAAGCATTTCTAGTTCCACTGGCTTATCACCAAGACAATGCTTTCGCAAGCTCTTAATCACTTCATAGTAAGATTTTTTCGACGGTTTATTAACATGGAAAAGGTCTCCGGCACATAATACCATATCGACATCACGATCCTTTGCTAGCTGAAGTATTTCGTCAAATGTCCTCCAGGCATCGTCACCCCTTATCGGATCGGTCTCGTAATATCCTACATGATTATCCGTCGTCACAAGAATCCGAATAGTATCTACAATTAGACTATGAAAATTACTAGATCATTTATTTAACCTACCTTGCATTGAGCTTCCAGCCATGATGTACGAAACCTAATAAACTTCCGTAGTATAGCAGAAGATATCACGGGCCAGCCGTATGCCGATGACGGTGGTGGAGGAGTTGTTAGGGAGAGAGTTTGGAGCCGTTGGCATCAACTACAACCAACGTAGAGGGAATAAAATGGCCACACTGTCTTTCAATTTTCCGGCACAAGGCCGTAAGCTGGTAGAGCAGTTTATTCTGGATTGGATTACTCTTGGAGCATTGCTTGTAGTGCTAATAATTCTTGAGTTTATGCGCCCTTTTCACCGCCAGTTCTACATTGACGATCCCCGCATCTCATTCCCCATGACTGCGCAAGAACAGGTACCTAATTGGCTCTGCCTTGTGAGTATGAAAATATCGTAGAAATTGGTTTGTTATTTGAGCTGACGTGAAAGGTATTTGCTCCTATTTTGTGCATCGGAGTAATCGTGAGCTTTCCCCTTTTCTACTCCTCTTCCAAGCATAGAATCAGACTGATTCACATGTCTTTGATGGGGTTGCTGCTTAGTACATTGATCAATGGAGTCATTACAGATCTGCTCAAAATCTGGATTGGAAATCCGAGACCAGATTTTCTAGCCAGATGTATTCCTGCTGCTGGTACTCCTACTGGCAAATTGGTTGGAATCGAAGTATGTACAAGTGATAATATGGCAGTATTACAAGAAGGATTCAAAAGCACGCCTTCCGGCCATTCTTCCAATAGTTTTTCTGGACTGCTTTATCTATCATTCTGGCTAGCTGGCCAACTTTCAGTAGCCAGGCCTGGCGCTCCATTGTACCGAGTTATCATTGTTATATTACCGGTAATATTGGCATTATATGTTGCAGCCAGTAGAACTGCAGACTATAGACATCATTTTAGTGATGTTATCAGTGGTTCAATTTTAGGAAGTCTTATTGCCTATTTATGTTATGTGAGTATTTGTTACCGTTGCCGACAGGGAGCACCGTACTAATTTGAAAGAGGAAAAATTTCCCGGCGCTGACAGCGTCGAAATCGTTCGAGCCGCATTATGTGATTCCCTCAGATCAATATCATCTTTCTGTAGGAACCGATTATTATTTTGACTCGGAAAACTCGTCGGACGATGCCGCGAATGGAGGAGGAGTCGGATCTTCACTGGTATGAGCGATATGGTGAATCACGTGATCCCGTTCCATCGATCCAGTCGGCCCTGCTCTGTTGTCCCAATGAACCAATGAATTTGGTCCCTTTTCAACCAACAACCTCTTACTTTGTTCGAAAGTTAGCTATATTACACACAATGGCTGCACCTATCAAGGATCCATGGGCACGAAGGTGAGTATTTTGGAGGAGATTCATGGTTTTGTCTCAGCAGCTAAAGGCTTGTTTTATTTATCAGTCAGCCCGGTGCATTTACTATGCTGCTGGTAGCTTGGGTTTGAATAGCGAGTTAACATGACAATTAGAGAGGCCTGGAGATATCAAGGACCTTTCACACGATTTCAAAGATATAAGGGTGCACTTCCTGGTTTTGGAATCGGTGTCACTGCCTTCATCTTATTTAATGTGTACGAGCAGTTTGTTCAGACACCTGAGCCTGCTCATCACTAAAGATTACAAAAGCATCTATTGAGAAACCAGTAGATTTTAGATCGATGCCGATTCAATTTTTGTACCTAGATAGTAAAATAAGATTGCATGATAATGGAAACGTTTCCTTGTATTGAAGTTAGCAAGCAGTAGTCAGCATTTTGTGTAGTGAGATTTAAGACTAGTAAAAAGAGACTGGAAGGGGGGAGCGGAAAAAAGAGATGCAGCAGCATCATGGCATACCAGCAATAGACAAATTCAATATAAAAGAACCTTTCGAATGATTCATTATTTTTATATTATTACTTTATTTCTATGGCTGAATTGAGCAGTAAAAAGCTGGCTGAAGCACAGGGAGGAGGACGAGGAAGTGCGTGGGTGCGGCGTTGTCATGACAACCAACTACGGGAGGAAAAAGGTTCAACAGTCATGCTCAGATATGCAGCGGAACCTGTAGTTCTCAGTACCACTCAACACTTTGAATAACTCAAGACCGGTGATTTTCATTTTCTTTCCATCCTGCAACAACACAAAGCAACAATGTCTTCTCAAAAAGCTTCTGCTGCTGGTAACAAGTACAGAGTTTCCGTACGTATTTACAAGAGATTTCTTTGCGAATGATTTGCGACCTCATTTACTAACTGGTTTTTAGCTCGGTCTCCCCGTTGGTGCTATCGTCAACTGTGCTGACAACACTGGTGCTCGAAACCTTTACATCATCTCCGTCAAGGGAGTCGGTGCTCGACTCAACCGATTGCCCGCTGCCGGTGTCGGTGACATGGTCATGGCTACCGTCAAGAAGGGTAAGCCTGAGTTGCGAAAGAAGGTTATGCCTGCTATCGTCGTTCGACAGTCTAAGCCCTGGAGAAGAAAGGACGGTGTCTACCTCTACTTTGAGGACAATGCTGGTGTCATCGTCAACCCCAAGGGTGAGATGAAGGGATCTGCCATCACTGGACCCGTCGCCAAGGAGTGTGCTGATTTGTGGCCCCGAATTGCCTCCAACTCTGGTGTTGTTGTTTAAATGATGCAAAAAGCCGAAAAAAAGTTGAAAAGAATTATGTAATATCTTTATAACACGTTACGCATGATTGAGGGTTCTATTTCTGTTTATTATTCCTGGTTGGTTGATTCTATATCATCTACCTTGTCTTTGTAGTGCTGATTTTTTTTGTTGACTTGAGGCGGTGTTACCTCTGGGTGTATTTCAACATGAAACTCAGTAATTTTATCCATGTGAATGTCATTGATTGTAGTTGATCATTTGATCCTAATATTCCCAACGTTTATGGATGTTCCGTCTTGAGAGACCTTTGACGGGGCGTTGATAGATCGATTGATCTGATGCCATTCTGGTCCTCCCATCCCACCGGTAAGCCCTCGCCATGGACGATTTTTTCCAGGATGTGGCAGATTTTGCTCCTGCTCCTCCTGTAAGTAAAATAGGAACGTCTAATCTGACCTTTGATGGGCTTTTACAAGAGCCAGGTCTCAAGGTCTTCGAGGACGGTGGAGCAGCTGGGTGTGGAGGAAAACTATGGCCTGCCGGAGAATTGTTGTCAAAATATTTGATAAGAAAAGGCCTCGGAGGTGCAAAGCATATAGTCGAACTCGGAAGCGGAACCGGTTTGGTCGGGTGCGTATATATATACTTTTCTCTGAGTTTTGGTAATAGTTGAATAAGCTCTAACCATGTAGTTTGGCCATTGCTTATCAGCACCGTCATGATGCTGATAATGATCTGCAGATATATGTCACTGATCAGCCCAACATGGTGCCTCTGATGCAGAAGAACATTGATTTGAATGGCCTTAATGACAGTGTATTTTCCGAGGTTTTAGACTGGTAAGTCCCCTTTGTGCCAGTAAGTCAAGAGTCTTCAGCTAACCACCAGGGGTGATCAACTACCAGAATATGCCCTCAAGACCGATCTGGTACTAGCAGCGGATTGCGTCTACTTGGAATCAGCGTTTCCGTTGCTGGAGAAAACTTTATTAGATTTGAGTGCAAATGGTACGCCCATTCTCATGGCATATAAGAAGCGAAGAAAGGCCGATTCTCGGTTCTTCAAGGTGAGTCTCAAGCTATAGCCATAGTGCCATGACCAAGATAAAATCAACTAACGAAATAGGCCATGAAGAAGAACTTTGTGATAACTGAGGTAAGTGCAACGGTGAATTTGCTATTTCCGAGCCTCATTTTTTCTAACATTTCAGATCAAAGATCATGAGGATTTCGACTTTTACTTCAAGCAGTCGGTGCATATCTTCTCCATCATCCGTAAACATTGAGTTTCTCCATAGTCACAACCACTTTTCTTTCAACGAACCAAGCACTTTAGAGCTCACCACTAAGAGGCTACAAGCCTGGGGTTTCATCATGTCTCAATTGACGGAAGATAACATAAAACGTAGGTTCAATGCCCACCCATACTGGTCGCGACCAACAACTCACTGACCCATTGGCCCAGAGATGATTGGCAGCACCACGATCAAGTCGCGTGTGACTGGCTATTCGCACATGCAGGCATTTCTGGCAAATCCAAGCAATACTAAAGGATTGACTGATAAACGATTATTGGAATTAGCCAAGGTAGTTGGTGTTGCAATCCTCAGGGAGCGCGAAGCGTGTTTAACATCTCAATCAAACGCTTCTGTCCTTGAAAGGCTCGCAATTGCGGGAGAACTGCTGAAGAAGCTGGTGGATGTTTCACAACATGCTATGAAACGCCACTCTTTACGATTCTTGGTTATGCATATGAAGAACTCTTTGATCTTAGACCATGATGACATCTGTTCTGCTTTATTGCCATCGTATTCCAAGATCTGTCTCATGATCTGCAATTATGCCCCGCATTTGGATTTGTTCACCAATGCTGAATGGACTGATTTTCTAGAATTCATATGTGATTGCTTGCATGCATCAATTCAGAAGAGCAATAAAAGAGTGCGTGCTCGTGCCACTCCGACGCTCAACGAGCTTCTTGAATGCTGGAATCGTCTCATCTTCAGTCGGCCGTCCTCAGTCAGTTCAATTATACTGACGGCTGTGCGGCCTGCTCATGAATTTCTCTCTACGTTTACCGAGGAGAGTACCGGACATGTCGCAGTATTTGAAGGGTTGAATGCTTTTGTTTTGGCAACTTCTGTGAATGACATTGACACTGCTTTTCAGATCACTTTACTGGGCTATGATCAGATTGACAAACTGCTTCATTCCAAAAGCACAAAGCTCAAACAGGCTATTTATTTATTTATTTGCTATACACATCCCGTCTTGCAATATGTTTTGGAGCGAGATGATAAGGCCGACGATATCAACATTCTACTAAGCGGTATATTCTTTACTCTGTTAACGATGTCTACTAACAACAGCTTGGAACCAGACGACATCGTTTTCAATTCATATCAGAAGAGTGTGAGTTTAGTAGAGTGTGAGTTGTTCCAATTTGCTCCTCGTGGAAATTTCACCAAATGGCTATACGTTTCTGCATGCACTAATATCATAATGCTCCTTCTCATTGCAAAGGGGAAGCCTTCTGGGAGTACAAAGAGAAGGAAGCATGATAGTGTAAATAGCTCTCATTTAATTGAGCTGTGCGATCTTCTTGATTCTTATAAACTGGAACAAAACACCTTGTACTTCCAGATTATTTGCATTGCTAGTAGACATATGATTTCAAGTGGAGAAAGTTCGATAATTCTTTTGGAGCGATATTTGCAAAAAATGCTTCTTGCCAACAGTGGGATCTCTTTTTGGGCCATGGTCTGCTGTGGTTCCATTTTATATTATACCCGTGAGCAAAACCCAGCCTCTTTGGTAAAGGAGTTTCAGCGTATTTGCTCAATGCTATGGGATAGCGCTAGGAAAAAATTGTTCGACCCAAAGATGTCTACTGCGACAACTTTTTTATCTCAACAGCTTTATAAGTTCTCAATGGTTCCTTTGGAAATTAGAGCTACCGAAATAGAGCGATACTTTTCTCTCTGGGATACACACACGCCAGTACTTTCTAACTCATCACTGGCTCTTTGTCGTACTGCTTTATCTTCTGTTTCAAGTTCATCTTCTCTGGCAGTAATTGCTCAATCAAAGTTGGTCAAATGGCTCTTGGGGTCGTGGAAAGCTGAAATATTATTGCCGAAAACGTTGAACGTCAACATGCAACTATCAATTGCAATTGCTGAATGTCTAGTTCTATTATGCGGATATTCGTCTTCGTTTGCTGAATTTTCTTTTATGAACATTTATAGTGAGCAAGTTTGTCACTCTGATTTGCTGTTTCGAAGGCTTTTTAGGATATGGCGATACTTATCGTTGGAGGACGAATCGAGACCGGAATTGAAAACTACCACCAGCATAATAAGTGGCCCAGTCGCTGTGACAAACAAACGTACAATAGCTAATCACGTGCTGTTGATGATGAAAGCCCTGAAAGGCTTCTCACTGGATTCACTCAATCAATCACAAGCTCTCCACTGCCTGATTTCGTGCCTGCTAGTATCTGACAAACTTGCAATCGATAGTGACAATACTGAATTTGAAGAGTTCAATTACTTGTTTCCTCAGATATGCGATCTACTGCAAGAACAAGGAGCTCTTCCTTCAAATTCCCTAATTCGCTCTTATCTTTACGAAGCTTCTGGTATTCTCACTCATGTGGCACCCTTTTTGAGTAACTCCGACTCAGTTGTATATTTCTTTGAGTATCTTGCTAGTACTATTCTTCAGAATCTGGAAATATCTGTTAAGCAAACAAGTGATAAGATAGAAGGCGAGCTAGTTTCTCTAGCTGGAAGTCCACAGCTGGTGTCCATCAACTCGTTTCACAATTTACGCACACCTGATCGACTACTTTGCAGCGCATATGTTCAGCGTGCCAGATGGCTCATAAAATTGAAATTGATCATGAAAAGATATGAAGTTGGAAATGAGATGGTAAGCTTTATTTGCGAGACTATATGTCGCTTGTCAGCTGAAGAGCTCATCTTGTGGATGCCCCTCATAATAGAAGATTTGCATAACCACTCCTCTAACTTGAAAATATCTGAAGAAGAATACAAGACAGTTATTGGACACATAGGTGGAGTTTTATTCAGTAGCTATGCTTGGAAGAGATCCGAAATCGCCATTACATTGGTAGTCAGGTTTTTGACGCAGGCTTCAAGCTTCTGGGTCAAAAACTTGAATGAACCTGGTTCAATGGTCAAGGAAAAAAGCGCTTTTGAAGCATCGGTTTTTACTCTCACAGAGGACTTATTGAATCATGTGTCGATTTACATGACCGAGTATGTTTATACTCCTTATGTGGTAAAAATGGCTCTTACCAAGCTTCTATGTACTGCATTGAAAAAAGACCTTGCATTCAAATTTGATTTGTTCGATCTCACCGCAAGAGATCAGTTACGGTCCTTGGTAAAAGAGAGAGACGCTGAATATTTTTACTATGCGATTGAAGACATAGCAGATCTTATTGTGTCTAGTCGACCGCTTGATGGTATTTCTCTCTACAATGAATGCTTTGCAGTACAAAATGACACGACAATCGGCTGTGCAATAAAAATTAGAGCAATATGGATTTTGGCAGAAAGAAAGTTCAACATATCGTGGTTACTATGCCGTATTGTTGACTACGGCTCTATGAAGGAAATCAGGCCTTACGCAACAAAGGAAATATCAAGAATATTGGAGTTCTTTCAAATGAGATCTACACACGAGCTTTTCTCAATGCTAATGCCTGATATATTGCGTTATTGGTTCACTTCACATATTGATTTTCATGGATTCCCATTTGAGCTTTGTGGTTACGAGACTGTAAGTGAATTAGAAAGAGAACACTTTCGAAGTATGCTGGCGTACTATATTCAGCGACAGTCTAAAAATTCTGGATTGTTGTATATCAAGTCTGTTGCTACGTCTCTGAACTTGGACGCACATATTTTGGAGAGTGATATTGCTCCAATTTGTTTGGCTCTATCGCTAACACATTTGGACGACGTTCAGCTTGTCGACCCTTTGATCGAAAATGATCTTATTATCCCTTTGAGCTCTGAGGTTTCGCTTACTGATATTGTTTTCCATATAATGGTTCAAACCAATTTTACCCAAATCCCTGATTCTTTGAGCTCGTTGGAGCCCTATTCATTATTGAATATCGAGCACTGGTCGGTCAGAGTCATTGACACGAATTTTATAAGGGCTGATGTTTCATTGGCTGCTGTACAGAAAATATGTATTGAACTTGCTGGTGTAGAGCTTACTGAGTACGTTCAGCGCGAGTCTGTATGCTTGTCCGTCATGTCACGAATTCTGAATATGGATGACCGGTTTGTTCAGCCAGAGGAAAAGTATTTTCGTGTTTGCCAAGCTATTGCATTCATTACGCTCAGTGGGGAAACTACGATGAAATCTCTTGACGTTCTAATTACCACTCTCAAAGGATTAGTTCCTTGGATATCTGATCCTGACGTTGGCCGGCAAGTTCAGGATGTCGTTATACTGGTACTGAGAAGAGGAGTGCCACTTTTGGCAACTCACTTGAAGTATTTCACTAAACTATTTTCATGGATGATTGCGAGTCTAGCAAGGCAGCCTAATCTTGACCACAACAGAGTTTCTTCACTCGCAAAATTTCTTAAACAAGACTTACTAGAGCCCATTGGGATGATCTATGAAAGATCACATAAAGCTGCAACGGATAAGAAAATATTCCATGTTTTGTCGATTATTTCAAATCAAATTTTGGGTGAGAGCTATCCCGTTGAACGGCATATAGATGAGCAGGATGTACTCTATGTGATGAACTCTGAATACTTGAACATCAAAGACATCAAGTTTGCAATACAGCAACGAATTAGATCTGATCCAACTTTTCTGCTACCACAAATATTTGATTCAGAGACGGATAACAAGCTGCTACTATCTTCTAAGCAAGCACAAGAAATTGTAGCTGGAGTTGAGGCTGATGGTGTGTTCAGCCAAGAAGTTGGTGCATGGCGCGCTAGAGTTTTGGGATCATATTATATATGCGAAGGTCCATCTCCAGAGAAATTTGTGGAATGCTCTGTCGAAGATTTCTCTGGCAAGGTGGTCGCTGGCATTTATAAAATGGTCGTATCTTTATATTATGAAGGTGATATACAGATGATTGCTGCAGCTAGACAGTCTCTCCAACAGCTGATTGCTAAAAATTCTGTCACGAAAGAAATAAAGAGCGAAGATGACATCACGAGATTCACCAATTTTGAGTCGGCTGTCTTTCCGTTACCCGCAATATTGATAGACTTAGGTGACGAGTTACTCTACGACGAATGGTTGAGATTGCATTGTGTAAATTCTCTTGTGCATATTGAACCTTTGATTCCTGGTATATCCGCATTTCAGAAGCTTTTGGGTCTTTCTACAAGACTTCGTGAGTCATGGTTGCCCATGGTTCTACAAGTCATTAGAGGTAAAAATCTCGATACAGGATTCGTTAGCTCATTATTGTTGCACTATTTGAGACCAACAAAATCTTTCACCTTCTTACCTACCGATTTTGAAAAAAAAAGGGAGAAATGTCTTCATATACTTCTAAGTTTGAGGGAAATTGACAGTATAAATCTGGACCCAACTTTTTCCTTGGTAAATGCTGTTGAATCAGCGGTGGAGAGTGGCATGAACAAGTGTGCCATATTATTACTGGAGCTATCACAAGTCAAGTATGAGATGGATAAAAGAGACATATTGGGAAACTCTAGTATTTCTGACTCACTTTTGTCCACAATATGTAGCGGAATGGGAGAAAATGATCCGGATTTGAAATATGTTACTCCTCTGTTACCTACACTTGAGAAATCTATTTCAGTATTGGATGGCTATCAAAGTGACTGGTTTTCTTTTCTTCTACAAAGTGCTGTTTATGATGATTCACTCACTTCTGGGACAGATGCACAAAACCTTGCACAAGTAGCCTCTGGGCTGTCAAGCATCGGCATGGGTGGTATGTCCAAAATAGTGGATGAATGGACTGAAGGACAGTGCCTTCCAGAGGATGAAAAATACGCATATGCTTGGAAACTTCAGCGGTGGGATCTTCCGGCTACGAGATCGACACGGTCTTTATCTCGACATGAGGCTTTATTCAAAATGTTTCGTGGTATACATGCATTTCAATCCAGTTTATCGACTGCTGAATACGAGCTTGACACGTTCCATGAGAAAAAAACAAAAATATTTGATGAGATTTATAATCAGCTTTTTCCTATTACAACAGAAAGAGTTGAAAGTATGGCAATAGTTCGAGAATGTGAAACTCTTCTTTCTTTAGGGGCTAAGTACAAAGACGAAGAAACGAGACTAACGACAAAATTTATTGAATTCCGGCATCAAAGTGACAAATGGATAAAGGAGCAATCATATGCCAAAGTTGAAGATTTTCTTACTGCTCGCCAGGTCTGCTGGGGCATGATGAGTCGTTCCGCACATACTAGAGATAAAGATGCTTTCAATTATTGTTTGGCACTGAGTTTGGCAGACAGTGGCCGACATGCATGGACAAACCAAGAAATATACCGTAGTATATCCTTGGCCACTCAGCTAGGAAGTGTTACATCGATGCTACAGAAGAAAAATGCTCAGCTTACTGTAGGTGCTGCTTGTAGCACTGCACGCGGCAAGATAATCTGGAATATGGGGAGCCAGTCGCAATCTATAAGAAATATGGAGGCTGCGCTAGAACCAAGAGTACCATTCCACGATAGATCACCAGGATGGTATGAGTTTTATAACGATCTTGAGATATTATGTACTCTTGCTGAGTGGTCGAGTCGGGCTCGAAGAGACAGCAACGAAAAAATTCGAGAGAAGTATTTGATACCTGCAGAAGAAATTCTTCAAAACATATCTTCTTCTATTTCCGATGAGGGGAGCCAGGTTTTACATGGATCGGCCGCACAAGTTCACCATACGTTTGCAGTTTTCTGTGATCAGCAGTTGGAGGACGAATCTCTTTTGGAGGAATATAAAATTCTCCAAAAACAATGTGATCACAAAGTGAAGGAAATACTTGCACTGAAATCGACTCTGAAGACGCTAACCAATGAGGCTAAGTATTTGGAGTATCAAAAACATGTTAAGAAAGTCACTAAGTTGTACGCCATGGACAAACAAGAGCTGGATAAGCGGAAAAAAATTCGCGCCCAACTACTGAGCAAAAGTATTGAAAGCTATCTGCTATCAATAATAGCAGGTGATAGTTACACAGAGGATACGTCTAGGCTTTTTGCACTATGGTTGGCACACTTGGGCGAATCTTCTGTTAATAAGACTGTTGCAGAGCTTTTGCCTCGTGTTGCAAGCATCAAGTTTGTGCCATGGGTAAACCAGATAACTTCTTTATTGACGCTAAGCCAGAACAGATCTGGTGTCTCCAAGTCGAAAAGCTCATTCTCTTTCAATGTGCATTCCTTAGTACTTCGAATTTGCATTGATCACCCACATCATTCTTTGTATCAGATTTTATCTTTAAGAATGAAATTGGGTGACAACAATGACGAAGCCTCTATAAGAAGATGTGAAGCGGGCACCTATGTATGGAAAATGTTGGAGAAACAGAACATACCATCGCTGACGAGGACTCTCAGAAGTCTTGAAACTCTAGCGAAAAGAACATTGCAGCTTATAAAATCCGCAAAGGACGCTGAGAGTAATACTCCAAGTACTTCTGGAACATCGCGAAGAAGGCTTACTGCTACGAAAACTGCAACAAAAAAACGTGTGCAGCTTCATTTCGATGAGCTGCCGGATGGAAAATGGTGGACAAGTAAAACTCTAAAAGAATTGCACCTGCCACCCCCATCTATGGCAATACCTTTGCGGGCAGATTGTAAATACGCTGATGTTCCGACCATGGTAAAAACCGATAATCTGATAAAGCTTGCTGGCGGTATGAGTCGACCTATGATCGTTCGTTTCAATAATAGTGATGGGTCTGTCTCAACTGCAGTGATAAAAAGCGGGCATGGAGTCGACGATTTGAGACAAGATGCTATTATGGAACAAGTTTTTGAGCATGTGAATAGTTTTTTGCGTCGGGACTCTAAAGCTCAGAAGAGAAATTTGAATATCCGCACGTATAAAGTTGTCCCCTTATCGCCTCATGACGGTGTGATTGAATTTGTTAAGGATGCTGGTGCTTTAGGAGATATACTGGAGCCACTACATGTGAAGTATCGCCCTAATGATTTGACCGTCGATCAGGCGAAAAAACTAATGGCCAATTCGCAAACTCTTTCCGTTGCAAAGAGGTTAGAAGTTTACAAAAAAATTGAATCCAAACTCAAACCTGTGATGAGTAAATTTTTTTTAGAAAACGATTTCTCGCCTGATCGATGGTTCAAGACACGTACCACCTATACTAGATCCAGTGCCAGTGCCAGCATAATTGGATATATTATGGGACTAGGTGATCGGCATTGCAGAAACATCATGCTAGATTCGCATTCTGGAGAAGTCATTCACATTGATCTGGGAATTGCCTTTGACCAGGCCAAGCTTCTCCGAATTCCAGAGACCGTGCCTTTCCGACTTACACGTGATGTTGTAGATGGCATGGGGATTACTGGAACAGACGGCACGTTTTCCAAATGCGCAGAACTAACGCTAGATGTCTTGAGAGCTGAGACCAGAAGCGTCACTACGATTATGAACGTCCTGAAATACGATCCTTTATACACCTGGACGTTGACTCCGATCCAGAGAAACGTGCAAAGAGACACCAGTGTTTCCCAAAATACACAAGGGAAGATACACTTTGATGATGAGGAGGTTTCAGCAGCTTCAGAAGCTGATCAGGCTGTAGAAAGTGTTCGTCGGAAACTGTCCAAAGGGCTGAGTAGCGAGGCAGTTGTGCGCGAGCTGATTCAGCAGGCATCATCTCCCAGCAATTTATCACTCCTCTACTTTGGATGGGCTCCGTTTCTTTAGTTCAAAACTGTTATTTATTATGTACAATAGAAATTGGTAATCACGAAGACTCTGGAGCAGGAGAAGGCTCCTCGATATCCTGAGTGGGGATTTCAGGAGGGGCCAAACGAGATCTCTTGAGCTTGGTCGCCTCTTCGGCCTCGACAGTCCATTTGTCGATGAAACGCTGTTCTTCATCAATGCCCTGCTCAATAGCTGACTTGCCAAAGACTCCACCAAACATAGCAGCTTCCTCAGCGGCTACTTGGATCTCAGCTTCTTCACGAATTCGTAGCCTGTAAAATTCAAGACGAGCTTGGTCATAGAAAGGAAGCCATGATTTGATGCTGGGATCTTTCTTAAGCTCTTGCTGGTACAGATACAGTGTTCTCTGAACAACAGACTCTCCATCCAAAGCCTTGTTAGGCTGGACCATGCTAGACCAGTCTTTGACTGATTCATAATCCTTTTTCGAATTTTCCACCATAAGTCTAGGACGAGATAATTCCCAAGGATGTTGAGTGTAAAAAAGCTTTCTTACTCGATCCTCCTGATATTGGATGGGTCGCATTCGATAGAGATGCTTAGCATTGACACGGAACTCTCCGAGGTTTTTGTTTCTAGTGACATATTTTCCATTTACAAAGCTTCCAAACTTCTTTGCTGGGCTTTCCTTTTGATCCCTGTCGGTGACAAACTCCTTGTAGTTGACAGTCTTGTTCACAAGATCATGCGTAGGCGGGTTGGCAGCCACCACTCGGAACCATGCCGGCTCCTGAATTGCACGCACAGCATTTCCTTGTCGATAAACAACTTTTTCCAGCAAATGTGCTGTTCTGCTGGCGATCTGAGTCGCTTCAGACTGCAGCTTCATTTCAAAGTCGGTCAGTGATGTTGAAAAAGTTGTGGTGAAATTCTCATCTACCAACCTTTCCCAACTGGCGGCTGGACGGGAACAAACGTTCAAATCGGAAGCAGACTGTGGGGACTTTTTTTTTTTTTCAGAGATCTTTGGTTAAATTCTGCTCCGACTCTTTGAATATAGTAGCCGCTCATGCTACGGCCGAGACGCTTAGTATTTTCATTGAGAGCCGGCGTTAGCACACGCCTGCTTGGAGGTAGTCTACATGCTATACGCTATGGTCGGGCTTATTCTTTTGCGGTGGGCCATCTTGAGCATGTTGATCTGAACGCTGAGTACAATAAAACGATATCTCGTATGGTATTGGAAAACAGAGATATCTTGTCTAAAGAGATTCCAGATATAACTGTGAATGAACTGGAAGAGGAGTTTGATGAGAATGATCGCTGGATCGATCAGGCTCTTCGGACGGAGGAGGAACAAATAGTAGCCTCGACTGTTCTACGGGCTCGCAGAGTCATTAGCAGTGAATATAACGAGGTGAAGCGAGTGCGCAGCATGCATCCGAAATCTGCTGCGCCAGTGGCTCTTTATGATAAGTTTCTAAGGTGGCTGTATCCGTTGAATCCTAACGACTTTCAGTCGTCTCGATACTTTGACGAAGTCTTTGCATCTTACAATGATCTACCGATGTCACCAGTGAAATTTATAGATCCTGTGCATTTGGAGGACCTTGTAGCATTATTCATGTCCCCGCGGTGCAAGAACCCCAACTATCTTGTTTCAGTTCTCTGTGATATCATAGATTGCAACTTACCGATATCAGCTAGAGAGCAGAGTTTAGCCATTTTCAAGGTTGGAAAGGTCCTTGGAACACACTTACAGTCATGGCAACCTTTGCAGGAGCGATATTTGAGAATGACCAATCGAGGTGAGCCGGCTAAAAATCTCAATGACCGCGCTAGCTCAGTTCTGACTTTAAACAACACCACCGGTTTTAATACTTTACTTTCGGTGGCTTTTGCATCTCAGAACCCGGAGATGATTTCTCAAATTATAAGCCAGTTTAAGAATTCAGATCTACAGCCGGATAGGAACACTCTGGCCACTTATATGCTATATGAGTCAACTGTTACTCGCAATTCTTCTGCGGTTAGTAAGCTTTACAAGGAACTGACCTCTGGTGCATTTGTTATTGACATATCCATGTTGAATCTCACACTCAAATGCCTACTTGGGTGTGGGCTACAACAACCGGCGGAGGTCATGCTAGAATCTATTATGAAGTACCGAACTGCAACTCCTATTCTTCATAGGAATTCCCCTTTTGTTTGGAGTCTTCTGCGTAAAGTGGAGCTCATGGATTACTTTTTATCGATCATTCGCAAATCTGCGCCGAGTGTATCGTACTCGCTACCTATCATTCCTGACATGTTTACTTATAACGAATTTATTGCACATTACTGTGAAACGGATCAAGAGCAAAAATGCCTGAATATGCTAGGAGTAATGATGTCTCAAGGAGTTGTACCGGATAGGTTTGTGTTTTATCAAATATTCAGGACATACGCTGCAAATACCAGCTGGACGATTGAAGGATTGAAATATTTAACCGAGACGCTGTGCAACATTCAAGGCATGTCGCAAGAAACAAATCTCGTACCGAGATCAATGGCGGTATGTGCTCTCAAGGCTTATAATTCCAAACTACCTGCATCAAGGATTCCCTCTCTCGCATTATTAGAAGAGGAATTCAAAAATCGCCATTATCCCATGCATTATAATGTATATAGACTATTAATTAAATTATCTGAGTTGTGATGGCGGCTCGTTTAGATCAGTGATGAATCAATTATTTGGCATTTGACATTTGACATTTTCGTTTTTGACTGTCTACACATCACACATCTCATCACTAGAATGGTAAGAATCAATCGACATGAGCAGCAATGCTGAAGAGATTCCACGAGTCGCAACTAATATGTTAGAGTGCTATATTCAATTTCCAGTCCTTGTTACTGGTTTTATTGTTGTTTATCTGCACCAGCACTTATTCCCGAGCGCTGATTCCATCAATAGTAGATAAGAACAAACATGGGCCATTAGGTGTCGTCTGGAAAGCGGCGCGTATAGGAGAGCGCTTGAGCCCTTACGTCTCTATATGTTGCATTTTGATGGCGGTAAGTCGAGTCGAAGGATAGATGTGCGGTGGTGGTGGTGGTTTCCAATGCTAATCAATAGGTGACTTTGTTGCTGCAATGAACACGGTAAAGGATGGTATTATGAACAACTTTTATTTGGTGATAAATATTTTTCTAATAGAATTCAAAAACGTCGTTGACTCCTTGAATCAGCTGCCCAATTTTGGCTGTTCCAACTATTCTTTCCAGCTTTTGAGTATCCCACTTGGAGTACAGAACTCGTGCCCGGAAAAGATCAATCGACACATTCTGCTCGACACTTGATCTAACAAGGAATCGTAGGACCTCTCTATAAAATGTCGGGTTGTCAGGTAAGGAATACATGACCACTTGTTTTACCCCTTTGAGACTATATCGTCGGAAATGATGAAGACGCTCAGTGTATATCAAGAATGATATCTTCTCGCTGGCAAAATAGCTTCGAGCCCGACTAGTTTCAGACTGTGATGAATATTCTGAGATCCCAGCATAACTATAGTTATTTTCGTCCATGTAATTTCGTAAACGAACAAAATCAAGATACGAAGATACAAATATCAAGGTGCCCTTCTGAGAGGCCGATCTCATGATGGCAGGGAGGATAGCCGAAATGAAATGCTTGAATCTAACATCAGGATCGGCTACAGGAGATTGCGAATTGATTCTGCTGAACATCTGTGGAACTCTACTGCCAACTGTGGCGATAGCACAGTCGTTTTCACCATATACCGGCCTGATTTTGATGCATCCTGCTAGGTTTTGACAAGAGCTCATTAGAGAATTCATTTCAGGTGTGGTGTATTGTGACAAAACCACGGTCTGACGAAGCCTGGCTGCTTGGTCGTCCAGGTACCATGGTCTCACTCGGCTGAAATCACATCCATGAGATTCTTTAGGAATCTTGTTCATGTGACGGAAGATCTTGTCAACATTTTCCCAAGTTTGCATTTGCATCAAATCGGCATGATCCACAATTGCAACTTCAATAGAAGAAAGAAAATCGTAATCACCCTTCTCGATGATCAAACGTAAGCCCAAGGGACTGGCAACAATCATGTCGCTTGTGTAAAAAGAAGAATAAAGTTTTACTGCCTGTCTTGTGAATTTGACACCCATACAAAACATATCACTTGTGTTCCCTTTGAAAGTCTCAAGGAAATCTTTGGGTTTTGATTCCGGAGGCTCCCCAGGTTCGAAAAATGCATCATTGAATCGCTTCTTATTTTCGACTTGATTAGCACCTGAAATCTCGCACATCCTATTGATTAAATCATTGCAGAAATTCTTTGATGCAGTCAAAATCAGTACCTTGGGGCGGGTGAATCCTTGGTCCCGGTATTCTTGATCGGGATGGGCTATTAGTTTAGCATTATTCTTAATGACCCGATCTCGAGTCTTAAAAATATGATTCAAAGAATGCAAGAGATAAAGATCTTGAACATCGACAAGACTTTTATGATCTTCCAACTTTTGGCAAGGATAAAGAATATCCTGGTAGTTGAAGAGATAATCGGCCAATTTCCTTTGGACATCAGTGAGCTCTTGATTGCCATCTCGCCTGTTTTTGAATGGAGCCTCCAGCCGATATTTCAATTTGAGGTCTTTAAAACTATTGAAAGAATGATGCCCGATACTTGGTTCATATGATGTGAGAATAGATCGTTCTCCATTAAGAACTGGAATTGAAACTTTTGAAGAGCTCTTGCAGAAATCCTGCTGGAGATCCGGTGCAGCAAAATGGAATTCAAACGGATCAGCAGAATCTTCATTTTCATCCAAATCAATTTCTATTTCATTTTCAACCTCTTCGTCACTATGGTCTTCTTGATCCTCCACAGGTCCCTCAAGGCTATCTGCAGATGCCTTTTTAATGCTAGGTCGCTTGGCTTTAGCAATCAAGTCTGGTTTTTGTAGCAAAGTCATGAGAGCTCCGAATGCATTGAGACTGGTCTCAGCAGATCCCTCATCGTCATTGTCTTCGACATATTGCCTACTTCTTTTTTTCTTAAAAGCAGCCATAGTTTTCTTGCGGAAAAGGTGCTTTACTTTCACTGTAATTTTTTTTTTTTTTTGGTTTTGATTTCAGAAGTGTACTGGTGAGGCTAACACATTTTCCGGCAGAGGCAGGCAGGCACTGGCGCTGAGGTTGAGCGTCGCCGGGTGGTAACGCTTTGCAGCCGCCGCCTCCTTAGCGTTTCTCCCACAACAGCTACTTGATATTTTTTTTGTACACTCTGCAAACATCTTTTACCACTCTGCAGCCCCTGAAACTAGAAGGTCAAGTAACAGTGAGAAGGCGATTTCACCAAAAGTGAACTTGGAAACTCGCCTGGCTGACGCACGGGATTGACGCTTGAAGATAGATCCCTTTTCTCAGCATGCTGTATCTCCTTCAGAGCGCGTTATCCGCCTTGTATATGGTGCTAATCATCACCACTATACCTCTGGCTTTCGATTTGGGCGGGATCGATTGCGGCATCAATTACACATTCACATTGGTAGTTTACTACTTTCTCATGTCTACTGTTCGCATTATAAGTCGCAAGACAAAGGTTTCAATTCTTGGTTCGTTACTTTATTATTCTCAGCATATCGTACTGCCAACGCTGCTAATAATTCATCTTGGTGTCGCGGAGCACCAACAAACCACCCAGAAAACATCGCTTGGAGGTCCCCTTTTTAATTCTTTTCTGATCCCTTATGAATCTTTGGTTGTGCCGTGGAAGCTGCTTGTCAATTATTCCACTCCTTTGTTCACGATCACCGAAGGTTTCTGCACTCTTTTGTGCATTCAAGCTGCCGGCCAAATAGCTCGATGGCTCATAAGAAAAAACGACAACTGGATGTTTGTCCAGATTGCTCTGGCTGGTGGCTTTCTGTCATACTCATTATATTTTCTCTATCGCATTTATACGTTTCCTCTGGGAGTGGACCTTGCCTCTGCAACTATGATTGGTGTTGTCTTGACCATCACCATGGGGTTGGGTTTTTTCGGAATAATATCTGGGAAAGGCTCTGCAATCGAATCGTCACTGTTGGTATCATATGTTGTGTACTGTTTGTACATTATGTTCACTGACTTTGAATCACCCAAAGGCTGGGGTGATTTTTCAACTTCATTTTTGACTGGATCATCTGACATATCAGTGCCCCCTTTGCCTCCGACATTGATCAATGGCTATTCTAATATAATGACCACTCTTGCTAGTATGATTCCACAGAGTTTTATCACCGTAGGGGAATTTTTCGTGGCAGTTTTTGCAACCGTCAGCCCCTCGGTGTTGTTCAGTCTTTCGTACAGACTAGCTGTGTTTTACGCGGCTACTAGGATCATACCGGCTCTAGCATCATCAAATGAAGCCAAGCGAGACAGCTCCTCTAGGCCGTCTAAGTCGAAGCCTATACTGTTCTTGGTCTATGCCTATGCTCCCATCATCATAATAGCAGAGTACACTCATCTGCTCATGCAACACATTGATCGGCATACGACTCCAAAGTCAGTATTGGCCGCTCATTCCTTTACAGTATTAGGGCTTCAGAAGTGGATTGGCGAGAACGATTTGTTTGGCATTTCAGTGGCCTCCTGGCAGCTCTGGAGCTGGATCAATGTTCTTGTATTCTTGACATTTTATGCATTGGAACTCATTTACGGGGAAACAAATGACCTGATAGAAAACCACCTCAAAACAGATTAAATGCAGTCAGATGGTCACTGTCATTAGCAAGCATCATGTAAGGGGATTCGATTTTTTCATCTATCAAGTTGATTGCGGCATCTTTTTTTATTACTTAGGTTGAAATCTTCTACAACGGAATATCTCAACTCAACGTCTATGTATAGACTACCTCTGGGTGGAATAAATATTTGAAACTACACTTTTTCAGATAAGTGCACATCGTCTTTGAAGCCTACCGGTATTTCACGAATAGACCCCTTCGAGCTTGACTCTATAAAAAAATGCATATCATCATAAAAAGTGATTTTAATTTCAGTCATTTCAATTTCTTGGGCCGACAGTTAGGCCTAGGAACAATCATGTCTCAACCAACCGTCACCAAGAAACTTTTGTCTGGCATCTTTGAAAATGCAAAAAGCGCATCGATATGAATCGACCGTTTCAGACTTTGGAAAGAAAAATTTTGGGTGGGATTTGGAAGAGATTAAGCTCCATTGAGTTAGCTCTGAAGTAGAACCAATTGCATAACTGTCGTAAACACTCGGTTAGGAGTGACCGTCGAAAAGCATGCCATCGAGGGCATATTTCACTCGTATTGGAGTGTACGTTTCCATTCAAGGGTGACCGGAGACTTTCCCCAAAGCAAGCAGTGATATCTAAAATATCTTCAGTAAGCTTCGAAAGCAATTGTTCATCCAATTCCGAGGAAAGAGAAAAAAATTGTTTGGGAATCAATCTTTATAAAGGGGGGAGTGTCGCTGCTTAGGTAAGCGCCCTCTCTCAGAAAACAGTCTCATCTTGTATAGACGGGAACGAGAGATACCGAAAGAGCGTGATTCATGAGCATTGAACTAGGAACCGTGTTGGCATGTGCTAGTGAAGATTCTTTGGGTTGAGTGCACTGGTTTTTCAGTTAAAGATCTGCATCATGCTGAGGAAAGCATTTCCTACTAAACAGGTTAATAATAACCCCTATATCCGGAGAAGTTTTGTCAACTAAGCTGAGTGCGATACAAAATAAAGATCGACAGTGAAAGTAATCAATTTAGTGTGTAACATACGATTTTTCGTTCATGTACGCCTAAGCAATATTTTTTTTTATTATTATTTTTTTCTTTACTCAGTTTGATAATGGCCCACTTGTAGTTTCTGAGCATCTGATTGTTTGATGTATGGCTTGTAGGAATGCTAAGCAATCCTCATTTTGGAGCTAATGGCAGCTCTCAAATGTAACTGGTAATACAACTGGTAAGAGAGGCATGGAACTATAAATGTTCTACTGTGACGTACGTATCGCATTCGGTTTATTGTATTTTTATTGTATTTTGTTTTTCTTGCTGGACATGTCCTACTCTCAGATAAAGCTACAATTTACCTTGTTCTGTAAAGGCTCACATGCTCAAGATAAAAGCCCATTGCTCAGATGGCACTTGCCCACCACAACTAACACGCTAGTGCGCAGACGATTCCATTTTCTAGATAACCAGTCATTGTTTGCCAAGAAATTCTGTGAGCAAGTTTCCCTATCAATTGGATAAAGAGCTGCAGAGTAATCGGAGACCAGAGCGGACGGCAACTTTCGGGGGAAATGCGGTTAACTCTAAATTGCCCTGGTATGACGAACAATAAATAGGATTCTGATTGGTTTGCTATGCTGCCGAACAATAGAGAAAGTTATTCCTCGTATGGGTTGCTGCGGGAGTCTTTGATAGCAATCGCAAGGTCTGGTCTTCCCCCACCCCCGCTCCTCCGCTTTTATTTTTCAGACCAGATCCGTCAAGTTGCGGAAAGACCCCGCCGTGGATCAAAGAAAGCAAGAACTACAGCCAATCACTCCGATATAGCATAATTACCTCCAACAGTTGCATAATTGCTTGTCAATGTTGACAGCTCGTAAAAGTAGCACCATCTGCAATATCCTGGCAGATGTCTGATTATAATCTTGTAGGATCCCTAAAAAACAGCTTTTATTAGTCAAATCACTATTGCACTAGTTCCACTCAGGTATTAAATCAATCAAACTCCAAAAGATCCACTCTCAAAAATATATATACGTATGCATCATTATATGGTCAATACAGCAGCCATGTTAGCAGCCATGGCGTGGTTCGGTGCAGCAAAAATGTCATTCATGGGGGCCATAACTGACATGCCAGCGGGAACTTCGTTCGCGGGCTTGGGTCCGCCATACATGGCCATACTCTGCTGTCTGTTCTTCACTACGCCGGGACAAGTTTCAGATTGAATGTGATCTTCAACCCAATCCTCGTTACAGTCATAGCTGATACCACATCCCTGGCATTTACCACTCACCTTTCCTCGGGACTGAGATCGAGTTCCCGGAGGATATATGAAATGTCGAGCTTTAAGATGCGTTTTGTAGGTGTCTCTTCGCGAAAAGCCTCCATTGGGGTGACAGGGGTGCTCCGAGTTGGGATCGTAAAATGGGCATGTGTAGGCCTTGGTAGTGGCATGCTTCTTAATGTGACGAGTCAAATAACCTTTGATCTTGAAAGCTGCGTCACATTCAGGACATACAAAGCATCCCTCGCCGCCACTGCTTACAGGGGTCTTGGCTTTTCGACCCCGGTTAGCACTGGATCTAACTGGCAACGAGTTAACGTCCAATGATTCAGGGCTCTTGGAATAGGAGCTAGCAGACAGATTGCTCTGGGGACTCAAAGAGTAGGTGTTGCTGGAAGGAGCAGTGCTTCCCAGCGACTCGTAGGAGCCAGTATTATATTGCACCTTCCAGAAATCGTCAGGCTGTTCCGATGAAACAGAGTTGACAGGAAGCTCAAATTCATCAGAAGATCCTTCACTGCTGTGTCCCACGTAATCATTGTTAACACCACCAAACCATGATGGGTCATTCATAGTAGCACTGCCCATGGTTTGATTAGGTATATTTCCATGGCTATGTCCACAAGAGGAATTGTGTCTGTGATCACCACTAACAATAGAAGTGGTGTCAAAAATAGGATAAATATCAGGTTGGCTTGTAGAGCCAGAAGAAGCACCAGCACCAAGAATATTAACTTGCTGCTGGTGTTGATGTGGTTGTTGTTGTTGCATCTGCTGATAGTTGAAAGAAGGAGAAGACTGCTGTAGATCAGGAGTTTCCATGGTGGAGGAACCCTGGGAGTCTGATCTCACAAAGCTACCGTTACGGCCCTGAGGCACGTTGTAAGGATAGCTGTTAGGAGAAACCGAAAGGCCACCAGAGGCAGATCCTCTGCTAGAAACAGATGTTCCCCGTCTCATGACAAGCTTGCTACTATTATTCACACCGCCTCTAGGATTATAAGTAGGTATACTGTCCATAGATAAAGGTATCTCGGCCGCGCTCTGTTGCATCTGCCCAAAAAATCCATCTAAACTCTGGAAAGGAAGCTGCTGCTGTTGGTGTTGATGTTGGTGTTGGTGCTGCTGCTGCTGCTGCTGCTGCTGGGCGGGATAATTGTGGGCGTGAGGGGTGGGTCCCGAGAGCCGGGCTGCTCCCATCACATCGCCATCAGGAAGAGTTTTCTGGAACTGAGGAATGTCAAAAAACGACGAAACAGCAGGAGCATCTTCATCCCATGAAGAACCATGGTCCTGGCTGAAATCCCATCCTATAACTCCTCCAGAATTATTCCTTACAGGGAATAAATTAAAATTTGTATCAGTGGCACAAGCAACAGGACAGGGAGCCGAGGATGACGCTAAATGCTCAACACGAAGAGAGCCAAGAGGGAAAAGCTGTCGTTTAGAGAGAACCTTTGAGTCTGACTCTAACTTCTTAACTACAACGTTCACTTGCTTCTTCTTAGTGTTGGTGGTCTTAGACTTGGTTGTCTGGTTGGCGGGTTGAACATCGCTAACTGTAGTTTTTCCACTCGAAACTAGGTGCAAACCATTAAACAAAACCGAAGAAAGCAGGTTGAAAACTCTGGTAGCACCCACCGCAGCTGAAAGCTGGGCCAAAAAATCCACCACAGTATCAAACATTACTGAACTTCTGTTGTGTCGTGTAGAGGTGGTAGTCTTGTTGTAGAAAATGATCACAACAAATTCCAACAAGTTGGCGTGACAATACAAACGGCGCCTTAGCGAAAGATAGAGATACAGTCTAAAAAAGACAGCTGACAGCACAAGGCAAGTAACAGCAAGTATGGCAAATCTTGGAAAATAAAAAAAGAGATAAAAAAAAGGCCGAACGCTCCTGTTACGTACAGGTCTATTGATATCGAAACTGGCCAACTTCTTCTGCGTAGATAACTGTTGTTGGTGGCTGGTGACAGAAACTGATAGTAAGGAGGTGAAGTGTCAGAAGTCGATATCAGATGGGGACAGTGTCGAGTTTATTAGGGATTTGGAAGGGGCCGGGGGTCCTCTGCACACAAAGTATAAGTTTTGGGCAGCAGTGGGATTTGACACAGCCGGTAAAAGGCACCAAAATAATTTTGGGGCAGGAGCGAGGATATCAATAGCCGCGGCCAGAAATAATTATGAGATTAATCTTGTGAAAAATGAATTTCTTCAAGCCTCAAATATATCACAATCACCTCTTATTGTAGGTCCGAGCTGTTCAGTTTTGCAGGCGAAAAATGATAAGTATGTTGCGTTATTATAATAATTCGTTGCGGGCTGAGTGTGAAGTAGTAGAGATAACAGTATCCAGGGCCAGGGAGAAAATGTGGGCCAACCGTTTAGTACTAGCCGCCAGAAAAGGGTTATTCGTGACTAAAGGAAAGACAAACTTAAGTAGACGCTGGATGTACCTCTACTATATAGTACTGAGAATTGGGTTTGGCGATTGATTGATTTTGGGTTTTCCGGCCAGGTTCTTGTTCACCAGTAGAGCGCGCCTACGGCTCATCGGAGGGCCTTTGGAACTGAGAGGCTGACGATCTATTTTGCTCTTCAAGTCTCTCAAAAACAAATAGGTCTCTACCAAAAAAAAAAAAGGCCCGGCGCTATCACAGGGTACGTGAGCCTCTTTGACTATTGCTCTGAAAGCTACTGCTGCTCCGTCTTTCTCTTACACTTTGTCTGGCAAACATATTTTGTTTTTCTCGTCTTGATCGTTCAACACTCTGTTCGATGCCGTATGTTTTCTTTTCCGGCTTTCCCCTCTTCCCAAACAGCATAAGCTAAGCTGGAACACCCACTAATTTGGGCCGGGTAACTGATTATTTTTGATCGGTAGCTCTCCATATAGAGAATGATAAGCGTGAAAACTGACGCCGCGGGCTAATAGCTTGGCCTGAGCCTGTTATCCGATATCACAGATATCAGCAGTCCACTGGAAGAACAAAATCGCTCAACCACCCAGCAGCTCTGTCCCGTCGAAAGATCACTGGCGCGGAGTTCCCGAGGGGACAATTCAAGATATTCATCATGGGTACTGGTCTAACGTCTGGTTTTTTTTCTTTTGTGACTATTATTATTCTAATTATTCCTGTGTATTCGTTCATTCGCTACCAATAATCAAATTTGTTTGTGATGTACTATTGACTTTACAGCCCGCCGCATGTCTGGGCAAGTGCACTGCAGATGGTAGTGCAGTAGCGCGCCAAAGTGTAACTACCACGCGCTAGCCCGGTGCCATAGGTCAATGAGATCTATGAATGACCGTACAATAGCACACTTCTATGAAGCCATGAAGCCATTGACAGAGCCACAGACTACTTATTGTCACTACAATTGACCTATAGGTCATACCAATTGTGGCCATTTTAGGCCTTTAGAAACGTTAAGTGCCGTGCAATGTACCAACCTTTATTTCCTTCGGTGACGAAACCTAATTGACGGGTCATCACCATTGATAGAGTTGACAGTCTAGTAGCCAGATAATCATCACGATTTTACGCTGATCAAGACCAATCTTGTGCGTTCTATCAGTACCTTTTGTTCTTGTAGTACATTCAAAAACTATAATTCTGTGTTGGTTGTCCCTGCTTCTTCTACCTAGTACAATGTAGTTCCCCCCCCCCCCCCCTTTTTAACCACTGAGAAGGGTTAATTTCACACGGAATCATAATTTACGGTTGTCAAGCAGACTGGGAAGGCTTTGAAATAAGCCAGATCATATTGCCTTTGATCCCCTCTCTTCGTTTTTGTGTGAAAACTCCGGCTATTATTCTTGGTCTTGATATTACTCCTACCCAGGTTTAGCTGAATATGGTGAGTTTGCAAGCCCTGATGACTCCGCTACGAAAATTATCAGCCCCCCGATAAATACTAACCATGCTCAGATTTCGACCTTCAAATTTCCAGATATTCCTAGAGAACTGAGGTGCGAAGAACCTGCCAATCATAATTCCAGTCAGCTCTCTTCTTCGGCGTCTTCGTTCAGTTCTTTACATAGCATAACACCCGATGGTGAGGGAACCCGCCATGATGACATCCCTGCAAGTTTCGACACCTCCAGAAGATCAGACTCACTGAAGAAACCTATATTAGAGAAGTCGCTGACTATAAATGCCCTAGTGCAGTCGGATCTGGAACTCAAAAACACTCGCAATGGTGTGTCTGCCGCGTCGGCTAAGCTCCTTGAAAGCGTCATACATAGCCAAGTTGTTTACCGACTTTATACTTCATTGGATCAATTTTTCAAAAACTTGGTAACTCTATCTCGGTTTGAGCCTCAGAAATTTGCATCTTTATATTATCAAGCTGTGGAGTTGTCTGCGTCAGTGCTGAAAGATACTGGTAAATACTCTGGAATTCCGTTCGGCTCGCATCTGAAAGCCAAAACTCTGAACCGCATTAGTGATTTTTTGACCTTCACAAGGGATCCAATTTTCTTAAGCTCTACTTTACTTTCTTTGAGTAGCACTGACTTGGATCTTTTTCTTACGGGCCCTCGAAATCAAGATCTCTATGAAAACCTTGCTAGCTTGGGCCGAGCTAAACCAATTGATATTATATTTAACGGGCTTTTCCCAAGCAATACCCTTTTATCAAAAAAGGAAGATTATTTCTCTATCATCTGTGCAAAGCTTCTTGAGTCAAAACGTGGCGAAAGAATTTGCTTTGCCATATTTGACAAATTCATGGATCTTTCTGGCGCCCCTTCCGCATCTGCCTTGGAACTAGTGCTCATCACAATTTTGCAAGATGGAGCTTTTCTAACACTTAATAATGCGAAATCTTCTACTCCACAGAACTCTCAGTCTTCGTCATCTCCTATACCCCATGATGGAACCACAACTTCAACAACGAGTCCCGATAATGCTAATTTGGTTACAGCTATTCCCATTCCAACTAATAGTCGGCGACGATCCAAAAATAGTCCGACATTGAAATCAGCATCTCTTTCTCTAGGCTCTTCTGTCGATGAAGGTTTGGAGGAAAAAATGTCCCTTTTCCTAGAAAAGTCGGTCAATCTTCTTTTTGAATATTTGGACAGCTCATCTGTCGAATCTATTCCTCGCCCGTTTCTTAATTTTATAAGACTTACGGTCTCTAAGCTTCAGCAATCTGCCAAAGATACCGCATTATTATTGATCATCGTCAAATATTTATTCCACAGATATCTTCAAAGAATGATAACAAACCCAGAACAAATCGGCATACTCAAGGACTTTTATTTGACAGAAGGCCATCGACAAAAGATACTTGCACCAGTTTTTGACAAGTTATATAAACTTATGGTCTCGGCCGCTTACTACTACGACCAAAGCCAGCAACAAACGGGAATAACAAGTGCGAGAGCCCATTTAAATGGCTTGGTTGACCGTTTATCACAGCCACCTGCTGTTGCAAAAGCACCTTCTTCAAGAGCTTCCGAACCGTTACTGACCACCTCACTTGTCGTGCTATCACCATCTGATGTTTATTGCCTGTTCAAAGCGTTGTTCCCTCCAGCCCGAAGGCCTTCTTCTGGCGGCTCGAGAAGCATTGATCAAAATCCAAGAAATGTCCCCATCCTTAATTCATCTAACTCATATACCTCATCTGCTTCGACTGTAATGAGTATTCCGGTACAACCAAGATTTTCTGGCTCAGGCTACTCACCATATCAAGGCGAATCATTTTCGTCCATAAGCTATGTCAGTCCCTCAGCAGTTCCCTCCAGTGGTCTCGCTGAGGCATCTAGTTCCAGCATGACCGGTGTTTGTGGTAAAACAATGTATGCTGGAGCTTTAGTCCAAACTGAATGTTTGGAAATTGACGTGACAGGCGTTTCTTCAGTACCTACGCCTCCTTTTCTTCCGACGGAAATTGGGATCAATTTGGAAGAAATCAAACATGAGATCGAGCCTGCAATTGATGAGTTGGCTACTCGATTTCCATACATTCATCAAAGAGAACAGCTGAACTACATTCATTCTCTAAGACCAAACAAATCTTATTTATTTAAACTACCTGGCCCTTTCAATGAAAAATGGCAAGCATTCCGTTTGGACGACAGTGGGTCACTCGCTCCGGTTTTCTTGGATAATCTTGTGGAGAATCATACCATCCTGCCTGATGTTTCTTCTACTCAAGAAAAATCAGAAGCAGAAAATATTTTGCTGGAAAAGGGCAACATTTTGACTATGTCTAACAAGACTCTTTTGAAAGCCATAGAATTGGCTCTTGACAAAATTGTTCATGAGACATCTTCTTTTCCTTTCATTCAGAGCAATTCCTTTAATGGAGATTTTTCTTCTTCCCGAACATATCTCGTTGAGCTTTTGCAGGAGTCCTTAGAACGATCGATGGCTAGTGGACGATTTTTGGACAGTAATGACTATTCAATGGCTATTCAGTGTCTGAAGAGGCTTTTGCCCAGCTCTGAGAATGATATTTTTGAATACGAACAAATTTGTTGTGCTCTCAATAACTATCTTATTTTGTGTCTGTCTCAAGAGAGGTCTGTTGCTAAAGAAATTTGTCTAAGGAACTTATATTATTGCAAGAATAGTAGTCTTCCATTCAGTGCTGATATTGAAAATTGCAAGCGCAAATGTGATTCTATACTGGAGCAGTTGAGCGAGTTTCGTGCAAAAGTTTGGTATTCAAATGATGTACGTACGACTCCATTATGGCATCGGGCTAGAGAGGTTGCTCTTTCTTTGACATATCCCTACATCTCGTTGGAAAAGGAGGCCCAGGCACAATCGTTATCTGTTTATCAGTTTCCTATTGCAACTTCGCAGACCACAAGCCCCGTTTTAACTTCCGTGAAGCTTGAGAGAAATAACAGCAGTGGTTCAATTAAATCATCTGCAGGGTCTGGTAGTGGTGATGAAAACCGATTGAGTGGATTCTCGTTTCGAAGGTTTACTGGGGGATCAAAAAGGCAGCATAACAGAAGACAGTCTGTTGTTGCAACTGTTAGCACCGTCTCAGAAGGAATGTTTGCTCCGAGAGAACTTGCAGGAGATTACAAGCTTTCAGATCGAGAATCAGAGGCTACCAAGAAATGGATTGAAGGACAGTCTATTCAGAACTTCTGTGCTGGCGAAGAGAGGATCATGAGATTTTGCTGCGAAGTGGACGATCTTGTAAAAAGGGTTATGGGTGACACAATTACAAGCAAAAAGAATCGTGGCCACAGTATTCTAAGCTCTAGCTCCTTGTATCGAAACGATATATGGAAGACAATTATTGAGCTAGAAGGGCCCTCGAGAGTTAGCTCGTCGTCAGTTGCAACTACCTATAGTGGTGGCATGAATCCGCATAAGCGATATTCGATGCAGTTGACTGCTGATAATGGCGATGCAGAAAGTATAAAGACTTTGAGAAGACAAAGTGTCGATGGTTCAATGCTCGGAGCAGACTGCAATACTGGACATCGATCTCAAAAATCCTCGCCTAATATTTTAGAAATGTTCAGCTCGCTGGACTTCAGCTCAAGAAGGTCCGATGGAATTGTTCATGATATAGGGAGTGAGAGCACGTACTGGTCAGACTCATCTAGAGGTGTGAACAGACATCGCAGAAACAAAAGTTTGAGCGAAGTGCACGAGTTCGAGGCTGAGAGCGATCTTCGAAATTCTTTCCATGAGGAGGAGGAGGGCGCTGGTGAAATAGATGCCAGAAGACAAGAACTTGATAGACAAATATTCAATCTACAGATGAGATTAACTAGTTTCATCTATACTGATCTGGGCATGTATTGCTGGAACCAAGGAAGCGAGACTGACAAATGGCTCAATGATCCTTTGGTTCAAGAAGCTTTGGAATACAAAGACATACAGAGGGCTCATTTTAGGGAGAACATATCTACTATGCCAATACCACCACTACAGAATCCGCCTGACCATCCGCCTGATGATTTTGGCGAGTCTTCTGCAGCGCTTGGAGATCAAATTTCGCTACACAACTTCTCCGAGGAAACACCGGTAGTGACATCTTCTTCTGTGGCTCCTTCTTTATGGACTTCTGATGGACCCTCAATGGATACCCCTATTTCAGCTCCTCGGCAATTTCACATTGAAGATGCATACAAGAGAATTTTGCAAAGACTAAGTGTCAACCCGTCACCGCTTGGGAAACTAAATTCTCTGCACGAGTTAGTTCTCCTAGTGGTGAGCTCGCTGAGCAGCAATCTTATGGCTATTCCTGGTCATGGGCCATCAACGAAATCGACTCCCAGACAGCATAGATCAGCAATGGCCTCATCTTCCACTAGTTCTGACAGTCCATATGGGCATCGATTTACAGGCTCAATAACAGAGCGATTCAAAGAACAGCAGCTTGGAACAGGCCGAAACAGTCTCACAAGTGTTGGAAACCTTCCTACAGCACTGACCTGTTTGGGTGAGACAATAGCTACAGTTGAGGCTAAGCGAAGCAGCAGCCTCGGACAACAGTTTGCCGGGACCAGAGTGATGGGACCAAATACAGATGCTATAGCTGAAGAAATTCGGCGAGTGCTGGAGACCAGCGGAATCAAATCAAACACACTTTTTAGAGATCTGCAGTTCATTGCAGCATTTGTGCCCCCTCACGTATTGGATATGACCGACATGGGCAAAGCTTTTTGGGATGTGAGTTTGGCAGCTTTGAGTCTTAAAGAGGAAATGATCTTGGTTACTGTTGATTATGCTCAGGCAATTTTCCAGACTGCCACAGGAATGCTGAGTACGGATTCTACAGGGTTGCCGTGTGCTCGCACTTTCCGAGACTGTTCTCAGCTTTGGTATTTCGCGGCAAGAGAAGGAGATTTCACAAGCCAGCGAGAATTGGCCCTGATGCTCATGAGCCATCCGGAATCAACTCCACTTTGCCTGATGCCATTTTCAAAATTGAGTAATGTATTTGAGTCCTCTTTAACCGAACATCTGCAGAGCTGGGATGACCCCGATAAAGCTGACCCTGTCCGCATGGCTGTAATAAGGCACCTAATGAGCACGGCTGCAGCATATGGGGACCCAATAGCAGCTGAATACCTAATTCAGACGCAAGGGTCCTCAGCAGCATCCAACAACATCTTATAATTTATTGCTTATAATTGACTTTCCATTTAATGATAAGGATACTTTTATTTTTCACTAAATTTTAACAGCATTCGTCACCCCATCTGACAAAGGTCACATTCGGTTGTGTGCATGCGTACCCCCCAGAGTTTATTTCACAAGTCGTCATTACTTTTTCCCAACATAAACAAACCCTCCCCCCTCCTTCTCCAGCTTGGATCCCACATCAGCAGCTCCCATACTTCACCACATCACTCTAGCGCACTAGTCTGCATGCGATGGTCGGTGCTAAAAATTCTGATCGAAGCTCGGACGAGTCGTTGAATCAGGCGAAAACGCCTGATTCCTCAATGTCGAGGACTGCTACTGCTGACCAGGGTGAAGACCATTTTCCGGACCCCGAGGCTTATACAGGCAGCCCTCAAGACATTCTGCAAGAACAACAAGGAGAGGCTCATCTTCGTCGTCTTTCTCGAGTAGCAACTGATAGAGCCATTGAAGAAAGAGCACGGCAACAGGAGAGCGAGCAAGCTGAGATACTCAGTGATAGCGAGAAATTCTCGACTTTAGCATGGGGTCAATTGCGGCCATCTTTTTTTCTTGACCATCTAGATTACGACTCTTTTCGGACTTGTTTTAGAACTTGGCTTGTGGGCGCTGCTGCAGTAGTACTTATCTGTGTCCACCGAACCGAGGTTGAAATGGGAAATGCTGCCTATTTGCTTCTTATCTACTCTGCTATGCTCACTCCTGGTGGTAGCACCATGATTGCTGGAACTTTGATGGTTTTTTTAGTATTAACAGCTACTCTGACCGGTTGGGCATCGGCCGCTATTGCACATGCGATTGCTTGGAAAATCCGTGGCTGTCCTACTAAAACCCAAGTGTTGACTGATCTCATTAGCCAGGGGATATGTGAAAACAACCCCAACACATTGGCAAAATGTTTCTCTGGAGTTATGTTTTCGGGTCATTATCTTCGAGCGAAAACAACTATCATTTATATTGTATTTTTTGTCTTGACATATATGTTATTTGGAAGTATCAAGCGACTTAGCCCTCTTAACATTATTGCTTTTATCACCGGTGCCATATCAATTGTTGTCAATATGGCTTTCGACTCACTTCTGCCTTACTATGACATGAAGCTGATTGGAATGATTGTTTTTAAGCCGGTCTCTGTTGTATTAGCTATGATGTTGGTTTCCTGCTTTCTTATCTTTCCAGTCACTGCAAATTACAAATACAATGATGGTGCTTTGAATGTTTTGAAAATGATTGAGGGAATCGTCCAACTCGAAGCCAATTTGCTAAGAGACATCCGGCATACTTCAAGTCCTGAAGATTTTGAAAAGTACAAGAAAATTGGCGAGGTGCGGAAGAAAGCTTTGCAAGTCCTCTCTTTATTGGATCTACATGCTGCTATGGTAAGAATGGAATTTTCCTATGGCAGATTTGATATCGGTGATGTTGGAGAATTGAGATCTATTATTAAACGACTGGCAAACACAACAATGGGCTTCGATTTATTTTACAAAAATCTGCAGGAGAGCAGACAGCTACACGAAGAGGCTTCTACTGTTTCGCAGACTGGTAAACCACAAAGAAGGGCCTCCAGCTTTGTGGACACTCGGGGTACATCAAAGCTTTATATGATGCTTCATGAATCTTACAAGCCAGTTGGAGCTTTTGAGCAGGGGGAGAAAAAGCGACAGCTGAAGCATTTTATGAAACTTAGCAATCCAGACACACTATTGACTGATTCAGAAGTCGATGAAGTATTAGGAATTGTTGATGGTATTTTCAGAGATATTACTCAAATATACTGTGAAGCTCTCACCATTTTGGTGTCTTGGCTTGCTGCAGCCAACCAGTTTCGTATTTACTCGTGGGTTCGCAGAGGAAAGTACAAAAATATTCAGGAAAAAGAAGCTGAGAAATTGGCTGCTATTAGACAGTCATTATCCACTGCATTTATTGAAGTGCAAGAAAGAAAAAAGAATGCATATCAAAAGGTGTCACATGAAAAACCTAGACTTTTGCTTAATCTTATTTCTCAAAGCTCACTCTATGGTTTTTTAGTCGACGAAAGCACTACATCTTTGCTTCGTATTTTGGATCTGTTTATATCTTTGGATAACGAGAGACCAAAGCCCAAAATGATTTGGCCATACTCCAAATCTCGACATCTCAAATCTAGTGCAACTATGAGAACCACACATGAAGTCACAGACGTTGATCAAGAAAGTGGTAGAGAGCTTCCTAAATTTGAGCCGCGAAAGAGAACGCAAGCCAGAGATCCAGATGCTTCCCCACCGAGAAAGCTCATTCACCTCTTTGGTGTAAAATTAGTATCGTTTGTTACAGATCTTGACAAGTATCAGTTGTTTACTCACTTCAAGTTTGCTTTGGCAGGTGTTGTCACTCTGCTGCCAATGTTTTGTAAGCCTACTGCACACTGGTATTATAGTAACAGACTCATATGGGTGACAATTATGACTGTCTTCAGTGCTTCCGATATTGCGGCGGAGACCTTTTATTCTTTTCTTTCTAAGCTTGTGTACACATTTTTAGCTTGCATCATTGGAATGGTTGGCTGGTACATTAGTCGAGGAAACCCTATTGGTGTTGGAGCAGTTTTGATGGTTATATATGCTTGGGTTGCTTACTATAGACACTTTTCGTTACACAGAACCCCAGTTTCCGCAATCATTTTTACATTGACCTCAGTGCTGGTGGTCGGAACTTCATGGGTAGATACCTCCTTACCTGTTGCTAATGATATTGGTGCAGGATTCCGCGTTGCTTGGATGAGACTAGTTGCTGTTATTGTTGGTCTTTCTGTTGGTCTGTTTCCAGCTATTCTTCCAAGGCCAAAAACAGGGAAAGCTGCTATAAGAAAGCTTATTGGAAGGTCGGTCGTTGAATTTGGTAACCTTCATTGTGATGTTGGAAAATTTGCGATACAAAGAGGACAGAATTCGGAATTGCGTATCAAAAATCGAAGTGATCTATTAGAAAACAGAATGCGACTCGTGCTTGGAAAACTAGCAGCTACTGGCCCTCTGATGTCAGCTTTGAAATATGAGCCACCATTGACTGGTGTATGGCCTCGCTCCAAATATGTGAGGCTTTTGGATCTCCAAACAGAGATAGTTGTGTTGTACTATCTTTTGTATCACGTATTTGATCAGCTAGATGATCCAGGAACATGGGTAACCAGGATGTGTGAGAGATTTGGCTGGACAAATTCGCGATTAAGTGCAGATTTTTTCTCCATGATTTACATGATATCAGTAGCATTGGAGTCCAAAAAACCACTGCCTAGTGTTACACACTCACATATGGCACTGCAGCATTTAAACATATTGAAAGCTAGATCTGGAATGATGAATGACGCCTCTGAACTTCAAGATGAACCGTCAGATATAGATGGAGACAGCGACAACGTTTTGGAGGAAGTGAACAACAGCATTGATGCCTTTGTTCCTCTTGACATGAAGCACATTGATACGGATGTCTTGTTCAGCAATGATGGCCAACTAAGCACTGTTGGACTTATCCTGGTTCACATGATCTATCTCAGAGTGGATGAGGCCATGATAACTGTCAAACGACTAGTAGGAGAAGAATTTGATGTTGATGCAGTCATGTTTTATCCAGATTTTGATGATATAGAGAAGCAGAGCTTGCTGCAGGGGTACGCTGGAAAAGAGCAATAGTTCAGATACTTTGTTATTGTTGATTAAAAATGCCAATAATTCTTGGACAGCTTGAGCGTTACGTGAAATTGGTATTGAAAAAGTGAATTGCATGGCCATAGTTCCCAGTGATTACATACAGTGCAGGGCTATTAATGGGCCAGTGCAGTAGCGACGAGCACATCTGGATCGATGACAGAAATTTCTGCTTGAAAATCATCAGACTTAGCTACAGGTGTCATAGTGACTTCCTGAGCCGTCTCGTGATCAATGGCAAACTCATTTTCACTATTCATCATTTCATCATGGATCATATCATCAATGTTGAAGCTTTCAAGGTTTGGGTGCTCCGCCGATGTGCTACTAGATGCTCTGCTATTTCTTTTTCTCATCTTTTTGTTCAGATGACATCTTCGAATATGCCGAGCCAGCGAATCTGTCCTGGAAAAGGCTTTTTCACATGAGTCGTGAGGACATGATAAGCTCGTTCCATGCTGGGTTCTTTGGTGTCTTCTCCAGTGGCCTCGTTTTTCGAAACCGAGAAAATGCCACGGACAAGACATATCTGCACATCGAAACGACCTGGTGATATTATTTTCTTCCATGTGCTCAGCAAAGTCCAACATGCTAGCGAATTTGGTAGGGCAGTGGCTGCAGACATAAAAGCCTTTTTTCTTCTTGGCCATTATACTCATGAGTTCGGGGTTGTTAGAAATGGCTTGGAGAATTGTGGGGTTGCTGCTCTCTCTTTTTGAAGAGCTACCTTGGTACAGGGATGGATCTACAGCCTCATTTCCGTCCTCATCATCATCATCATCATCTGAGGTGGTTGAACTCGATGCGGACACCGATAGGCTATCATCGGATACTATTTCTTGTAATATGCTCTTTTCCTTAGCTTGTTCGTTTTCAGACACTAGTAAAACAGAAAAAACTTTGCCTTCGATAGAGACTTTTTCAGCCTTCATTATTCCATTGCTTTGTAATTTGGCATCGATCTTAATAATTATGACTTCTGGATTTGATGATGTCACCTTCAAAGGCTGCTGGCCCCTAGAATAGGCAGTAAGTGTCAGATCGGCACCAGCAGAAGCGGCTCTGGAGTAGTGCAATCCGGTATCTAAAAGAACCAATTCGTCACATTCATCTGAAGTTGTGTCAGATATACGATTTGGAGATTGGCAGTTTTTTTGAGTATGAGTATCTACAAGGCAATTTTTGTGCTCTTTGCTGGCCAAATCCTTAGAATCTTCGATCTCCGATATTTTCTGGAATGAATACGAGGTTAGCTAAGCCAAAACCATTTAGGCTGATTAAGTAATACGGTATTACACTAGCTCATCAGAAATATAAGCATTGCAGCCAAAGCAGTGTAGCCTGCTATAGTAAATAAAACTTACTGAATAATTGGGAGTGATTGGAGATTCACCTAGAAGAAGATAATCTTCAGTGAGTTTGTTGATGGCACTTGGTAGTCCCCCGGACCCCCATATTGAATATGACGGAGTAGTGGCGGTGGTTGGGGTAATTCGGTAAGTAAACGAGCGTAGTTCTTTAAGATCCCGCTTGTATTCATCATGAAGTGGTGGAACTAATAGCGGGCTTGGACGTCGGGATCTGCTCAGACTCTTTATTGATATGCTCATTTCAACTTTTTTGAAATATTAAATTTGAAAGTGACATGATAGTGCAATAAATGTCCATGTTATATAGGTTCCATCTGGCTTATCGTCTATGCTGAGCCAAGCGTTAAATGAGGCGATCGTTACAACCTTGTCCCGCTAATGCTGAACATTAATGCAGCCTAATCAGAAGATGTGCGCTAACCTTATTAAGTAAGAGGGGGTGGTCTGTACCGGAGATTTTGGCAACCACGATAGGAATATGATTAAAGTGTAACTCTACAGGCCTGTATCGCCAAGAGAACAAGTATGCTGATGGACGAACCATATTATTGCAATAAACCTCTAGCACATGTAACTCTCAGGCTTTGTCGTCAATCACAATCAATATTGTTTATACTAGAGCTCAGGTCAGCAAAAAAAAAAATAAGACAGTGGCCTGTAAAGTAATATTCCCCTCCAATTTAGATTAAATAAGCAATTTGCGGAAGTATTGGCGTAAGACGAAAAAGTGAATTGTTTAACTACGTCTTCACGCTATATTTTCGTAAAACTGTATCCGCTATTGGTATCTTCGCTTGGTAAACAAAGGGAAGCTCGCGCATTATGTTGCATAATGTACTGAATGGCGCTCTAGGATCGCTGCAGGTCGAGCTAATTGATCGACAAAGGCTATCACTATTTTTTTAGCGTGAATGGACAGTTGGTATAACAAATCACTGTTCAAACCAAAAACATATGTCTTCATCCTTTGCACAAAAGCTGTTCAAATACGGGATTGAGCTGGGTTTATTGTAGTGATAAGCGAGCCTCCACATGTGTCTGGTTAGTTGATGGAGAGTTACTATCAACTAAGAAGTCTTGGCAGGTGGCTTTATGACCAGTCGGCTAACGGATCGGAGAATCAAGTATCCGAAAACGTTTAAGCTTTGGAAAAGTTCAAAGTAGTATGACAGGCCCACGTGTGCACCTTGGTACTAATATCTTCTATATCCCGTGTGAAAAGATCAAGCTTCTCACTTATTATACAGATTATCATCAGCTATAACAATCAATACTTTTTTCCAACCGTGCTGTATCCTATTACTTTTCTCAAGTTAAGCTCACTGATCTTCCTCGGAATGATTACTTTTGTTGCAATTTGCATCAACTAATGTCTAACCTCTTCTGGCTGATATGCTCATAAAATCCTCATATGCCCCGCCAATACGTCTGTTACAAGCAGCCGAAAACTACTACAAGTAAAGAAATCATTTGTTGATCATCAATTCTATTTCTGGGCTGACATGCAAGAAGGGCTAAAGGTGGGGGTTTTGTCCATCGGACTTTTTAACAGGATTTATATTTTCTGGTGTTGAACCCACCTAGCGTGATTATTAGATACTTTAGTCAAAATCTGACTTTCAGAATGCGCTTAGGAGTAGCAGCATTTCTCCGAATCAAGATACAGATGCAGTTTCGACCCGGAGTGGAATTTGGACTAGATATCTGCCAAATTACTTATTTGGACGAGGGTCTTATGACTGCTGATATAAAAAAAAAAAATTTCCCCCTTTTACAGTACTGTGCATTACTTCTGTATAATGGCAGATCTTTTTTCCTGATTCTACAAATGTTAAACATTAGGGTAGTATGTTCGCCGTATTTTTTTCTTCTCTGTCTTTCCTGCGTTCCGCATAACGGCTTACATCAACGCGGCTGTGCGGAGTTTGTCTCGTGCTCCTATTTCAGACGGTGGATTGCTCAGCAACCAACTAGTTTATGAGATTATCATTATCATTAGCAATGAAGGTGCAACCGATTCGCATGCGATGGGGCAGAGGCAATAATTACTCATATATTGTCATTGACGAAAAAAGCAAAGAGGCTACTATCATTGATCCTGCCGAGCCGGCAGAAGTTCAAACTCCTCTTGAAGCTCTCAAGAAGGAACATATCAAGTTGACCTCCATCATGAACACTCATCATCATTATGATCACGCTGGAGGAAATGAAGAACTTCATCATCTTTATGCGGATCTACCTGTTGTTGCCGGTAAAGAGAGCCCATTCGTTACTAAAACTCCGGCTGATGGCGAAACTCACAAGCTTGGAGATAATGTTCTGATTACAGCTATCCATACTCCTTGTCACACCCAAGACAGCATCACATGGTATTTTAAGGATTTGACGACCGACGAAAAGGCTGTTTTCACCGGTGATACTCTTTTTATTGCCGGATGTGGCCGTTTCTTTGAGGGAACTGCCAAGGAAATGAAGAAGTCGTTGGAGAAGATCATGGCTTTACCAGACGATACCGTCATTTATCCTGGACACGAGTACACCAAGGATAATGTCCGATTCGTCAAAACTGTCTTGAAAAATGATGCTGTCCACAGTCTCGAGAATTTTGTCAATACATATGAAGAGTCTACTGGAAAGTTTACTGTTGCCGATGAGAAGAAGTACAATCCATTTGTCCGTTTGACTGATCCGCAGGTTATCAAAGCTACCAATAAGACCGATCCAGTAGAAGTCATGGCCCGGCTTAGAGAATTGAAAAACAACATGTAGGTATTGTATAGTAATTATCAATTATCTATCTTTTTTCTTCTATTTTCATAAAACCGTTTACGTATACTTTTTTTCTGATTAAAAAGCTTCGACTAATCATAACATCATGATAATCTTTGCCTGACATGTCAGGAGCATTCTAGCAGTAACAATAAATTATAAATGAAACCAGATTATAGAATTCCCCTGTTCGATCTTCCTCTGTTGTCCACACCCTAAAGCAGTGTTTGTTTTCTGCTAAAAGGCTCTAGCTAATGTCAGAGGTGGTTGACAGAGGAAGAAAATTTCTGATTCTGAGCATTTTATAGTTGGCTACTTGTCTATTACATTTGTATATATTACTAATATATACAAACATGTAGAAGACTACAGACCAGAAAGTGGTCATTGATCGGTATCCAGATCAATAATTTATGAGCGTGGTACTAAAATCGATCTCCGGATATAATACGACAAAGTTGGCAAATCTCTAGAATGTCGACAGATCACATTCAATATACAGACTATTGCGTGTTTTTCAAGTGCATTGACAGCAGTGCTGGCATCTCTATCCAAGCGAAAAGCTAACAGCCGTGCCACTAATTGCCTAGCCTCCTAGAATAGGTAATCAGGGACTAGGTGACAGAGCTGTCAGATATTCACTCGCGGAAACATATGTTAGAATCGATCCCATGATCAGTAATTTGAAGAACAACGAATTTTCGCCGATTCTATTAGAAAAGATTGTTTTATGGCAGATTCTTATAAAACTTCATTAAGCCCGCTCAACTCCACTTCTCAATTCTGCAGCGAAACACCAGAGAACCTTCATCTTCGCTTGTCCGGCTTTTAACGGACAAATAAACCCAACTCCCCGGGTCAGTTATTTATCAAACACGCTTTGGAAGCGCACTACTAAATTATAATCCACTTGAACAGCCCCCACGGACGAATATCTCATTTTAATCGGATTCCGCAAAATGAGATTCTAATAATCCAAAATTTGTAATGCGATCAATCAATGTTTGATAGGTTAATAATCTGCATCGTCGGTACTGGATCCCGACTTTTTAGCTGAATTCAGTCCCAAACTTGACGATTCTCGCGGGCATATCTCATTCTAATTGGTCTGCCAAATCTTCTTTACTTTCTGCAGCAAAAATGGGCCGATTGTTGACTGAGTAGGTGCTGCATAATCTCTATTTTTTCTCCTGCCAGTTTTGTTTCTGCGTCGTCGTAAAAGCTTTTCTCCACAAACTAGATCCGACGTTCGTGCCAGGCTTCCGAATAAATCTTACTACTGTACACTCAATCATGATAGCAAAGCAATAGCATATCTGCAATTTGCAAAATTTAGGTCTCCGGCATTTCCTAGTTTCGAAATACTGAGACAATTTACAGAGTTTCCAAATACAATCAGCTATCCTGATTACTATCATGCTGATTTGAAATTTATCTTGATACGGGATAAGTACCCCCTTTCAGGGTTTAAGGGATCGTCGTGCCGCATCATCCAAACATGGCAGAAACAATCAAGTTGATACCCAAGTCGTCAAGCACAAGCGAGCTGCACAGACCTACCTTCTTATCTATGATAATTCGTGAGACACTTCTGCATGGCCACAATATGACCTCAATTTGTTGCTGATCTACTGCATTGCAGGAGCCCAGGGCGTTTTTATGGAAATTTTGCGGTTAATTGAGCGCGAAGTGGTTGCCAACATATCACTAGTAGATTTATCAAGATAAGCGATCACCGATTCTGAGGATGATTCCATGTTTCTTTTCGCAGGCAGTAGTTTTTTGAACATCCATCAGCCTTTCAATTTTTTTCAATTCTGATTTGAGAATGAGAGTAAAATAATTTGCGAAAAAAATTAGAATGTTGATAAACTCTACAGTCGCATCTGTGCTTTACGCGAATTACCCTAGTATTGTAGATACTTTAGGCCAAGTGGGTGTTATAATTTCATCATATTTTGATAAGATAACAAAATATAATTGATTGGCTCAATTTCATGCTCCACTTGTGGAGCTTCCAGTCTGCCAATAGTATAAATAGATGCAACATGTAGCACCCACTTTGGTCGAAATCTTTTTTCACAATAATCAACATGAGTAAAAATGACATTGAGAAGAATCAGTATACTGTAGGCGAGGAAGCTTCAGAAGGAGAGACCACAGTTATTCAGCATACTGCCTTAGAGGAAGGCGCTTTCGCTTTTGATGGGCAGTTGGAGAGAGGTCTGAAGCAGAGACACATTCAGATGATTGCTCTAGCTGGTGCAATTGGAACTGGTCTTTTCTTATCAAGTGGAGGAGCTTTATCCAGAGCCGGGCCAGTGGGCCTTCTTCTTGCTTATATTGTTGTCGGAACTGTCGTGCTGGCTGTACAGCTATGTATCACTGAAACCTCAACATTGATGCCAGTCACTGGTAGCTATATTCGACATGCAGAGCACTTTATTGATCCAGCGTATGGTTTTGCAATAGGTTGGAATCGTGTCTATGCATCGCTGGTTTCCGGCCCAGCGGAGGTTACTGCGGCCGCCGTATGTTTCCAATACTGGACATCAATAAGTCCTGCACTTTGGATTTCCATTCTGATAGTTTGTTTGGCTGCATCTAATGTTGGACCTGTGAAGTTTTTTGGTGAAGTAGAGTTTTTTTTCTCTATATTGAAAATTCTCCTTATTGTTGGTTTAATTTTGCTTGGCGTGATCATCGATCTAGGCGGGACAGATACCCCCCGATTGGGGTTTCATTACTGGAGAGATCCTGGTCCATTTGCAGCATATCTTGTTTCCGGTTCTGTTGGTAAATTCGTCGGTTTTTGGAATGTGCTATCATCCGCGGTCTATGCATATGGTGGTGTAAATGAGGTATCTCTGTCAGCTGCTGAAACACAGAATCCCCGAACGAATATACCTCGTGCTTGTAAAAGAATATTTTTGCGGGTGTTCTTTTTTTACATCGTTTTGCTTTTCGTCGTTACGCTTGTTGTACCATATGACGATCCGAGTCTTGCAAATTCCTCAGGAGATGCAAATTCGTCTCCCTTAGTCATTGCAGCTCAGCGTGCTCAAATAAAGGTCCTACCTCATATCATCAACGCCGTGGTTATAAGCTCTGCCTGGTCTTCCGCTAACTCCGGTATTCTTGGTGGCTCCCGAAGTCTTTACGCGCTAGCTGCCAAGAACCAAGCACCTAAAATCTTCTTGAGAACAAACAGGTTTAAAGTTCCATATGTTGCCATCATAGTCAAGCTACTATTCATGTCACTCGGCTATATGTCTGTGCAATCCACTGCCGATACTGTATTCAGTTGGTTCCAAAACTTGACATCGTCCTCAATCATGGTGAGCTGGATTATTATGTGCCATAACCATATAGCCATGGACCGTTCTTTGAAAGCACAAGGTATTCCTCGCAGTGACTTACCTTGGCAGACCAGGTTCACTCCTTTCGCTGCATGGTTTGGACTAATTGGGTCATGTCTCTTCCTGTTGACCGGTGGCTTCACAGTATTTATACATGGCCATTGGCAAATTTCCACTTTCTTTAGCTCTTATTTTAATATTCCTCTTTTTGCGGGTTTATACATTGTGGGAAAATTGTTTTTGAAGAGTAAACTCGTCAAACCTTCCGAGGTTGATCTAGAAAGTCTTTTTGCAGATATCAGAAACAATCCCGAGCATGAAGACCCTGTCAAGGGATGGCGAAGATTGAATGTTTTATGGGAATAAATCTAGGGAATACCCGAGCGGATCATGTTGCTAGTATAAGAAGTCGGTGACTAATTACTTTCGCATCACTGGACAGTGCTCGTTGATCAAAACGCCCATATAGAGGATATCCACTGATTTCAAATCACTCTCTATGATTTGCATTCGGATTATGTGGTAGTTTACTATTCAATTACTTGAATTGGATAACTGCCTGCCTAAACTGCTTTGGTGGGGTTCTCTCAGTAATGAACAGGACAAATTTGTAACAAATTGAATGAAATAACAAAACACTCCTTGCAATATTAATAATATCTCATACTACACTCCAATGGATTTTTGGTGGATTTATTTCCGTTTATAAGGTTTTCAGCACCCTGTCTGACTAGCTGAGTCACCAATGGCGACACCCCTGCCAAGGCACATCACATGTGATAGGTAATACAATTAAAAGATTATTTCACGATGCATTCTTTTTGGTAATTCATATAATGAGTTATACACGGGGTACCGAGGGTGGCCATATTCTACTTTCAACACAGCCATACAACATCTATGATTCGTCCATGAACTGCCTGTCATTTTATCAAAAAATGATCATTCCATCCTCCAAGAAAACATTCAGGATATTTCTTTATTTGTGTTGTTTTCTTTGCTCAAATAACCATGAGCCACGGTATTATTTTCTTTTGGGCTTCATGTCACGCTTGTCATTATAAAGTCATTATAGGCTGAGTCGACAGAGTATATCAGTACAAAATAATCTTCAAATATGTATCAGGCTGAAGCACTCAATACCTACTTGATAGTGTATACAAAATATGCTATTGTTGGATCAGTCAAAACACTAGTCCATTTGAAAGTAGTACAAACAAGCCTTTTCTTTCGCTCCTATCGTCCTAATGTTCGGCTCTCATCACATTGTTCTGTTATTTTTCACTATACCTACAATTATAGTATATAAACTCAAGTTGAAAGCCTATCATTTTGTGCTTCTCCCTACAGGTTTTAGTGCTTATCAATGCACCTACCTGGTATCCTCCCGCCAGGTACCCCATGTTCTTGTTTACCATCTTGCACTAACCCCCCCCTTCCCCCTCGTAATGTCCGACAAATCGCAACTCAAGGAAGTTGATCCTAATCCAGTGGAGGCCGAGTCTGAACCCGTAGACAATAAGGAAACGGTAAAAGAGACCAAAGATGACAGTACAGCTAAACCAGTTGAAGCTGACAAGAAATCGGATGATTTGGCTACCAGCCAGGAGCCGGCAACATCTAAAGACGATGCACCGCCACCAGTAATGCCTGCAAGACCTGCTTCCCCATTTAGTCAGGGAGAGGCTACACTAGCCGAGGCATTTCCTAGTATTGATTCAAAAGTTAGAAGGGCTGTATTGGTGGCATCTGGTGGTGATGTTGAGGCGGCATTCACCGCTCTGCTGAGCATGAGCGACCCGAATTTCAAGCCCGAGGAAGCAATTGCCCAGGCCAACGAGAGAAAGGTTTCAGCAGAAAGAGAGAAGAGTCTCTCTTCTAAGAAGAGAGCACAGATTGAAGAGGATGAGCGTCTTGCTCGTCAATTGGCCAGTCAATACTCTACTGGGGGTAGTTCTAGGCGGTCTGGTCAGAGAACCTCCTTCGGAACAGGACGATATGACGATCCCCTACCCGCTGAACAGGAAAGATCCTTTTTTGATGATGATCTTCCAGAAATCAAGCGCTCGTTAGAAGAAGGCTTCAATGAGACCAAGGAGAAGGTAAATAACTGGGTTGCTAATTTCAGAAACAAGATGAACCAGGACCAACGGCAAGGAAAGGGTCTATTCAGTGCGTTCAACAATAATGATGACCGTCAATATCGAGATCGAGTAGATCAGCGGGAACGACGCTTTGACAGAGATACTGACGAAATCAGCGATGATTTCCATGGTATCAGTCTTCGAGAAGAGGTGCAAGATGTGCCCCCTCCTCCTCCCCCTAAGCGGCCCACAGTGGGAACTGCATCTGTCGCTACTGTACAGCCTGTCTCAGCCCTGGGAGATTCCACCACTGCTAAATGGGAACCATTGAAGGCCGACACCAGTCCAGCTGCGGATAACGATAAAGATGCGTTTTTTATTGGAGAGAGTGATGACGATGACGACCTTGACGATCTGGTCGAGAACAAGAAGGAAAGCAGTAATAAAAAGTAATTTTTATTGGTTGAATATAGTTTTCTAGATGCTAACAGAGAATCTGATCATTTTATAATCTTCTATTGAAACACTTTTATTCAATGCTCAATACATATTTAGTAACAAAAAATTTTGGGTATCATACTCGTAACTGAGCCATCTAAACAGCTCTTTTTTTGAGAAACATAATATATAACTTTGTGGAATTCTTCGTGATGCCTCTGACTAGTTTTTTGGACTCCATGTACATGACCAGCATCTTACAGTGAGCGAAACTAAGCAGATCCGTAGACTGCAGAGACGACCTTTTAAGCCCAGGACCAGGTGATCTCAACTCTACCTTCGGCTTCATCAGCGATTTGATCAAAAGCAGAGGGAGAAAGATCCAAAGATCCGTAAGCACACTCAGGGCACAGGTCAACAATCTTGACAGTGACAGTCTTGCCATTTCGACTTATAGTAGCAGATTTACCGCATGCAGGGTTTCCATTCGACATGGAGCCGAAAGAATGGAACTGGTCAGCATTCAAAGCAGCAATCAAGTCAGTAGAAGACGAATCCCATCCACAAGCTCCGAGTCCAGGGGTGTAGTAAGTGGCATCACCAGAGAAGTCTCCACCTGAGGAAGATGATGAAGATGTGGCAGCAGCAGCACTAGAAGTAGATGAAGGTGCAACATAAGTAGAAGTCTCTTCAGAAGTAGGAGCGACATATGTAGTAGAAGGAGTGGTAGGGACAGCCGATGTAGAAGTCACTTCAGGAGCAATATACTGGCTAGTAGAGGTGGTAGGAGCAACATATTCGCTGCTTGAAGTGACCGGAGCCTGGGAAGTCTCAACAGCGGTAGTACTGGTAGCCTCTGAAATAGCAGAAGAAGAAGGATTCTGAGCAGCGAGGTTGTTACCAGCAGCAGTTTCAATAGCAGAAGTGACAGTAGAAGGGGCAACAGTAGAGTCCTGGCCAATAGCAGTGCTGATGAGCTCGTAGCTGGTGGAATAAGGGACACCGCTGAGATCAACCCAGACATGAGCATTCTCATACAGATATTGAGTGACATGAACATAGTCTGTGACTACAGCTCGTTTGTGAGCATGATGTTCATGAGCAGCAGCAGCAGAAACCATCGAAGAGCCTACAAAGGCACTGAGAGCCAGAAGAACAGTAGAAGTATGCATGGTGAAAGATCGTAGATATGGGTGTTTCTTGAAGGAGTGTGAGAACGATTCGTAAAAGGAATGGAACGAAAACTGATTCTTAAATCGTATAATTCAATACTGGCCAGCCAGGGTTCTGTTGAAAATTTTTGTCGATAATCTTTATATAAGGTGGGTACACCCAGATTTATATTCTAATTAGTCTTATAATTAGTGCTTTTTGTACCCATGTGTCGCTGTACCCCCCATACGGCAAGTAGGCGTCGATCACTGAGATGGGATAGGCTGAAACCTCCTTCAGTAGGGTTGGGCCAGCCAGCCTGCCAGGTTAAAAACACCAAACTGAGAGCCTCCTAAGCAAAAGGCGGGTCTAACTTTGGGAAAGGAAGTGGTAGGACATCAGAAACAGGCAAAAAACCCACACTCCCCTATATGGAGCCGACTATTTGAGAATGCCGTTAGGCTTCTTCGGCTCTTGTTGTTTCCTGCTTGGTCGACTAACTTGCCTTGTGCGGCCTCCTGTACCGAGATGCATCTGTCTGTGAGGGCGCTGGTCTAACTGGGCGACCAATGTTTAAATGCATCAATCTCTTGGGCACGATGCAAAGTGATTCCGTTACTGGTGATCCCTGGAACTGTTGCTGAACGGAAGGGGTAGATATTCTCTGGCGATTCCTAAAGATATGATACGGGGGGTTTCCAAGGGATGTTCTTCATTCCGGGCCCTGTGGTTCCTGCCTACCTCCATGTGATTTTACCACATCCCTGGTATTACCAGGCTAAGGCGCACACAACCCCATCAGTGAAAAAGGGGGGCGTGAGGCAGTATTTTTCGCGTACAAGTGAGAATCGTGCGTATATACTGGGCCGCTTGGGTTAAAAAACACTCCAGAGTGTGTATGTCACAAACCTGGTCTTTCAAGCAAGGGATGTAGGAAACCTAGCTAGGAGTCTGGTGAGGATTTTATTATTTAGCGAGCCCCCTGATATGGTGGTTATGCATAGCCTACCGAACGCATTGCAGACCTAATTGCTGTATGTGCATATACTATCTGAATGCCGGAATATGGCGTCTTCTCTATGGACTCCGAGATGGCTAGATATTGTTGAGCTATTATTATTATCAAAAGTCCCGATCGATAGAGCTCTGCTACTGATGGCTGCTTGGCTTCTTCTTGGTGTAACTGCTATGTTGTAGTGGTGTTTCCGCAGTACAAAACATAATGTCGCAAATTCTTTGGGATTAATTGATTATCAAATAATCCGCAGTAGCTTTTTTTGCAATTTGTTTTTTCAGTCAGGCATTAATTTCACTATAATATTTGTGCCCTCCCCTACCGTCGGTGCGTCAAGCGTTCTACCGTGGCGGCCCAAAGCAATATCTTGTGCTTAATCCAGGGGTAGGGCTTGCTGCCCGTTCTGGGTGCTCACGTTGACCCGAAGCCTAGGTTTGGCTAGAATCGGTCAAACACAACACCCAAAGGTTATAGTTTGGCAAGCAATGCCGTTATAACTGTTCATATTTGGTTGAGCTAGGACGTTGTCAAATAAATGGTTTTGAAATCATCTCAAAGTTTGGGTTTACTAGGAAGTAGATTAGCTAAAAATATATTCTGAGTGTCATCAGATATCTGGGTTGGTAAATTCCCTCGGTTTTCGGGTGGGTGATTCTCTGAGCCACTGTGAGTAACCGAGCACAACCAGCCTATATTTGCATGAGCAGCACTGGACTCGAAATTCTTCACCAGTCTTCCATATATCATATTCTGCACAAGTCACGCTCGTATCTATCGGACTCCGTCCAATATTATTCACAAACGTCCAAGTGTAATGAGGTTGTTCTACAAAAGTTCCGTAAGTCCGTTGGCATCGTCCGCAACCCCTCTCGCCGTTGAGCCAGCAGTTTGGGTTGCGCGGATCAGCCAGGGCTTACGTTAGCACTGTCTGGATCCAGAATCTAGATGGATGAAAGAACTAGCAACAGGCTTCAAACGCCAGAAGTGCAGTATCGAATGGAAGTTGTTTTTTTTTTATTCTAAGCGCATTCTTAGCTTTGTTTAAATTCTGTAAAGAGCGGCTGTGTTTTGAAATAAAAAGCGACTCGAATAATCCAATACACTCGTCATTCATGACAGACTCCGTTTGGCGGCGCAACCTTCCTAGGCATTTGGTGAGGTGCGGCTCTGATATCAAATAAACACTACTCAACTCAAGTTTGTACAATTCTCCCCTCTTGAACTTAACTCGCAGTTAAACGGCATCAGCTGAACCTCTCTAGGACACTTCTTTCATCATGGATCCAACACTGGCTCCCGACTTCGTGCCCCCTTCCGAACAGGACCCCAATGCTCCAATTCCAAGAGTTGTTTCTCAGAGTCAGATCCCTAATCAAAGTCCTATCCAGCCGTTCATGTTTGAAGAGGTGACTAAACTGCCGCTTGCCGGCAATCGAACTCCGATAAGTGATGGCCGAGGAGGTCGTCCTGTTTTTGAGTTGGATGTGGATGTTCCTCCTCATATTCCTAAGCAGATAACATCTTTGAATAACTCTCCTGATAGTCTTTCTGACAGAGAAGAGTCATTGGATAGAGGCGTTAGCCCTGCTGCTACTGTATCATCCTCTTCCACAAAATACAACATCTACTCGAAAGCTCATCACCCTTATGTCAATCAGAAACACTTGAGCAACTACATGAATGAACCCAGTGGAGTCCGGCCTTATATTCAGAGTGCAGACCTTGAAGAGGTCCCTCTCGGAGTCACTAGACAGGCTAGGAAACTTGAAAATTACCAATTTCCCGTTCACAGACTCTCTGATGTCATGCTAGACGATGACAAGTCGCCACTTGTTTTGGTGGCTTGTGGAAGTTTTTCTCCTATTACTTATTTGCATTTGAGAATGTTTGAAATGGCTCTCGATGCTGTCCGAGAGCATACTAGATTTGAAATCATTGGTGGTTACTACTCTCCTGTCTCCGATAACTATCACAAGGCTGGTTTAGCCCCATCTCATCATCGTGTTCGAATGTGTGAATTGGCGTGTGAAAGAACATCTTCCTGGTTGATGGTAGATGCATGGGAAAGCTTGCAACCAACTTATCAACGAACAGCTCTTGTTCTAGATCACTTTAACCAGGAGATAAATATCAAGCGAGGTGGCGTTGCAACTACTTCAGGTCTTAGAAAGGGCGTGAAAATAATGCTGCTTGCTGGTGGTGATTTGATTGAATCGATGGGCGAGCCTAATGTTTGGGCAGAAGATGATTTGCATCACATTCTTGGCAGATATGGCTGTTTGATTGTGGAAAGAACGGGAAGTGATGTTCGATCCTTCTTGCTGTCACATGATATCATGTATGAGCATCGTCGAAACGTCCTCGTAATCAAGCAGCTCATCTACAATGACATTTCATCTACCAAGGTTAGACTTTTCATCAGACGGGGAATGAGCGTACAATATTTGCTGCCTAATTCGGTTATACGGTATATTATGGAGCATGGGCTATACGTAAATGAAAGTGAGCCTGTGAAACAGGTAATGAATGATAAAGGTGCTTGAGATGCCTTATAAGCAATGTTGGCTGGCCTGCCTTGACCTCATCTCTACGCACCTCATTTCTTAACAATCCGCTTATGACTATCATGACATCATTTATATGTTCCGTTTTATCACTAATTAAATTTGTTATGCAAAACGTATGGGCTTCCGACTGTAGATTATGAAAGAAGAACCGGGAATAAATATACTATTCATAATGCATAGACTAAAGACAAAGACCAAACTCCTTGTTGATTTCGTCTATGAGTTTTTCATAACTTTGTTTACTTCTCAGCCAGATCTCTTTGGCTCCATTTTTGTCTTTTCCGCATTCCAATTTCAAGATAGAGCCTTGGTTAACTTGGCGAGAGTAGGCCACATGCACCATATTTGCAACTAGAGCACTTTCTAGGCCAGTATATTTCCCAGCATTTTCAAAGAATTCTACTGTTTTCAAAAGATTTTCTTTATCAACGGCTACGGAAGTTCTGAATCTTTCTCTGACCGCTTTCATAAATGCATACTTTTGAGGTACTTTGAAATTGAGAGAGCGCAGCCCAAACCGAACAATTCTCCGATAGCTTGATAACACTAAGCTCTTATCCATTGACCAATACTGCAAATGGGTATGTTGGCCTCAACCAGTGCTGTTGAGCTCTGTTGAGCGCTCAACCATGCAAGGTTGATCGGGTCTTGGTCATCATGCTTGGTTTCCCGGGTAACATGGGTTGCCAATTTGGCCAAAGAATCAGAGAAATAAATTGCTCACGATCTGAAGGTATTCAGTATGTAAGATACGGGGGGGTTATTTAATCGTTTATAACCAAATGTACTCATTTTATAGTGAGATCAAGGAGTCTCTGATGTAGCTGATGCTGCTCTGCTCATCTCTCTAACTTCAAACATCCAGGAGCTGAACTGACCCTGTCACACCATCGCCGATAGCCAGAGGGGGGATCTGCCCATGCATTCTCAAATTGGATTGTAATGTCAGCAACCTTTGTATTATTTTTCAACTTCTCCCGGAACTTCTATATTAGGTGGTGCTTAGACTCCGCCAAACACCTGATCATCGTACTACAAAATACATTTTGGTCCCGTCTCGGCACCGCAGCCGGTCATCTTTCTACATATAACTTTAAATCAGAAAAGGAGCAATTCTAGGTTGGAGCTTTTTCTCTGTCTTGTTGGCTTGTAAATTGTGGTCTGGAATACTAAAATATTATATTAAAGTGCTTGGATTTTTCTGCGACACTGTCGGCGGGGGATTTGACTGATTGCTGCTAGATATGGAGGCATATTTTACAAGGGTAAAAGGAGAACTTGATAATGTCAAAAACTATCTCTATTCAAACGATGATTTGGTGAATAAAGATAAGTCTGATTCTTCAGCTAGTGGCAGCTCTGGCAAGGGGAATATAGGTTCTATCCAAGATGATGATGAATCCGATGATGAGGAGATGGACAGAATCGGCCGACTGCCGACCTTGAATGATTTGAATAGTCTCCACCTGGAAATCCCTGGTCTAATGACCTTGGATCATTATCATTGGCTTATCAAACGATACCTGCACTCATGGGGGGAACCAAAGGGTATAGAACCAGCTGTTGAGCCTACACCATCCAAGCCGTTGACCGAGGTTCGCACTATTAGTGATGCACCAAGCGAGGTTCGCAATACCCAGAAAATACAGCATTTGAGAAGGATTTCCAATGCTAAAGAGAAAAAATTGCTTACGGAGCCGGAACTGCGGCAAAAAATTATGCATATTTCCTCGTTAGGCTTGTCAGATCGTGAGAGAGATATCCAAGTTCAACGTCTCATGACTGAGAATTATTATCGAATCAACGGGCTGGTTTTGGAAGATGACGATGACCATGAAAGCACAGTGGGAAGAGATTCGTTAGCTCACTTGATTGAAAAGGCCAAAAAGGAGCTGGATGCGGATCCTGCACAGCTGATCCCCACCCATACCTCATTTGGCTCTTTCGGGTGTGAGCACTATTCTCGGGCTTGCAAGCTTCAGTGTCCTACATGCTCCAAATTTTACACTTGTCGCCTATGTCATGATGAAGAAGTCCTGGACCACAATCTGGACCGAGGTGCTACAGATATCATCATGTGCATGAGGTGCCAAGCAGTTCAGTCACCCAGCGCTGAGTGTGAAAATTGTCACAAAGAATTTGCTTTTTACTACTGTGAGATCTGCAAACTGTGGGAGAACAATGAGCATGGAGATAATCCAATTTATCACTGTGCTGAGTGTGGTCTTTGCCGAATTGGCGAAGGTCTTGGGATTGACTACTTTCACTGCAAAACATGCAATGTATGTATGAGCTTGGAGTTGGAAGATAATCATAAATGCATTGAGCATAGTACTGAATGCGACTGCCCTATTTGTGGGGAGTTTATGTTCACATCTAGAGAAACAGTGGTCTTTATGAAATGTGGCCATAGCATTCATCAGAGCTGTTTTGACAAGCACACGCGAAACAATTACAAGTGTCCTACTTGTGCCAGAACCATTATTAACATGGCTGCTCAATTTAGAATTCTGGATAGTGAGATCGAGGCGACTCCTATGCCAGAACCTTTCAATGAGTGGAAGAGCATCATCATTTGCAACGACTGTTCTGCTAAAAGTAGCATCCCCTTTCATGTGCTTGGTCTTAAATGTGAGAATTGTGGGTCATATAACACAGCACAGGAGCGTCTTTCAAAGCCTAGTGGTGAAGATGCAGTAGACGAAGACGATGTTCTAAGAAGGCTTGCAGTGATTAGCACAGCAGCAGATGACGACTGTGATAGCGATGTTGGTGAAGACATTGTGTAAGTTGATGGCACACTATTTTCGTATATATTTATTCAGAATCTTATCAGTAATTATCACCTTAATATATATAATCATAGTTTTTGTACTATGTGCGCACCGCCATCAATAGGCAGAACAGTTCCATTGATATAATTAGCAGCAGGAGATGTCAAATAAACAACGGCACCAATGATATCTCGCTTTTCACCTAGTCGTCTTCGAGGATTACTGTCAACCAAGGATTCTCCGAATCCTTCAATTAGGCCGTTGGCCATTTTGGTGGGGAAGAATCCAGGAGCAATGATATTGACGGTGATATTTCGGGGACCAAGCTCGACTGCAAGGTTCTTACCAAGATGATGAACAGCAGCTTTGGAGGCAAGATAACCATAGACGCTACCTTCTGCACCAGCCGTTATTCCAATAGTTGATCCAGTAATGATAATTCTGGAGGGGTCATCAGAAGTTCCAGATTTCTCCAGCACAGGAGCAAAGAGCTGAATGTTGGAAAAAACGCCTCGAACATTGAGATCAAGAACCTTTTCAATAGCAGAGTCAGGATGCTCTGACAAAGGTGCACCCCAAGTTGCACCAGCATTAGCAACCAAAATGTCCAGTCGAGATTCCTGCTTAAGATACTCCTTCAAGAGCTGTTCATTGCCCTCCCGAGTACCGAGATCGGCGGCAATGTAGAATGCCTTTCCAGGTAAATTGTTCTTCTGAGCAAACTCGTTCAAATACTTGACGGCCTCTTCACAAGCTTTAGCCTTTCGCGATGAAATGTAAACCTTAGAAGCTCCAGCCTGGAGAAACCCCTCAGCGGCATAGAGTCCCAGACCTCGAGAGCCACCAGTGACTAATGCAATTTTATTATCAAGTCGAAAAATAGGTGATGACATGCTGATATATATATATGTAAACGGTGTTTAAGCGTCTGATTCGATTCACTGGTACCTCTGTTATCCGATGGTCTAGCAGATTGCTCTTTATATGTGGTTCATAGAAAGAAACTTGTTCCGTGCCGAGGTGTCTACTCACATTTGTGTGGGGGAATGAGTAAGCCGATAGTTTAAATGAAAAAATTTCCGAATACGGTAATTCCGATAACAAGACATTGGTCTCGTCGCCTTGAGATCAATCGAACCTCAGAGATGTCACAGCGTCGAAAAAAAGAAGTCTACGTAGTAGAAGAAGTAGAAGTGAAATATCCTGGAGAGTTCTTTTTAAAGGCCTGTTTCAGTGGAAATTTCACCGTAGAAAAGAATGGCAGAAGCCCTGTGATTCTCCCCGCCAAGCAGGTCTTCTTGAACATATCGCTGGTTTTACCGGACCATATCAACAGTGATTTGAAGGTACAAATATTACAGGATCTGAAATCATCTCTCGGAAATTCAGGGTACTGGAATGGCCCCACAATTCAAATTGATTCGCAAGCGGCTGTGCTTCTATGCTCAATCAATTGGCCATGTTGTCGCTCATTGGACGTAGATGCCGGTAAAGAAAACCTTGATTACATATCCGAAGAGACCGCATCCCCGATTTCAAGACTGACCTGTATATCAATAAGCTTGCATTTCGATCATGAGGAGCCAATTTTGGAAACTTCTTCACATGTGTGGGAGTACCGACGAGCCATTGTCGACCTAACTGCTTACTGCTTTACACTATTCGCTTATTCGACATTATTTTACCACATCCCGGTTCTTCGCCCCCGCGTTCGCGTCATATCCCCGCGAGGCAAGCCTCCATGTAGAGACCCCGCAGATCATGTTGACAATGATGATCTACCTACAATATCCTTATCCTTACCGTTGCTCGAAAAGTTCAACAACGACCAGGTATTGTCGGAAAAGCTAGCAAACATATTAACCAACGCTCTTGATTCGGATCCAAAAAATCCCATTTCTCATCAGATTTTCCAGGTTTCGACAAGCCGTAGCTTGGCTTGCTGCTCAATACCGTTGTCCACGGCTGAGGAGCCACCACCTCACGTGAATATCTTCTTCACTGCACTTGGTCAACATCACTGCTAAGAAAAAGATATCTGTTTACCAGCCTTTCGCTCCCTACATTCTTCAATGAACTCTCTGCAATACCTTTCAACTCAGGTTGATAAGGTCATCGGCCAGGCTGGAACAGAGCCACGGAAGAGACTGAAGAGTATTCAGGAGGAGGAACCTGTTGTTGAGCAACAAAAGCCCGAGGCTCTGGTAGATGATTCGACAGGAAAAGGCACTCCTAATGAGTTTGGCAGCAACTCGGATATAGGAAGCACTTTACCATCACATGCAGTTCATCAGAAGCCCGGCTCTATATTTTCAAGGTTTCTGGCTTTCATATTTGGGTTTTTTTCCGCAATTCTGCGTCATATAACACCGCGAAGACTAACGAGATCATCATCATATATCGATGCTGCTCAATTGCACTTGCAGTCGCCATCTGATCATTTCACTTCGAAAAAGCATAGAAGGGCCCAATCGAGTTCTTCCGTTGACTTCAAATCAAAACCTGCATTTACAATAGATTCAAATGGGCCCGGCTCGTTTTCAGCTCCGTTTGGTATTAACAGTACTGCCGTCTACCTACCCCCTCCAAGACCGTTGCTTAACAAACGTTACTCCAAAAAGACGCTAGTATTGGATTTGGATGAGACTTTGATTCATTCTCAAAGCCGCGGAAGCAAATTTTCTGCTGGTCACATGGTTGAGGTGAAGCTCCAGAACCAACTAGCTACATTATACTTTGTCAACAAACGGCCATTTTGCGATGAGTTTCTCAGAAGTGTCTCGCAATGGTATAATCTAATTGTTTTCACCGCTTCTGTTCAAGCATATGCAGACCCGATGATAGACTGGCTGGAAAGGGAAGGCAAATACTTTTCTCAACGTTTCTACCGACAGCACTGTACGCAAACCTCCAATGGCAGTTATGTCAAAGATTTGAGCAGAATAGATACAGATCTGTCTAGCATGATAATCATTGATAATTCGCCTGTGAGCTACTCTATGCATCCGAAAAATGCAATAGCCATAGAAGGCTGGATTAGCGACCCAAGCGACCACTCACTGTTATATTTAGTTCCTTTGCTCCAGGCTCTGAGATATACCACCGATGTCAGGAGTTTCTTGCGACTCAAACTAGGAGAAAGTGCATTAGAATAACATCTTTTTTACTGATTGAGTGAGATGTGTTTGGTTTTTGTTTTTGTTTCTATTGTATCAAGATATAATTTACTGCAGTTCATGGCCCGTTTCCCGTCTTCTGCATTACACAACGGTTAACGGTCTTGTACGCTCAACATTGTATAATTTGTAGAATTTTCAAATATACATGGATGCATTATTACGTGTGAAAACCAAAATACGTACGACTACAAATTAAATACTATTTCAAGGTTCTGTGAACTAATCGCTCCCGCCTCCCCGCAAAGGCTTGACAATCTTTAGGCCCATATTGGCCGTCGGCACAGGCTTGTGGTTTCGAATTTCCATTATTCGATCCTTCAAAAATCCGACTTTGGTGTCATAGCTGCTCTGCTCTCTAGCGAGCTCCGCCTCACTCCGGCTAAGAGATCTTTCCAGTTCCTTGATTCTCTGACTCTTAGCTTGCAACAATTTCTGGTTGACGGCCACCTCATTTTTCAAAGCAGAATTCTGTTCAATGACTTGTCTTTGAACGTGTGTCAGCTGCTCAAGATTTCGCTGAAGAATAGAAATTTTTCGTTGCTGTTGCTTAGAGTTGTTGCTTTCAAAAGCAAGACTGTATTGTTCTCTAGCTTGATCCAGCGAGACTTCCAACTCCACAATCTTTTCACACCGATCCTGCAAATCACGCATAAGCTTCTGTCTCATTCCTTCAAATTGAGAAATGTGGGTTTGCATAGCCTGTATTCTGTCATTAGTGGTGGTCGTAGATGAAAATGATGAGCGTCGGCTTGACGAATCATCTCCGATGAGAGGAGAAGAATTGGCAGAGTTGAGCTTCGATCCAATTCGCAAATTATTACACTCTTTGGTGAGGTTATCAATTTCCAACATCAAGGAAGCAATTGTTTCATCATTTATATTGCAACGCTCTTTGAACAGCTCCATGGCATCTGAATCCGATGAAGGCTTCTGGTACTTGCTGATGAGATCTTGAAACTTCTGCTCATATTGCTTGATGACCTCCCGACCTTTCCATGATTCAGTAGGTGCAACATCAAACTGAACACCCTCATCAATCATGCCTTCCTCTGAAATATAGGATGCCTTTCGATTCTCCCCAGCAGCTTTCAGTTCCAAAGATTTGAGCTTTTCTTGACCCTCCCATCTGGCTTTATCAGCTTCGTCTTTGGCAGTATTTATTTGTTCGGTCAGTCGTTTATTTTCGTCCTCGAGCGTGCCACACTTGATGGCGAGTTCCTTCTTTTCGTAGACAAGTCTGTCGCACTCCACGCCGTGTGACGATTCCCGAAGTTCTAATTCTCTCTGTAGCGCTTCAATAAGATTATCTCGTGCAGATAATGTATCTTGCAAATCGTTTTCTCTTTGCAAATATTCTTCAATTGGATCCAGATCAGTACCTGGTGAAAAGGCCATGTTACCAGGTGATGCAACGCTATCAATATTCCTCAATCTCCTTAGTGGTGTCTGTACCGGTGATGAGTTATACTGGAATCTGGACGCCGTTGGTGAATTGAATAAAGCCACTGTAGGAGAAGATGGTCGATTGAGATTAGCTGACAGCGACGGCAAAAACTCAACCCAGTCAGATTTTGTAAGATTAGCACCATTTCTCCATTGAACAAGCTCATTTTCCAGCTTCTGTTCGTAACCAAGCCGAGCATCAAGCTGGCCCTGTACTTTCTTGAGAATAGCACGAAGCTCAGTAGGTGATAATTCAGCATTGATCTTGGCTTTGTTGCGAATAGTTTTAGCTCGTGTTCCAAACCGTAGAGTCGAAATAGTTTCTTGATCGTTGAACGAAGATGGAGAGCAATTGACAATCAAGCTTGTTCTGCTATTTCCACCTAGCGATTCCTGTAGTATTCTTGTAAGCTTTGAATCTCTGTACGGAACATGGACTGATTTACCATCAGTCAAGGCATTGATAACATTTCCCAGAGCAGAAAGTGACTTGTTAATCTTCTTGGCTTCCTCAAGGGTTTGACCCGATGCGCCTGTTTTACCGACTTTTTCGGAACCAGCAAGATCTACCAAGAATAATTGACCAGATTTCTGGCTACCGGTGGTGATGTTTTTCTGCGAAACAACAATGCAAAAAATGGAGTGCGATCTGGAAGATTCGGAATTCATGTTTGTAGATGCCACTGATCTAGCAGAAGTGCCCTGTCTCATGACATCAAATACTTCCTCTGCTGAACTGACATAGGTCTCTGTGAGGCCCTTGACATGAACACCCCTAGCTTTTTCTTCGTGAATTGGAAGATTATCGTTGGAAGGGAGCAGCAAATCTTTGATTTTCTCCATGTAAATCTCCATATAGGATACCCTGACCATGTATTCAATGTCGGAAGGTGACTTTTCAATCATTTCAAAAATGAGATCAACAATACGTGGTATAGCGCCTCTCATTTCCTGATCATCCAAGGAAGGGCCCATCATTGTGTGGGATTTGCCAGAACCTGTTTGACCGTATGCTAAGACAGTTCCGTTATAACCTTTGAGTAGATCATCAACCGTGGGCCTCAAAGAATATTCAAAAACATCGCTCTGTTTCGAATCACAATCAAAGACCCTATCAAATGTGAAAGTAGTCGAGACATCTTTATAGTCGAGTTTGACCATATCTTCGGTAGGGAATTCCACAATGATACCATGATCAGCTAACGAGCGCTCCAGTTCATTTTCCGGACGGAATCGTGCAATCACTTTAATATTATTACTGGAGCTCTGACTGTCACTAGATACATTTGAAGCACGAGAAACGGTACGTGAATGAGTGGTCATAGTCGATGTTTTGATATCCATAGATGAGTAGCGCACCACAAGTGTCAGATGAGTAGGATCCTAATACAGGTCGGCCCCTATAACAAATAAGAAAGCAAGGGCTGGGTTTGGCGCAAGGCAGTAGCTGGTGCTATCTAGCGTAGAGCCAAATACGAACCTTTGTCAATAATTAAATATATGCTGCAATCAAACTATTGAGTTTGAGCCTGGAGGGGGGGACCTGAAACACCAGGTTATTGGGGTGCGTTGCCAATGCGGAACTATGCAAATAAATATTTCGGGTAGTCAGGGAAACCGGATTGAGTAAAAACCGTAATCTCAAAGGGTCCTGCTGTACCTAAGCTTGAGCTTGCTCAGAAAGATGCAGCAGCCCAATGGTTGTGATTTGCAAGAAACTCCTCAGGGGTTGAGATTTGAATCAGCAAAAACACGGGGGGAGCCCTGGTTGTCTTTCAAAGTAGATGGCAGAAAGAAAGGGCCCTTTTTATTGTGCTGCCAACAGCTCCGGGAAAAATGGAGGAGAGGCTGTGATTTACACCATTTGTTTTGATTTTTGGTTTTGGGCCTTAATGAGGGAGCCTGAGCGCATGTGTGCACATGGCAAGAATAGGTGGTGGAATGAAGCAGGGGGATGGGTGGGTTGGATTGTCTGAGACCTTCAGCAATATTGAAGCTTCAACGACGCAGTAACTTTATAGTGACCGTTGAATCTTGACCTGATAGACTAGAATCTCCGATTAGCTATACCATGAATACAGGTTTATTATCTCATGGGTGGAGCTGTGGTGAGTTTTTGTTGCTCAAGGCTGCTCCATGGGCCACAGACAGGCCTGACCAGCTTTGCAAAAATTAAGTGATGCCTAATTGAGTAACAGTAGATCGGACCAAAATGCTACGAAGAATGAGAGATGCACCAAATCAGACCTGGGGAAGAGAAAAATGGTTGAGGCCCATGACTGGTCAGATAGTTGACAGATAGGGAAAGAGAATCTATTTCAAAGGGACAAAATTGTCTTTTATTATGCTTGTAATCTTGGTGCTTGGTTCTTAGTGGATAGCAAGCGGGCTTGTGCTGGTTGTACTCCTATCAGGCTGTGATCAGTTGAGCCACTTTGACCGCTGGACCGCTTGGCAGCCTGACTGCTGGGCCAATTATTAAGACTGGTAAAATCTAAGAATGAGAATGTAAAAAAAATAAAAAATTTAAGAAACGGGTCACATCGCTCGTTTCAGCTACAGATCTACATGCTGTATGATACTCGTCACTTCACCAGTTTCATCACTGATGACAGACGAGATCTCTACAGTCATTTCCGATAACGACGGCTCCAGATTGATTTCTTGAATAGCCGTGGCCATTGACACAATGCTTTGTTTTGAAATAGAAGAAACATGACCTGTCACGGTTTCTAACGCTGTAGCTGCTTCTTGTACCGTGAAAGCACTTGATGGAGCCGACGATATCGAGCTACCAGCAAGGTCTTGTGCTGGTTTGGCTGAGCCTCCGAAAAATGTAAATACCCGGAACACTTGTGTAGCACTCCAAACAAGTATCATGACTGGTGCTTTGAGAATTCGGCGCCATACGATCCATGCCAATACCAAAGCTAGAAACCCCATAGATGCCAGCATATAAATCCGATCCCATTTGTCGGCTTCTTCAAGATGGCGGACCAAAATCTGGGACCCGTTAAGCAGTAGATCAAAGCCACTGTATTTTTTCTCCAATTCCTTGAGATTCTTGGTTGAATACTCGAGCTCTTCAACATTCAATGCACTCTTTGCGACTTCGGCCTGAGCCATCTGATGCATTTGTCGCAATGCATTGGTGATATCTTCACTTTTTGATGTGATCATTTCATCTTTGGTTTTCTTAATGGCATTAGTGGGCTCAGTTCGGTTTCCAAATAACAGCTCTCGCTCCGCCCTCCATTGTGTCTGAACATTCTTCTTGCATTGAACTTGAGCCTTTCGGAACTGTCGTTTGCTTCTACTCAAGTCTTCCTGTAGCTTATCCAAAGCAATCTTATGGGTTTGTCCCACATTCTCCCCTTCATCTTCAAGAATCAATGATAGTCCTTCGACTTCAGATGCAAACTCCTCTATACGTTGGCTTATAACGTCCGATAACTCCTGCTGCACTGCGTTGCTGCCGCTGAAATTTTGCAATCGTTCGATTAAAATAAATAGCGAATGACACAGATCGTTCAATTCTTTGATCTTGCTGTCTGCGGTCGGCATCTTGTTTTCTTCAATGCTCTCCTGTGTGCTGAGACTTATGCTTCAACATGGGAGAGTTTTACTTGAGATGACCCGAGCCATGATTTGGGAGGTGGTGAGATGAGAAAGTCGGCTTAGCTGAGCCCCCTGAAAGCAGCTGTGAAGCCTATGTAGCGGGCTCAAATGAAAGTTTAGTTTGAGCTACGATTCTCACTCGTATTCAAAGTCCTGGATGTCCTTTGATTTTGTGAATTAAAATGCGTCTTTGGATCAGGTCTCCAAGTTTGTCATTGTTGCGCTTGATCGCCAGGCTTTTTCGAACCCCATTATAAACATGTCCATTGATCCCATCGAACATTGTATTATTACTCGACATAAACAACGCGCTTGATTCGCACAAAACCTCTTGTATTTCAGTAGCAATCGATTCAGCTTGCTGCCATCTAACTGCTTTCATATAAAGCTTCTTCTGCTTCTTTTCCGCCGCCCCATAAGTTAAGTTTAACCATAACCTCCCCCCCCCCTCCACCCCTGATTTTTAGATTGCTCAATGGCAGATAGCAATTTTCATCTTGATAAAATCTTGGAAAGTGCCAATTCCATTAACTCGCTGGATTTCAAGCATCAGGGAATTTTCACAAATGCTATATTACTCAAGCCTGATATCACCACGTTGATCCAGGACGGGAATCCTGAAGAGCAGGCTATGTTTTCTTTGGACAGCAACCCTCAGCTCAAATTGCGCCAGAAACAATCGGCTGTGGAGGATGAGAAACAATGGTCATTTGATGCACTGTGTGAAGCGCTTCGGAAACTGGCTCATTCCTATAGCATTCAGGGCCTTGACGACAAGCTCAAGTTCTACGAGATGAAATGGAATCGATTGAATTCCAGCATTCTGCATTATGAAGAAGTGGTAGAGGACGGTAAGCGAAGACTCACCACTCTGGCATCCTCTCTGGAGGAAAGAGACTTTGACAATGACACAGCGGAGCGGGTGGACGCGTTGATACGACAGCATGAAGAAGATATCCAACGAATCGAAAACGAGATTGACATCAAGCATCGTGAAGTAAGTGAAATATCAGAATGTGGATTGCAAAATATGAAGTTTCTTAGCCTACTAACTACAGATTGAAATCTTAAATACTCGTCTTGGGGAAAGTGTCAAATCTACGTGATGAAATATCTTGGATGTATATGATCACTTCTGTTGTCCTTGTAAGCGTGCCAATTGGTCCATGATGCTCTGCACTTGGGTGTTTGAACCGCTCGAAGACTCATAAGTAGTAGGCACTGATGAGGGTTGCTGCTTGTATGCATTGTAATTGCCGGGCTCCTGGCCATAAGTTGAAGCCTGCCCCCTGACATTGTTCCAGAAAACTTGTTGATTCGACGGGGCTCCATAAGGTGCTGTCTGCGCCGGTTGTTGTCCATATTGCACTGGTTGATTGGGCTGTTGTTGATTCTGATGGAGGGCTGCTGCAAATACTCGTTGTAAAGTAGCAGGATCCATGTTCTGCAGAGTGTTTACCAGCTGGTTCTGCTGGCCCATGCCGCCATAATCACCATTACCTCTATTATAAGGAGGTGGTTTGACCGAGTTGTCTGGTTCTGGGCCGCCATTTATAGCACGCAGAACTAAATCAATAGCAGCATGAAGTTCAATCTTCAGATAATCATCATAACGGATATTCCCACTGGAATTTCTTTGGAATACCTGAATGTTGACTAGTCCTTTCTTTTCCAGGCCACTGTTAAGTGTCACGACTCCATGAACTCCATCATATGCCAACTGTTGGGTAACTTGACTTAGAGAATTTCGGCGAGGTACATCCTCCACCTCGATTCGGATACGGGCATTTCTAAATCCGTTCTCAACATAATTGATGTAATTTCTGCTCAGCCGGTCAGCTAAGAAAATCATCACTTCAGGTGCTCTATTTCTAGATGACTTGTTTCCACGATATCCTGGGGAGCGGTCTCGGTCTCGGTCCCGATGACGGCTCCGGTCATTATCATATCGATCATGCCAGCTTGAATTACGACCATACTCTCCCTTATCCCGATGGTTCCTCCTGGGCGGTGATCTGGATCGTTCTCTTCTTCCAGTGCCACTCTCCGACTGAGGTTTGGATATTTGGAGAAGTAGGCTATTGCCCCGTATGGGGAGTCCCTGGTCATTCTCAATGGCCTTGGTACAGCTCTCGGGGCTCTTGAATTGTACAAAGCCATATGCGTTCTTCATTGAAATCTGAGCAATTGGTCCATATATGGCAAAAATTCGATACAGTTGCCATTTTTCAATCTTGTTTGTGGGCATATTACCCACAAACAGACGAGAACCGTATGGAAATATATCCCATTTTCCTCCCGACAAGTACTCGCCTTCGTCATGCAAAAACTGTTCATAAGCTCTATGCTCCTCTGGGGTTTGTGGGGAATCTAAGTCAAGATCTCTGTAGGTCTTCTCCGGTTTCTTCTTGCCTAAATCTTCTCCATCATTACGGTGGGTCGCAGAGTCTTTGTCACCACTTGGTTCCAAAGAGCTCAAAAGTTTGTGCAAATCTGTGGAATTGGAAGCCGGGGTTCTATTTTCCGGCTGAATTTGCACATCAGTTTTTTTTTTACCAAATTCGGACAGTACCGACTGGAGCAATGACTCGGCTTGGGTAGTCTCTGTAGTTTCATTTTCGGCTTTGGTTTTAGCGAGCGGTACCGCCATCAACGTTTCCGGGTCATAGTCGTCGTCGTCGTCATCGTCGTCGTCATCGTTATTATTAATATTACCATCCTTGTCTTCCTCCACCTTATTTTCTTCTTGATTGTCGGCAGGTTTAATTTCCTGGGTCGTGTAATCGGGATGGGGATCTGGGGGGTTTACATTAGAATTAGCGCATGGCTGAGAAATGGATTTCTGTTGATGGTCAGTGGAATTCTCAATGCAGCTTGCGTCGTTGACAGACGTGGTGGCCCTGATAGCGGTGGGCGATACTGGACCAACAGAAACAGACTGAGAGCCAGCTGGAGGAGCTGTCACGGCCTGTTGTTGTTGAGTATCTAATTGCGACGACTCGCCACCTGTAGACGTAGTGGCTGTGTCTGGGTCTGGAACAGCATTTGGAGCACTTGGAGCACTTGGACTGGAGAGGGGGGGGTTATTGGCCACAGCATTGGTTGCTGATATGACAGAATCCGTGCCACTGTCACTGACAAGTTTCGAAGAATCACTCATCAAATCTGCTTACTGCACACTTGTTTGGGCTGTTTTGCCTGTTCAGATGAACACAAATAACTCTTGTTGGAACTTTGGTTGGAATTGGTGGTTAGTAGGTAAAGGTTGGTAAAGTTTGCACGCCCACAAAACAAGGAGTCAAATGTGCCGGGTAGTGAGGGGGGAGAGGGAGAGAGGGATGAAGGGAGAAGCGGAGGTTGGTTTGTAGAAGAAAGGCAAGAAATAACAATAGAAGAATAAAACTTGAGAGACGGAAAATGCTCATGTGGAGAATTGGAATGGGTTTCTTTTTATTTTCACATTTTTTGTGTCATCCATCACATATATAATGCTAAGGATCTATTGTGAAGCTGAACGATGCCCAATCACCGCCCGCCACAGCTTGCCTTTATCCATATTACTTGCCTAGATCACCGAGGAGCCAATATAGCGAGAAGCGCAAACAGACGTATAACACCTCTGAAGCGAAACAAATTTGCACAGCAAAGGAGGAAATATGGCTGGAGATAGCTTCTCATCAACAATTGCTGCTACCAATAGCAATCTTTCCCGGTTGTCTAAAGTCGTTGGCTCAACGGCCCATAGCATGGTTTCGTCGCCCTATGGGGATCTGAGCCATACTCATTTCCAGGATGCAATGAGCGACATTGCCCGCCGGCCACAATTTCAAAAACGCCTTTTCACATTCAATAAACGAACCCCATCTGAGCTGGTTCGGTCGACTATATCTCGGCAGAATGACATCAAGCATCGAGTGCTCACTACCATTCCCGACGAGCTGCTGAATGATATTCCCGACAGTGAGAAAAAATTCAGTCTTTTCCAAGGATTTACTGCTACAAAGGAACAAGAGACTACTGAGGAGCTTGAAAGTGATCTCCTGGCTTTGATTGTTGATGGCAAAGGTCAGCCTGCTAAGGAACGGGCCACCAAAAAGCAACTGTCGACTAGTGACATACTAGAATTGCCCTTGGATGGCCTGAAAAAGGAGAAAAAAATCGTCGAGCATAAACTTGATTTGTTTGAAATCAGAAAAGAGCTAGCTGCCAATGAGATCCAAGAAATAGATCAGCGGATCGCCCATCTTAAGAGTATGAGATCTATTGTTTTCGATAGGGTTGCTGCTTTGGAAAAAGAAGAACTGGAACTGGAGACCTTGGTGGAAAAAATCAATAAAAGAATGGAAGATGGTGGATTCGATCCAGAATCCCCTGTTGATCTCGGCGATCTCGATGAGCCTGTACTCGTGGAGGCTGAAAATGATGCACCTTCTTTTGTGTCAGTCAACGCTAAAGTCATCCGTGAGAGCGAGGCTGCCGAGGCTCTGTTGTCGGCTTCAATCTATGGAAAACTAGGATCGGCACATGAAGAGAAGAATTGGAAGCAGAAGCGACTTCACCGTCACAGCACTTCTCGTCGTAAAACTATGCCCACTCTACAACAATACTATGAGCCCGGAAATTCTATTAGTGTCATTCAAGCTGACACCGAGTCAATCACTCAGTTAGACTTTGATATACCCTTTGGAACCATGGTCTCTGCATCATTAGAACCAACAGTTAAAGTCTGGGACCTGAGCAAAGGTGAGCACATTGGGTCATTGACTGGACATAATGCATCTGTCAGATGTCTTCAGTTAGAGGATAACGTTGTTGTTACTGGGTCTGCAGATGGCACTGCAAAAGTCTGGGATATCAGTGATTTGGAGAATCCACTGGTTGAGTCTCTGGAGGCTCATTTCAATGAAATCTCTGCTTTACATTTCAGTGATAATACCCTAGTCACTGGTTCAGAAGACAAGACGATTCGTCAATGGGATTTGCAGTCTGGTAAATGCATCCAGGCTCTAGACGTTCTCTGGGCTGCTGCACAAACAGCTACAGGTGTCTATCTTGATAGTCCTGGAAAGAAAGTTGATCCGCAGCTACAAAGCGATAGCTCGTTTGTTGGCGCACTCCAATGCTTTGATGCGGCCCTTGCATCTGGTACTGCAGACGGTATAGTAAGACTGTGGGACCTTCGATCAGGTCAAGTTCATAGAACCTTGCTTGGACATACAGGACCAGTTACTTGTCTACAGTTCGACGATGTTCATCTTGCCACAGGCTCACTCGATCGATCGATAAGAATCTGGGATTTACGTACAGGCACTATTTCGGATGCTTTTGCCTACGAAAACCCCATCACCTCGCTGCACTTTGATGCGCGACGAATCGTTTCGACTAATGGGGAAAATACGGTCAAGATTTATGACAGAGAACAAGGAAAGCATTGGTCATGCGGCCCCGGAGAAGATGACGAAAATGCAGCAGTAGTGACATTTTCTCGCTATAGCGAAGGATATCTTGTAGAAGGCAGGACCGACGGTAAGATAGGCACTTGGGCATGTTGATCATCAAGTGATATTAGCATACTATGTACATATAACAATTTTGCATTATAAATAAGAGGCTGACTGCCGGATGATCGGAGAAGCTGTCATTCCTGAGCTTAAATCAGGCCATGAGAAGGTAAGGAGATGCTGATGAATAGATGTTTGTTGATGGGTTATGCCATTGGGCCCACTAAATGGCTAGAGCTCCAAGTGAAGAAAAGAGGAGACAGATGACGTTGGCATGTTTTGGATGCAAAAAAATTAATGATTGTTACTTCGAAAAATCAACCATTTCCATGCGTAAAAAATTTGACCGTGAGATTAGAGCAAAATCATCGTTCATTGGCGACTGGCAATAACAACTTTCTTGTCCTGGTTGGCCTTTTCTGTAGCGGCAGTGTCAGCACCTACAGTATTAGGAACAGGACACGGCAAAAGCTGGCCAGCGGCTACTGTAAGCACAGAGATGACAAATGTCGTTGAAAAAAGCGAATTAGCCAGTCGAGTTCGTTGAGCTGCTCTCATGGCGTTCGTTTGGTTAAAGGGAAAAAAGTCATGCATTTGATTTTTTGGTTGTTTTTGATTGGCCACACCCAGCCGTACATCAACGCGTGGCTTCGAGCCCGGCTCGAAGCGAAGCATGGCCAACCTCGCTAAATCTCCGAAAATTTAAGAAAAAGTATCAAAAGTTTAATAATCCCGAAAATTTTCACTTACTATTATATATAGATTTAAAATTTTAAGAGGCTCGCTTGAAAAATGATTCATTGAACGAAGGTGTTATTTACGAATTGTGTTCAAACTCAGGACCTGTCAGGGACTTGTGCTGCTCTGCTACTTCCATACTAAATAGGCACTGTTCTTCTTTTCTCGTGTGGTTCAGTTTTCTCTGCAAATAGAGACAGTGCCACCTCATTTAATTATCTTGACAATCTTCATAAACACCGTCGTAAATCAGAAAATATTCAAAAAATGTTGTTTCCTATATCCAAATTATCTTACTGATGCACTTACTTGTTATGGCTCTTCTCGCATCATTTGCTCCCAGAAATATGGCTTAGGCTTCGTCTTGTGTACCATCGGTAGCCAAAGGTGCCGCCGGCCGTGCTTATCATTTATCTCCTTTTTGGGACAATGTGCACGCGGGGTGACTGACCCTCTGGTACAAACGATAACTACACATTTCAATCTTCCAATCTACGCCCGTGCTTGAGGCGGGCATGTACATACTCCCCTGCAACTATTGGCTTATAAGGTGAGATAGTGCCCTCGGTTATGCAGGTTTCAAGAGGTTTGATGACTGTGTCGTAGCTCGGACCGATGAACACAGGGACGGAAAATCTCTCATTTCCAGTAATATTCAGCACTCTATGAATTGTGGATAAGAAACGATCATTGGACCAGCGAGCCAAAAGGTCACCAATGTTGATCACAAATGCGTCAGGAACTGGTGGTGCTTTAATCCACTCACCTTTTGAATTGAGAATTTGAAGTGCTGGTACCATATCAGTCATCAGAATGGTAAAACACTCTATATCTGTATGAGCACCAATTCCGAGAGCATTATCTGAAGGGCTTTGTGAGGGGTAGTGAATGACTCGACCCATGCATCCCGGTTGTTTGAGGCAATTTTGGAAAAAATCTGGCTCAAGGCCAAGAATCTTGGCAAAAAATGAAGCGAGCTTTCTCGCAAGTGTCAAAATCTCCCCCATGTAGGCTGAGGCAGCTAATTCAAGGTTCTTGCACTCTTGGGGCCATCTATTTTCACCGAACATCGGGTTTTCGGTATTCCATGACAATTCTTCATTACTATTATCAGGATCCAATCGAGGGTCATAACCCCAATTGAATTGTTCATTGATATCTGGTTTCAGATCTAGCTCTATATGATTCATATTGAATCCTTCGTAACCTCTCAAATGTTTGGTAGTCCTGATATCGTATTTAGTCTTGATGCTTTCAGACAGGCCGAAGAACTCTTTTGCAGCATTCATGAGATTCTCTTTAGTTTCAGGTTTAACACCGCTGTCTTTCAAATAGAAGAAACCAACTTTAGTAACAGCATACTCCAACTGGTCTAAGAGCTCGGTTTCTGGTTGGCTGAAGCTGATGACAGGAATCTCCCCAACTTTTGCATCTCGAGCAACAGAACTCTTATATTCCCTCACTATAGTCCCAGAATAAGATTTGAATGTTTTCCCTTCCACCTTTGTGCTCATGTTTACTACAATATGAATTGTGAGTTGCCTACATGCTGATTCCCACCATTTTATTGTTAAGTGGGGGAGTGGGCTAGCGCCAGGGGTTGTGTTTCTTATCTTATCAGAGATCAACCAAAAAAACTTAAAAGCCGCCGGCGGCCAATATTATGCTCTTCCACTACCAAAGTCAGACACGATATCCAATGAACATCTCCGGCGCGCCTTAGGCCAGTTCTTCCCAGATAGATATATACGGTGGAATTTCTCTTTTGCGAATTTTCTTTGCAGCACACACTTTATTTGGCATGGCACCTGTGAAAGACACGACAAGATCTGTTCAGCATGATCTTTCAATCAGAGCAGCACCAAGGAATTTTTCATTTCCTCAGAGAAAAACTGCGCTCGTGATTATCGACATGCAGCGTGATTTTGTAGAAGACGGAGGTTATGGATCATATCAGTGTCCATCAAAGGAAGTCTTCAAGCGAGTTTCCAGTATCGTACCTACTGTGCAGAGATTGCTCAACAAGGCTAGAGAAATCGGTCTCGAAGTGATCCATACGAGAGAAGGTCATCTAGAGGACCTGACAGATTGCCATGCTACAAAGTTGCTGAGACAGTCTACCACAAATCCCGCTCGCCATGGACTTAAAATTGGAGACAGAGGACCATTAGGTAGATTGCTGGTTCAGGGTGAATATGGGCATGACATTATTGATTCTTTGAAACCGTTGAAATCTGAGATTGTATTGGACAAACCTGCAAAAGGTTCGTTTTGTAATACAAATCTTTACCAAATTCTTACATCTCGAGGTATCACGCATTTGCTATTTTGTGGAGTGACAACTGAGTGCTGTGTAGCCACTACTTTTCGAGAAGCGAATGACCGAGGCTTCGAGGGTTGTGTTATCAAGGATTGTACTGGAGGCTTTGATGATCTCATCGTGGAACAGAGCTTCAGGGGTTTTAGTGCTTATGACGGGCTATTTGGTTATGTAGCAGAAGCCGAAGATGTTATGGCAGCTTTTGACTTGTACAGTATTACTCCATCTGCATCATCCACCGTCTTCTCATACGATGTACTGAGATCCAATTACTTGCAATCACCAGATATCTTGATGGCCATACTGACTGAGATTACACAATGCTTGAATACCCACTCAAATCTCACAAAGAATCTCCTACTAAATGATTACGTTCTTCAAGCAAAGCATTTGTTAAATACTATTGAACGAGAAAACCTACCCTATTTTTTTGGCGTTCCTTTTTTTACCACGGATGACATAAAATCCAGCTCAAAGATTGTTTGTGATATAATATCACAAGGAGGTATTCATCTAGGCATAATTCCTGGGGATCAGACATCCAAAATTCGTGAGCTAATCGAAAACGATGCTTGCACATTTGTGTTAACAACTAGCTCAAATGATGCATTTTTAAGAACATTTACTGATGGCTTGGATGATTCTCGCAAGTTAGCTGCCTTAGTTCCTTCTTACGGATCTATTTCAGCACGGGGTATTGTCTATAAATGCCCTAGTTTTGACAAACTTGCGATTGTCGCTACAGGTTTCGGTGATATTAGACATGTTTGGTCCAAGATTTTGTCATATGATTCGTCTGATCCTTTCTCATCTCATTATAGAAGTCTTCCTACACCAGCAATTGACTTCAGAGGATTTGGAGCTGGAAAGTGCAACTGCGGTGTTCTATCGGAAGAAATGATGTTTGACCTTCCACAAAACCTCAAAACAGCATATGAGATATTTCTTGAAAAACTTGCTCGTCATTTTACGCTCAAAACGGGGGAGTTAGATTTGGAAACTTGGCGCAAAGCTTCAACAGATTTTCAAGTGCTGTACGCCCAGGAGTTGCTATGCTCCGCTTACGAGGGCCGAATCACCTGTGGAGTTGAACGCCTTACAAATTTGAAATCTTCAGAAATACCGGCTTGGGAATTTTGCAAAATTCAGCAAAATTATCGAAAGCTTGGCAAAGTCATTCAAAACTCGTTTGAAGGGTCCGACGGGTATGACCTTGTACTCTTGCCCTGTACAGATGAATTTGCCTGCACTCTAGTGAATTCATTCGATAGTAGCTATTTTTTCTTCAAGGAGCCTATGAATACCAGAGGTCTTTCCTTGATCGCTGTAGCTCAAAAAGGTATGGAACATCAGCTCGTAGAATTTGGTGGTCTGTGCTCGTAACTCAAATATTCACATTACAATAATATTGTATTATATCACTTTTTCCCATTTACCTTTGTGATTTCAGATTCTAATTTCACATAATAACTATCGATCCTGTCTATAGCTGGTTTGAAAAAAGGAGCTGCGTTTGAAAACAAGGCAAGAGACCATCGGTATTCTGCAATTTTGTCTAAACATACCTGTTTCTGATTATCTGTTTCAGCAGTAATAAAAAGCAAGAAACCGAAAGTCGCTATTGTAGCCAAGTTGGCTGTTGCAAAGCTGTACCAGAACGTTTGTAGATGATGAATTGTCAAATCTCGGATACTTTCTGAAGCATGTGAAAAAAGCTCAAAAGCATGACTGAATATATTTCTTTTGATTTCCAGAAACTCGTTCTTGTTTGTAACAGCAAGCAATTTTATCAGTGGTCTAAAAAGAGCAATTTCCACCGCATAAAAACTTAAATGAATATTGCAGTTTGCTGATAGCTCTCCTTTCTTGCTTCGAGGAGAATCCATTCTCAGCCGACTTGGAACATTTTGAAACCAGTCTTTTAATGAAACATGAAATTTCTTGACAATTTCAAGCTCTTCAAAGATTTTTTGAGTTATAGCTGCAGAATCATTTGGGTCAACTCGGTGTGTCACCTTTTTAGCAGAGTGCAAACTGCTAAGAATCTTCGACAAGATTTTGGTCAGTTTTATAAGTTCAACAAATAATACAGCGCCAGTGAAGGGGTTTACTGCATCAGTGTTTGCAGATTTGTACTCATCGCTAAACATGTCAACGAAATCGTTATTCAAACTGACATCCGGAACGGTCCATTCCTGTTCATCGTTGATTAAAGAAGGCCGCCCAGTAGTAAGTGCACCCCATTTGTCTTGTATATATAAAGACCAAGCAACTCGTTTTCTTAGCGACACTTCCCATCGTGGGATATCCCATGGAGTTGAGTCGAGATGTAGTCCGATTTCATAGCTGCAGGAAACTGTCTGGCTAAGCAACACCCAAGAATCGTCGTGTCCCTGATGATGATCGTAAAAAATTCGCTGTTGAAGAATCAGCAGGCCTGCTTGTACGGTCGACAGGGTCGGCTTGGGTATTTCTCGTGCGAGGTACCTCTCTGCCAGCCTCTGCATAGCATCACGCGAGAGGTTGATAGTCTTCGACGACAGCTCTTTATCATACGACCACCAATTGATCGCAAATGTATAAATAATAGCCAGAATAGAGGGACAAAGCTCAAAGATAGTTCTATTGAACTTATCCATCAGAGTCGTCTTGTAAAGCATAGGGTAGCATGGTAGTACATGTCGCAGAAATACGTCCATGAGCTTAGGTCCCAGATTTCCTACCAGATCTTGAATCTGATTGATTTCCAGAACAGTTTCAGGAGAAAGCTGTATTTGTTTATCATCTTGAACAGATCCGCTACTTGGCAGACTTATTTCTTCAAGCAGTAAAAAGGCGTCGATATCACCCCTTGTGCTGCTATTTGTGGCAGGCGGAAATTCCCGTACCTTTCGGATGACACTGTGCGTCTCAAAATTCCTATCCGTTGAGCTCTTGCGGATAGCAAGCTCTGTATGGTTTCTTTCGTTGTAGTCATAGTAACCCATCAAAAGTGAATCTAACTCTCCACTCGGACCTACATGACTGAGATAACGATTACACTGAAGTCCGAGAGTTTTATGAAGTGTTGATTCTTTTAACCAGTCGTAGTCGGGCAAAGATACTACTTGAGTAGACTTGTCGGATGATTCCAACAACGAGTCTCCTAAATTGAAAATAGGATCCCATCCCGAGAATTCCTCCTCAACAAACGTCAAAGAAAGCTCATACGGTGATACTGAAGGAGGAACTGACCATGAATTCGGCTTGGAGTGAGCAAAACTGACCGACGGCTGGGGTGGCCCGATGGATCTTGAATCTGGTGGGCTGGTATCTTCCAATGAGCTTGCTATCGCCTCGCCAAGGTTGCGATTAGAAGGTGATTCTTTCTCCCTGTTCTCTATCTGATCATCCTGTTTTAGTTTATCAGCATTTGGTCCCGGCGGCACATGTCCAACGACCTGAGGGCTGGACTGCCGGCGCACTCGTTTATCTGGTGAGACTTTCACAATCGATGCAGACCGTTTCTTGCGAGGAGGAGGCTTCTTCGAAGAGAATACACACGCTGATCCATAGAATTGGCACAAAATACAGGTTTCGGCGTCCAATTTTGGCAGAACACAGCGAGATTTCTTCTTGCGACAGCTATCGCAGGGGTAGGCTGGTCGGACACCAGCAGTAGGTTCCATACCTGAAATTTTCATCAAATTCAAGTGAATAGAAATAGAAATAAGCTTTTTCAATAAGCCAACTTTAGCTAGCTTCTTTCCCTTATTTTTTTAATAATAAATTGTCAGATTCGATGGCCTGTGATGCTATGAAGTGAAGAGTCGAAAATCTAGTGGCCGCCGGCTAAAGTGCCCAAGCGCATATCTGTGGTGGAATCTGCCGCCGGCTAACCCACAATTGTCTTATCGAGGGCTACCTTTTCTAGTTGATTTCGCCGATGGTTATCTAAAGCCGCACATGATTATCGCCAGATTGACTGGTTTCACCAGTACATATATATATTGATAGAGGTTACCATGTGCTGATCTCGTTTTTTTTTTTTGTATCACTGTACCATTGAATCTTTCTTGGTTCCAAAAAATGGCTGTTCAAGAGAAGGTAGCTAATGCTACCACTACATGCAAGAAGAGAATGACATCTGTCAAGGCGTGGCACCTTGAAAAACAAGAGTCTTCTCTGGCTCCTCATAATGTTTGGACAAACATCGACAATGATGTTACTCCAATGTGGAGAAGGACATGGTCGACCTGGACCATTCTTGGTTTTTGGTTCTCAGATGCTCTGAACATGCAGGGATGGGAAAATCCTTCTTCAGTCATATCTGTAGGTTTAACCTACCGAGAGGCTATTGTAGCCAACATCATGGGAATGGTTATAGTTGCTATCCCTCTTGTCCTCAACGGTGCTGTTGGATCTACCCTTCATGTACCTTATCCCGTTGCTATTAGAAGTAGCTTTGGCTATTACTTTGGACGTTTTGCAGTTGTCGTCAGAATGATCACTGCTCTATTTTGGCATTCTATTCAGACATTCTCGGGCTCATATGCTCTAACCTTGTGCATTGCCGCAATCTGGCCCTCCTATTTGGATATTCCAAATCACATTCCCGAGTCTATTGGTTTAACTTCGCAACAGATGGTATCTCAGCTTCTGTTCTGGCTCATTCAGCTGCCTGTCTTGACATTTGCACCTCACCGACTAAAGTGGTTTTTTATCCTGAAAGCTATTGTAGTCTCTTTGTGTGTTATTGGGGTTGCTGCTGGTATGTGTGGTCTTGCTAAGTCATCTGGTGCAATTTTCGATCAGACTGCTACAGTTCATGGCTCCAAGAAAAGCTGGTTAACCATGGCCTGTATAATGTCAAACACAGGTGGCTGGGCTACTATGGCTACTAATATTCCTGATTTCACTCGATACGTCAAGTCCGGTAACGCTCAGTGGTTCCAAGCGTTGTTCTTACCTGTCATTTCATTTTTCCTTGCAATCATGGCCATCTTAGCCACTTCTGCTTCTGGTGTCGTATATGGCGAATATTACTGGGATCCCACTGTTTTAGCGTCTCAATGGACTGGACCTGGTGGGAGAGCTGCTTCTTTTTTTGTTGGATTATCCTGGGTTATTGGCCAGATCGGTACTAATTTGTCTGCCAATGTCATCACTGCTGCTAATGATCTGTCATCACTCTTTCCCAAATACATCAACATCCGAAGAGGTTCCATCATTATTACCATCATTGGTGGATGGATCATGCAGCCTTGGAAGATTATCAACTCCGCTTCTTCACTGTTGACATTCATGTCTGGTCTCGCCATTTTCTTGGCTCCTGTTGCTGCCATCCAAGCTTGTGATTTCTGGCTCGTCAAAAAGAAGAAGATTGATGTTCCAGCTCTTTATGATCCTAAAGGAATCTACTATTATGACTATGGTATTAATTGGAGGGCTCTTGTGGCTTTTTTGATTGCTTTGTGCCCTAATCTTCCTGGTCTTGCTCATGCTGTCAATTCTAGCAACAACATCTCAGTCGGCGCACAGCATTTGTATGACATGAATTATCTTTATGGATTTTACAGCGGATTTGTGACTTATTACGTGCTGAATTATTTCTGGCCACATGCAGCTACTACCCTCGATACTCTTATCACAGGTGATGATATTATTGCTGCCGAGGATTCCTCAAATGAGAGCACTCAGCAAGAGGTTGTAGTAGAAGGCAAGCGCATGTGATTTGATTAAGATTTCATAGAAAGTTCAGTATTTTGCGATTCGTAAATGTTTGTGTTTAAAGTCAATCAAGTTTTGTTTATTGTGATTTGAATTTTCCTCTTGTACTTCTTAGGCTCGAGGCTTAGAAACAGTACTGAGCAGAAATATTAAGTCAAAAAAATACTATTATTATTACACTTTAATCCTATGAAAGATCTGATGATGGGTATCTAATTATACTGACTCTCTATCTACATGAAAGCAGCAAAGAAAGCAACCAAGGCGGCCAAAGGAGCAGTCTTGGCAGACAGACCAACGGCACCGTTGACAACGGCAGTGGCAGAAGTGACGGCAGCAGCAGAAGTAGCGACCTCGGTGGAGGCAACAGGGGCCTCAGTGGAAGAAGCGGCCTCAGCGGTAGTAGCAGGAGCTTCACTGGTAATAGCAGCAGAAGAGGAGACAACGGGGGCAGCGGAAGTTGAAGCAGCAGCCTCAGTAGAAGCAGCTTCAGTAGAGGTAGCAGCAGCAGCAGAGGAAGAAGCAGCCTCAGTAGAGGAAGCAGCCTCAGTGGAAGAAGCAGCAACAGTAGAAGAAGCAATGCTGGAAGAAGCAATGGTAGAGCTGCTGGCAATAGAGGAAGAAGAAGAGCCACTGGCAGGGCAGGTCAAGTTGAATGCAGGAGTGCTGGACAAAGTGTCGCCGACAATTCCGAAAGAAGGAGAAGAGCCGCTGTCGTAAAGAGTGTACCAGAAGGTGTTGACACTTCCGAAAAGCTCGCATCCAACTTCGTCCCAGTAAGTCTTAGCATTGTCAACAGAAGCAGTAGCCTCGTTCTCCTGAGGGCCAGACAAGGGCCAACCAGTCTCGGTGATCCAGACATCCTTGGAACCGGCAGCAGACTTGGTCTTGTCGTAAGAGTCGTAGAAGAGATCCTTGGCAACATCGATGGAGTTGGCCATGGTGTTCTGGAAGTAAGGATAACCATCGAAACCAAGCCAGTCAACTTCGTTGATGACTTCAGAGTTGGAGCCGTTGACCCAAGCGGTCCAGGTGTCAACGTGTCCGATGGGAGCATCGGAAAGAGCAGTGCCAGAGACAGCCTCCTTGACCTGCTTGATGTAGTCAACAATAACATCGGGACCAACACCAACGCCAGCAGAAGCCTGGATACCCATCTCGGAGTCTCGGTACAAATCCTCAGAACCGACGGAAATACCAACAACAATGTCACCGAACTGAGAACCGTAGTTGGAAATAGCACTCTTTAATGCAGCGAGCTCGTTGGCAAAGCTGGCATCACCGCCAGAGGCCCATAAACCAAGCAAAAGTTTGGTCTTGGTGGAAATGGCAGCAGGAATGGCCTCAATGGGGTCGTTGGTAGTACCACCCTGGATCATAGTGTAGAGACGAGCAGAATCGAATCCAGAGGCGCCATCAAGACCAGAAGCAGCCTTGAACAAAGACTCGAATTCGCTCTGGGTCTGAGTAGCACCAGAAGAGTCGGTGGATCCATAGTTGAAACCCTTGAGGGCACTGGCAGAAGCACCAACCAACAAAGTAGCAAGAGAAAGAGCGCTCAACATTATTTTTTTCTAGTGAGATAAATTAAAATAAGATAAATAAAAAAAATTCACCACAGCAAATGGATGTCTTCGAGAAAAGAGGTTGCTGGAGAAATTGAACGAAAGATTAAAAAAGAAGTGTTATAAACTACTCTTTTCCACTATTGTACAGAAAACTTGCAACAACCTGGCACGGCCCAGGTACTTAAACCTCTCTGCTTATAGGGGGCCGGCCGAGTGTTGTTTATTGGGCTGAGGAATAACTTGGCATGTCCCTAAAAATAGTAGCCCGTGCCCTGGAGGACCACCTAATGCAGTAGCATCGCCTACCCCATCAGGCATACCAGGGCTGGGGAACTCCACCAAACTTCCAACAAAGACGGCCTCGAGTAAGGTTCGGGTCAAGCCATTTGAAGAACATAATTTCTAGAATTTTCAGTGGATTCAATAACCCTGATGGGTGCTGAACTGAAATCTCTTACTTCTTTTTTTTTTCACTACCTTTGGCTTTTATCACCTGAAGTCGCGCGTTATTATTCTTCCGCTTGCAGTTGGTCTGTCCCCGTCCCTCATCCAACCTCCTGCCTTTGGACCCTCTGATTCTACGTAGTGTTGTGTATAGGTTGGACATGTGAATCCCGCCCCACGAATGTTAAGATTGGTAATGTTTACGAGTGATATTCAAAACAGCCATCCCATTCTGGTTGCTGCTTGGCTGTGCGTACACTTTAATTGGCTCATTGGTGGGAGAGCGTTGTAAGGCCACTCCCTAGCAGCTGTGTAGTAGACTATTGTGATCAGCCCAACCAGCCTGCCATAGTGAAAGATTCTCGGAGTTTTCGTGTTTGATGTAATCTATGCATATATGTAAATCTGTAAAGGTCTGTATTTTGCTCTTTACTGGAGATTATCCGGATCCAAGCCCGGTTATATGCGTTTACCACTCCCCCCATGTCTCACACCCTCTGCGTTCCATGTAAACCCTGTATGGCTTGTTATGAATTTTCACCTTAAACACCACTTATTTACGTAGCATACACCTCGGTAGAGGGACAAAAATTTGAGCACTTAATTAACAACCTAATCATGGAAATAGAAATTGCCACTGATTTCAGATAGTAAATTCTAAAAAAACCACTAATCTCGCTCAAAGTAGCATAGGCCAAGCCTTAGCTACTGTTTGCGCCAGCCAGACGGTCACAATCACCTGACTGACAGCGCGGAGGTCCGTTTCATCACCCCCATTTCTTGCTCCGATAGTCGGTTGCTTGCTCCATTTGCTATACAGCAAGTCCATTCCCCAAGATCATGCAGTAATAGGAATTGCCAACCTCCACAATCTGGAATTTTCAATTTGAAATCAGACTTCTGAACCTTTCTTGTTTCCTGTACTCGAGACCCGTGGTCTTTTACTGTTTCCCGTATTAGTGCCTAACTCGCTTATTTTAAGCCAGATCTTACCCCACATAGCCGAATCTTTTAAAGATTCATATCCATCGTGCTCTGAATCCAGCACAGCAACGCACTCTGCGGACGTAATTCCGGCAACCCGCGTAGATGTATAAAACATGGATGCACAGACAATCAAAAGAAAACGCTTCGGTAGCATAGACAATGAAGCAAGTGATGATATCCAACATGTTTCTTTAGGCTCGTGAGTACTGATCAACATCTATTCATGTCCTTGCAACACTAACCTTATTTTGGCAGATGTGATGCTTGTAAAAAGCGCAAAGTCCGATGTGACCGGAACAAGCCATGTTGTACATCTTGTGCAAAGAATAGTGAGTAATTTTGCTGCAAGGTTGGCTCCATTTCATCGATCCTGTCAATCTGCTTCATATTCCCTTTGGTTGATCAGTACTCGTTTCGTTGGATAGTCTTACTGACTCTAGACATTGAATGCCTTTATAGGCAGAAGCAAAAACCTGGCCTCAAAGCTGGCTATGGTAAAGACCTTATGGAAAGAATGGGTAAGTCTGCTGCTATCTCCGTTGCTTGAAGCTCATGAAGACATCTGCCAACCATGTTGCTCCACCAAAAAAATGGGTCCATCGTATTAATTGCCGTGGTTGATCGGACTACATAATCCAGTCTTAACTTGAGTGACACTGCAATTTTCGTCGGCTAAATTTGCTCTGGTTAAAATAGTTCTAACCTTGTTGCTAGAATTCTTGGAATCACAGACTGTTATCAATGGAGAAGCCATACAAAAGGTTTCTGAAAGCATAGTTAGTCTCACTGAAACTCTGAATAAGCTCATCGACAGTAACCTGGCTTCTTGTTCAAGAATGACTGCAGTAAGCTCGATATCGTCTGATTTTTTGGACGAAAAGCTGATTTCTGATCTCGTAGATATCTACTTCAACACCTTGCATCCGTCATTCCCTGTTTTGAATCCAGAATGGAAGCAGAGAATCAAAGCTGCACAAAAGAATTCCCGAGAGGCTCTTTTGCAATATGCCATTGTGTGCTCCACTCTCAAGTATCTTCCTCCTGGTAGGCTGACATCGGCGAAGAGGTACGAAATCTATAAGCAGTGCAAAGACGAAATCATACTCAAATCATTCGAGATAAAAGATATTGAGACACTCAATGCACTGGCAGTACTAGCAGTTGATCTTATTGGTTATTCAAACGGTCCAGAGACATGGTCGATACTACCTTTAATAACTTCTGCTGTTTTGCATCTTGGTCTTCACAAAGAAGATGAGCTGGATCTCACAAATAACATCACCCATACTTTAGCAAACAGTGAGCTCACATCACAAGACTACCTGACATCTCAATCGGCTAGTATTCTGCCCAAGCCTCAGTCATGGCATGAACAAGAAGCTCGTCGAAGACTATTTTGGGGAATATACGTTCTGGACAGATATTCAGCTATTTCAACTGCTTTTTCATTTAAAATTCCAACTAAGGAAGTTGACAGGTATTTTCCTGTGAGCTACCCAATGTGGATTGCTGGAACCAAACCGACAGTAATGTGTAAAGCACTCAAGAAAAAGCCTATTGAGAACAAGGCAGATTTACTAGATGAATTTGGATATTTGATTGATATTCTTCAAATACTAAGTGATATCCATGAGTTTTTGAAAACACCTGTAAGTGTCCATTCGTTAAAGGGAGTTATTGACTGGCAAGTCAAATGCAGACAGCTAGATATGGAGCTTGAAAATTGGTTCAGTTCTTTGCCTTACGAATACAGGGATATATCGCATCACAAAACACCTACACCCATGCTACTAATGCTCCATGCTACGTACCAGACTTCAGTCATCCGTCTCAATTCATCGGCAGGATACTCTCAGCTTCAATCAGAATATTTCTCTGTTTCACTCACTGCAGCAAAAAATTGCATTAAAGCGGGACAAGTAATGTCTGACATTGCGCGTGTAACATTACATATGGGCTTATGGAAACAATTAGGTCCACATTTTGCTTGGTGTATATGGGTAACTGCTCGACTGTTGCTTGTTGACTGCATTACTCTCAACAAACCATTACCAGAGGAACTCGATGTATTACTAGCAGTACTTGAAGCAATGGGGGAATTCTGGCCAATAGCATCCAGATATCATACTTTACTGGTGATGGTTTGCGAAGAGCAGCTTGACTTGACAAACAAGAAAGAGAAAGACATGGTAGATCATCATGAAGAAAAAGGTTCCAAATTACCAAATAATGGCGAAGACAGGCTAACTAGCTCGGCCATTATTTCAGATATGAACAGAAATGCTTATGCTCTAGACTTCATCCTGTTGAAGGAGAAGCCAGGACAGCATAGCATGAGAAATGGAAATCAGAAGCCCAGCGAACCAGGCATTAAACCTCCGGATCAAACTGGGGGTAAAACAGATGATTATTATTCCGGAAATGGTGTCAATCAAGGAAGAAATGTGGACTCTAATGATGTAGACATATTTGAATGGTTCAACTGGCCAAAGAAACTTCAATTGTCTCCGGGAAATAGCGGGATACAACGGACCGAATCAACGGAATCATTCAAACAGTCGCTATCTAGTGGTGGTATTGGAGGTCTTATTGAAAGAAGCATTGGAAAAGAAGATTGGCTATCTCCAGAAGCTAAAAAGAAGCATGCAGAAAAGACACAATTCTAATATGTAAAGAGTACATGATTTGAGATTTGTATTATAATTGAATTTATTCTTTTTATTTGAAAATATATATATCAAGAATCAGAAAATCATTTCTTCTCCAGTGACAGAGGTTTTTCTGGATCAGGGAATAGAAGCTTATCACCAGGAATGAGATTAGCCTTGGGAGACAGCTCAAGACCAAAACCGGGTTTGTCCAAAACTGTGACTTTCATTTTACCATTGATTGGAATAGGCTCTTCTTTGAAGAGAGTTCCGAAAACAGGCAGCACAGCAGTGGAGTCAGGTGAGTTAGCAAGGTACTCCTGGAAAGGGGTATTTGTCTGAGAAAAGACGAAGTGATATGAATAAGGTCCTGAAGCGTGAGGTACGACGGGAATGTCATAGGCTTGTGCTTGGGCATTGACCCGAAGTAGTTCAGTAAGACCTCCAACCCACATCACGTCAGGCTGAAGAATGTCAATATTTCTGTCCTTGATCAATTCACGGAAACCGTACTTCGTATACTCATGCTCACCAGTGGTGAGCTTCACATAGGGAATTGCCTGCTTTAGCTTTTCGTAGCCAGAAATGTCGTCAGGATGAAGGGTCTCTTCCCACCAGTTGATATTGAGATGTCGGCATTCATTAGCCAGCTGAATCAGATACTGGACATTGAGAGACATCCAGCAATCGACCATGAGAGGGAAATCAGGCCCAACTGATTCTCGATGCTTAGTGAGAAATTCAACGTTCTTTTTCAAACCCTCAAGGCCTTCATCAGGTCCGTATGGAAGAGGTACTTTACCACCCCAGAAACCCATTGACTTAGCAGCAGCAGGGTTACATCCAGTGCAATAGAAATCAAGTTCAGGTTGAACAGCACCTCCGATGAGCTTGTAAACAGGCTCGTTTCTGAGCTTTCCAAGGAGATCCCAAAGAGCAAGATCGATAACAGAAATCACTGCCACAGGGAGACCCTTACGTCCATAGAACATGCTTGATCGGAACATCTGATCCCACATTCGATTGATATCTCTGGGATCAGAGCCAATGAGAAATCGCTCGAAGTGCTGTTTGATCAACCAACAGGCAGGAGGACCACCGAGACCGCTAGCCAATCCCACAGTACCATCGTCCGTCTCTATCTCAACCACCAACGAGCCCAAAACATTGAGACCCCAGTCCACTCGGGATTTACGATAGTCTGCATATTTGGACATTGGAGTTGAAAACTTGTTGTCAATGAGCCAGTGGCCACGCTCGACATTATGATAGTCACCACCAGAGCCAGGGCCCTGAGGGACAAAAGTTCGAACAGCTTTGATTTTAGGGAAACTTTGCGCAGTCATAATTCAGACAAGAAGCGTATGAATCATTATAGATGGCTACTTCATCCCTACTTATATAGGGGGCTCGAATTTTCATTAACCCGAGCCCCCGAAGTCGGGAAGTGGGGTAGTCTGCGCTTATCGGCATTGCGGGGCACCGGATGATCAGAAGAATTGACGAAATATACATTACTACTGTAAATTTACAAATAGACCACCATCTACAAGAATTTGAGCACCAGTTACGTATTTTGAGAGATCAGATGCAAGAAAGACTGCGGGACCTGCCAGATCATCTGGCTCTCCGAGTCTGCCAAGAGGAATACGAGAAGTCATGTTTGATCTCTTACTGGGATCAGCCAAGTCTTCACGGTTGATATCAGTAGCAATTGTTCCGGGAAGTAGAGCATTACATCTTATTCCATATTTTCCCAAAGCCACTGCAGTGGACTGCATCAGTGATAACACACCAGCCTTTGTCGGTGTGTAGGCGGTTTGGTGTTCTCCTCCTACCAATGCCGAGATGGAGCTGATTCCAATTATGGAGCCACCTGATCCTTGGAGCTTCATCTGAGCAGCAGCTGCTTGAGTTGAAAAAAACGCTCCATCAAGGTTGGTTTTAACAGTCCGGTAGTAGATCTCTGGAGGCATGGTTGTAAATTCATGAAATGGGCAGATGCCAGCATTGGAAACAAAAACGTTCAATTCTCCAAATTTCCTCACAGTTTCAGAAACTAGAAATTTTCCTGTTTCTGGATTTCCAATATCGCCTGCTACTGCTAGAAAGACATCTTTCGAGCCAGCAATTTTGACGGCTTCCCCCTCCAGCATCATTGCCCTTTCAGTTTCTAGTTCATTCGGGAAATAATTGATAGCTACCCTGGCTCCCTGTCTGAGCATCTCCAGACATATTTCCCTTCCAATTCCAGACGATCCTCCAGTGATTGCCACTACTTTTCCTTTCAATAACATAGTGGCTATGCAAATGTTAAGTTACTGGATCTGATCCCGCTGGTGGTGGACTTTAACTTATCGCATTATCATTATCCCGATAGTTCAGCCGTTCCGTGGGGGGTGCGGGGGACCGGCCCGCTTCCCGACCGAAGAGCAGATATTGCCGAGTTTGAAATACGCTCGTGAAATGTAACCACATATATTTTGGATTTTAGATATAAAATTATTTTCGTCATCGAATGATTCCTGAGAGGTCCAAAACGTGCTATTTACTATGAACTGGCCTCACTGTCTAGAACAGCATAACTGATGCAGGAACTTTATCTAGGTAGGTTTTGGCTGATACAATACGACAAAAACTACAATATGGTACTCTTCAGATGAAATCAATTTTTTGCAATCTGAGGGTGGGTCTATAGAGGTGATGAGCCAGAATTTTGGTGCCGAGCTGTTTTGAAACTACATTGTTGAATGTCTATCAGTCTCTACCGAAAACACACATAAGCCAAATATGGAATTCACAAAACGCACACGCGTCCAAATTTAAATCGCAATACATTGAAAATGATTCCAAATTCTTATAAGAATCACCTGGATTGGATATCACTTCTCAATAAGACCGGTTTTCCGACAGGTAAAGTTGCCTATTCCTGAGCTAAGCACTCTCAGCATTGAGCAAATAGACCCGAAACTTATATTAAAGCAAACAGAAATTTATGGATGATTATCTATGATCAACTTACAATTTTCATTGGCGTTTCTATTATCTTCCGTCATACTGGGATCGCCTCAATAAGTCCTCTATCAGGCTATACTGCATTGAAACATACTCGATCACCGTCGGAGGTCGATGAATGAGTAACATCTAGACCTGAATTTGGATTGACCCACAAAACGTTTTTCAGGTTACCAATGAACTGTCGCGGCCAAGCCAAACTTGGCTCTGACTTCGTCAATTTGTTAAGGAAGACTGCATCTCCCCCCGAAACAGTAAGATCTCAGCCGCAACCAGTGGAATACGACGACAGAGAGCGTATCATATCAGATTCGGTATATTTTGCACCATTTAAGGTGTACAATCTTATTCTGTTGTCTCCTCATGTGAAAGATTTCTGCCTTATTTAGGCAACCAGATTCTTGTCGATTGTGGCAGATCAGCTTGTTACGTAGCTGATCTCACCAGAAATCCATTCACAATTCAGATTCCACCCACGTGCGCATGCTAGCACAACAGCGCAGCATCAACCTAGCTACATTCGTCTTGAATTTATGCAGTATGATGGTTCAATGTAAAAGTAAAGCATACTCATGGATTTTTTTGTTGTTAATATCAAAGCAAACTGTCGTTTGTCAAGGTGTTTCAAGTTGTTTATACTGCCGTAATAAAGCTTCGGCCTCATAACCTTAAAAAGCCATAATAATGGAGAAAGCCAGCAGTAAAACAGACTTGTAGCTGTATTTTGCATTTGATATTTCAGTTAGGCATAAATTTCGGTGACCCCTACTTAGCAGCCCTCGATCGGATTTATATGCACGTTCACTCATAAGTAAAAGCGGGCGGCGTAGATCCTCCGAAAGCTATATAAGACTACCCCCGGAAGCATTATATTGATGACAGACAAAGTTTATCTGATCTCACCTATCCTTTCGTTTACGTTTCTTTCTTTATGAAGATCAACACTGCTGGGCTGGCTTCAATTGCCGCCCTTGGCTTGTCCACCACAGCAAATGCAGATGACAACTGTGTTTGCACTACAAAAGTTATCGTCTTGATTCCTACTCCGGAATCTACTATCCCAGAAAGCACCACGGCTTCTACTGTTCTGCCCGAAGTAACTTCTGTGTCGTCAATCGAGACTTCTTCTCCATGCACTACCTATGTTTCCACCGAGTATGTTACCTATGTTACTACTGTCTCAGGAAAAGAGATTACAAAAACATCTGAAAGCTGTTATACAGCTACTATAGCTGAGTCTGGTTCAATTGAAACTGCATCTGCAGAGGCCAGCACGACGAAGACTGCTGCTCCAGAAGTTACCTCAGAAGTCCCCTGTACAACATATGAAACTACTGAATATTCTGCTTTTGTGACAACAGAAAGTGGAAAAGTAATTACAGAAACAGCAACTACTGTTTCTACCAAGACGGCTACTTTGACTGCTTCGGAATCATCAAATACTGATAGCTCCGAGGATTGCATCTCCGTTACTACCTATGGATCTGCTAGCTCTAACACCGCTGTTCCTTCTGTAGCTGCTAGTGCCTCAGCTACTAGTGCTTCTACTCTCATCTCTAAGAGCAGTGTACCATCCAGCTCAAGCCTTGTCTCGTCAACTGCTTCGCAGACTTCAGCTGTATCTCAACTGAGCTCTTCCAAGTATTCCAATTCTACCGTTTTATCAACTGTTGGTCCTAGTCAGACGAAGTCGTCTTCCTCTTCGTCAGTTTTCTCTGCTGTGAGCTCAATCTCTTTTGCTCCTTCTAGTATTGTTAGCTCTCAGTCTTCAACTTCTAGCAGTGCCCCCGCAAGCTCATCATCTTCTTGTATCACACCACCCACCTCCAAGAATCTTTATTCTGCTAAAGTGAATGGTGATACTTTTATCAACCACGGACTTGTTGGTGCTGGAGTTGTCGCATCAAATGCTCGAGATCAATTTGGTGATACTATGGGTGGATGGGGTTCCGGTATTGCAGTCGATCAGTCATCCTGGAAAAAGAACTCGGATGGAACTTACTCCGGAGTTTTGTATGGCCAGCCCGATAGAGGTTGGAATACCGAACATACGGTCAACTTTAATGGTCGTATCCACACATTTGACATCACACTGACACCTTATTACTGCAATGCTACCCAGAGCAAAAGCAACCAGCTTCAATTTGATTATCAAGGCTCTACTCTTCTCAGTGGTCCGGGAGGGAACCGAACTACTGGTTTAGATGCTGTGGAGATTCTTACTGTCAATGGAGTGGACTATCCTGCAGCTTTCTTGCCCAACTCATCTACAAAGGCAATTAGTCTCGATCTTGAAGGTCTTGTTCATAACCCCACTGACAACACCTTTTGGTCATCAGATGAATACGGTCCTTACATCTACCATTTTGATACCAACGGTAAGCTTCTCAATACCATCGTACCTCCTGATGCCTATATTCCTCACATCAACGGTGTCAAGAATTTTACATCTCTAGTTGACCCTGATGATGGAAGAGAAGCCAATCATGGATTCGAAGGTCTGTCCATTTCCTCTGATGGAAAATACCTTTATGCCTTCCTTCAAGCTGCTCTTGTCCAGGACGGAGGTACTCATGCTACTAGAGAAGAGTACACACGACTTCTGAAATATGACATCTCTGACAGCTCGAACCCCAGCGTAAGTGGCGAATATGTTGTTGCGCTGCCACAGTACGAGGATCCTGATCAGGCCAAGAATCCTAGAACTGCAGCATCATCTGAAATGCATTTCTTGAACGATGATCTTATCCTGATTTTGCCTCACGACAGCAAGCGTGGATATGGAAAGGATAACGCTACATCTATTTTCAGACAAGCCGAATTGGTTTCACTATCTGGGCTTACTGATATCTCTGGAGACACTTATGATGCAACTGGAGCAGCCTTTGCGCCCGATGGAAAGTCGACCCCTTCAGGAGCTTCCATTGGTGTTTCTGTTCCCTTTGTTGATTACAACATCGAACATGAGCTTGAAAGAGTTGGTTTACACAATGGCGATCCCAATGACGATACTGATTTGTATGGCAAATGGGAATCATTTGCTCTTGTTCCTACCTTCAATGGTGACGACGACTATTTCCTGATTACAGTCAGTGACAATGATTTCATCACTCAGGACGGCTATATGGCAGGTCAATCCTATGCTGATTCTTCTGGATTGAACATCCCTACTCGTGCTTTGGTCTTTTGGGTTACAATCCCCAACGTCTCATCCGGTGCACAGCTCGTTCAATAAGCAAACAATTTAAAGACAAAAAATATAATGATATAAGGTACAAATCTAAGGTGAAACAAATGAAGTGAAAACTATCGTTTCGATGCATAAAAATTAGACAAACAAAACAAAAAAAGACTGCACCGCATTATGTGTTAACAGCATCCTTGCAGAAATCCAAGATTTTGGCTGCCCCCACGTTGTAATGCGATTTTTTATATTTCTCAAAATCGAAAATAGCAGAAACATGAATTCCATTTGGCTCAATATAAAGCTTTTCACGGACCCCGGCGATCTCAGCCCAAGTCACTATTCTGTCAAGGGCAGTTTCACCACCTCCACATGTTATCATAAGCTTCTTTGGCAATACACCCTCCCAGAATTTAGGCTCAGAATATACAGGGGAAACCCAAGGTGATAGTGCAATCTCGATATTCGAACAGTAAAGAACAGACATGTACATGTCAGTCTCGTAGGTGACATAATCGGAATGCTCATTGGAGGCATATGTTCCCTCTTTTTTGGCTGCTAAGTCAACCCACGGTGAAATAAGAATAGAAGCAATAGGCCGGACCAGTTCGGTTGCCTTGGTAGATACATTCTCATCCATGTCTGCCAGAAGACTGTTACCATGATGAAGATGGCACATAAGAACTAGAGCCAAATTTCCACCAGCAGAATCACCGCCAAGAATGATATTTTTACACCCATCCACGAGGACCAGCTGCTGATATATGGAATATGCTTCTCTAAGTTGGGTGGGATATTCTCCATCAGGGGCAAGAGTATAATCATGAACTAGTATACTCAAACGATCGCTGCCAATGCCACGATAGAGTTTAGCCAGAAACCTTATGTGTTCTTTCATAGCAGATAATGCATATCCTCCACCGTGGAAATAAACGAGAACCGGATCGCTAGCTTTTCTGTCAACCGCTTCGACCAGCCAGTTGGCCGATCCGGTAGAAAGGGGGTATTCGAAAGGAATAGCATAATTATGCAAATCCTTATATTCGGATTTCATTTTAGCCATAAGACACTGGAGAGTCAGATTTGGTGAAACCACCCTGGTTTTCTAGTTAATGGAGTTGTCAACGATGTGAACGATTCGACCAGCGGAGGTCCGCCAGCCAGCCAGCATAGATCAACACTTACAATAATTGTCTGAGTTGTAATTTTGTAGACACATGTGCAGCAGCAACTTGAAGTAAAACACTTCGGAGAGTTCCTTTGCGTTTACTACCAACTGTGAAATGCTTAGTGACCGTCACGGCCATTAGCGGCACTATTTTATGTTAGTCCGAATATCCGAGGAGATATGAAGTGACAACTTAGCTGGACTTACTCAATGCCAGGAAACATCCGAGTATTGTGATGCTATCACCAACAGATTTCAAAGGCTTCGCCAAACCTCTGGAATGGTTTTCCATATCGGTGCTACTTCCATGCTTCTTCCTCCCCTTGTCCTTTGCTCGTAGTTCCGGTAAAGATTGAGAATGCGTTATATGGGGAGTCTTGTACTGGTGCGGCACGTCTGATGATGACGACGACGACGAGTCAAGTGCAGGAGTCTGCACTGATGATACCTCCGTCATTTGAAAGAAAGTGAGGTACAAAAAGGTCAGGCCTAAGTTTACGGTCTTCACAAGCAGGAGCTTGCTTTTAAATGATAGTATAGGAGGGTGGATTGGGAAAAGTGCTATACATGCAGTTATAAAGATCTGGCCGCATCCACCGTCCCTCCAAACCACTCACGGGGCGTCGGGATTTACCAGAAAAGGATACGGGGTTATCACATTAATATACATGCCGAGATTGTTGGGCACGCAGATTTGAGGAAGGATAGAAACTTGGCATTTCTTGGCTAAATGATCAATCTTTCGGATAAAGTAACAGTTTTCGTCGGCTTTTCATTAACCAGATGGTTTCCGACGGTGTGCTGTGTTTTGTACCGGATAGAAAAAAACTCAATCAACCGAGCGATGCCGATCTACAAGATGAGAGCTACTTGGAGATGAGCGCAAGTGAATTGACTATATGTACCGCTGAGGTACAGACTTGCTTGATTATAATCGGTCATTAAGGACAAACTGGAAATCAATTAGCAACCGGAAGCAACCGGAAAGAAAACTCAAACACCCTTTACTTATTCCACAGTAGTCTCTGCATGATAATTAGAATTTAACTCACAGCACATCACGTGACTCAATCTACACCAAAAAAAAAAAAGCCCCCGCGTCGCGAGACGCGAGGTGAAAAACTAGAAAAGTTTTTCTGATCCTGATGATACCTGTATATTTTGCCCTTATGACCGGGATCATGAGGTCGGACAGAAATATCTGCCCCAGTAGCTGAAAATATACACAAAAAACTACCTAGCTGACTGTAACGCCATAGACATAACACAAACGAGCGAAATAACGCACGAGGCTTCAATACAGTAAGCAAGCTCCAGAGATGCCCCGTACCCTAAGGAGAAAGCAGCAAAGAGCTGGCTACTGCTGGCCTGGTTGTCAATGCTCACAAGGATAGAACTTATGAGACGGTACGATCAAGGATGAAGGCAAGAGTGTGCTGCGGTCCCATCTTCATATTGAGCCAGGCTGCCGATGTTCAGGGTAAAGATCAGACGCATATGGAGCTGGCTACATGTGAGAAAAGGCAAGACCCTACAAGTTCTATAGAAAGGGTACGATTCCGTGGGCTTCCTGATCATTGTTTTTATTTTCTAATAAAATACATTCAAATGCGATATTCGTTTTTTTCCCATTCAGTCTTATGCTGATACTGAAACCCAGTGCGGTTCACTGAAGACTTAAGCTAGTCCAACAGTAACAGATTTAACAACCAAGTACTCTTCAATTCCATATTTGGAGCCTTCTCGGCCGAAACCAGAATCTTTGACACCTCCAAATGGTAAAGTGACTTCTGAGATGAGACCAGTATTGACACCAACCATACCGGTTTCTAAACCTTCAGCCATTCGATAGACTCGAGCGATATCGTTGGTGAAGAAATAGGAAGCCAAACCAACTTCTGCAGAGTTAGCCCAATCCAGAACCTCTTTTTCAGATTCGAATGGAATCAATGCAGCCAAAGGACCAAATGTCTCTTCTTGAGCACATAACATGTTGGGCTTAACATCAGTGACGATGGTCAAGGCATGGAAAGAAGGTCCTAGCTCAGGAAGGGCTTCACCGCCATGAGCAATTGAAGCACCTTTAGCAGTGGCATCTTTGATGTGCGACTGAACTTTGTCCACAGCACGGGGTGAGATCAATGGACCATGAGTAGTTCCGTCGTGGCTGCCGTGACCAACCTTACACTTCTTCACCTCAGCGAGAAGCTTATCAGTAAACTGCTTGTAAACTTTTTTGTGAACAAAAATTCGATTGGCACAGACACAAGTTTGGCCAGTATGCCGAAATTTGGAAGCCATGACAGAAGAAATAGCAGTGTCCAGATTGGCATCGTCGAACACAATAAAAGGGGCATTACCGCCAAGTTCAAAAGACAATTTCTTAAGACTGCTGGAAGATTGCGACATGAGAAGCTTACCAACTCTAGTAGATCCTGTGAAAGAAACCTTTTTCAACTTGGGGTTCTCACAAATCTCCTGGCCAATTGCTGGAGTGTTGACATCAGTAGGAACAACATTGATCACACCAGCAGGGATACCAGCTTCCAATGCCAAATGGGCAAGAGCAAGAGCAGTAAGAGGAGTATCAGCAGCTGGTTTAATCACACAAGTACAACCAGCAGCAACAGCAGCAGCAACCTTTCGGGTGATCATTGCAGCAGGAAAGTTCCATGGTGTCAAAATACCACAGGGACCAACAGGCTGCTTGACAGTGAAAAGTCGATTTTTCTGATTGACAGTTGCGATGGTCTCTCCACTAACTCGAGTGGCCTCTTCGGAAAACCACAGAGTGAAACTGTTCGCATATCCAACTTCACCTCGGGCTTCTGCCAAGGGCTTGCCATTCTCAGCAGTAATGATCTTCGCAAGAACTTCAGTATTAGCAGCAATTAAACTGTGCCACTTTCGAAGCATAGCTGCCCTCTCAAAAGGTCCAGTATTTTTGAATTCAGCAAATGCCTCTGAAGCATTGTCGATAGCAGCCTTTGCGTCGGAGACATCGCACTCAGCGACATGTGCGATTACTTCCTGAGTAGCAGGGTTTTTGACAACAAATGTCTTACCAGACTGAGCATCTGTCCATTTTCCTCCAATGAGAGCCTTTGTGAAAGTTAATGATTCCATTTTTCCTTTGAATTGTTTGTCATGTATATGTGCAAAGGTAGTCAGAGATGATTTTTATAGTGGGGTACGGTCGGAATCCCCGATATTCGAAATCAAAAGCAAAAGCGGCACCTGTTATCCGCGCTGCGGAGATACTTTATGGGGAAGTTACGCCAAAGGCTATCCGCCGCGAAAGTACCTGCTTTTGTGGCCGTTGAAGTTGATTTGAAAAAAAAAACTAGACTTTTTGTCTTCTATATGATCTATAAAATAGCAAACTATTTCAAATTCAAATTCTTGATTCCATCAGTGGTGCTTTCTTCGTTCCACAATGGTCGACCGAGCTCGAAAAACGAAGATATAGGGGTGTACTTAGCACCACCTAGACGACCAACTGGCTTATATTTTTCAAGATCCACATCGTTCTGCTCCTCATTAATGATATCTTCTCGCACATGAAACTTCAAACCTTCAATTACAAAGAGCATACCAGAAGTATGGGTGCCTTTTTTGGACTTGAGCTCGTGCTTATGCATCACCTTGGCCTCAATAGAGAATGCAGATTCAGCTACATGAGGAACGTTTACAACGGTTGAATCAACTGGAGTTAGACCAGTAATATCCCACTCGCTCTTGTCGGCAGGGGCATCAATGGCGGTGTAATTGGCAGCACTAGACAGTTAGACCTGGTGAACAAGTTGAGAATCTAAGATACTTACTCCACAAACCATTCACTGACGATATTGATAGTTAGCTCATCGTTCTCCAGAAGATTCTCAGCAGTGTCCTTTCTGGATCTGACAGTGATACCGACACAGAAAACCGGGGGATCGCTATTGAAGACATTGAAATAGGAGAAGGGGGATAAATTGTGCTTTCCGTCTTTGGATTTGGTAGCAATGAAACCAATTGGACGAGGACTGACAGCTGAAACTAGAAGCTTGTAATTGTCAATAGGATTTCTGTTGTCGCCGTAAGGATCAATCTCAATTTTTTTGTGTTTCTTCCATTCGTCATCATTGGCACCATCACCGGGTTTCCAATTTTTGTTGACGTATTGGTCCGCGGACGGTGTAAATGGAAACTTGAAAATAAGTTAGGGAAGATTCTTGACAAAACTCCAGCTGCTGTATATACGCACCTTCTCTGCTGGTTTGTCGGACATTTGCAATGCTGAGGTAGTTTGTCTCTTATTAAGCTGGTATTAGTTAATAACGCATCAGAGTGACAACAATTTACATAAACGTACAACAGGGGATGATCTGGTGGAAAATTGACAATGAAGAAATCTTCTTGGAAAACTGGTTCTGAAAATATTGCTCATAAACAGCACTTTGGTCACAATAGTAATTGATTTGTCAAAACCGATGCCGCTCCTATCAGCGCCCGGTCCGAGGGGGTTAACAGCTCGGGCGGCCTTTCCGATCCCATACTGGCCGATAAGGGAAATAGCTGGAGAGAAACCGACCAATTACGAGTTGAAAGTGACTGATAATTGCAAGAGTTGATATCAGAAGAAATTAGAGAGCCTCCTAGAAACCCAGGCTTTTAATTGATTATAAGGGACATTGTGTTTCAGTCTGTGTTGAGCAGCATCGTTCAAGCCCACCAGTGTGCGTGACACATATATAGCCGGGAAAACCCCACATTAATAGTCGTCAACCTACCATCAACAACATGCCTTTGAACATCAAGAACCAAGTTGCCCTTGTGACAGGAGCTTCTGCAGGCCTCGGTGCTGAAGTTGTGAGAAAACTTGCTGCAGAGGGAGTCAATGTTGCCATCAATTACGGTAGCAGAAAGTCTTTGGCTGAAGAGCTAGCCAAGGAAGTTGAGACCCAGTATGGTATTAAGACTGTCATCCTACAGGCCGATGCCAGCAAGAAAGAAGGCTTAACTCAGCTAGTAGAGGCCACAGTCAAGGAATTTGGCCAACTGAACATAGTTGTTTCCAACCATGGCTGGACTCGAATGGTGAACTTCACTGATCTAGAGGATCTCAACGAGGATGAGTAAGTGCTGCCTACAATCCAAGCAGGGCTATTTCCCTGCATGGTCACTCACAGCAACAAGAGCCCACATCAGATGATTCTAACTATCCAGCTTTACTAATTGCTTTGGGTTTAACGTCACTTCGCATTTCAGTCTTTACAAGATTGCTAAACCTTATCTTGAAAAGAACCCCGACGGTGGATCTTTCGTGGTGACCGCATCAGCAGCAGGAAAGAGACCCACTGGATCCTCCATTGCGTATTCATGCAGCAAGGCTGGTCTGATCCACTTGGTCAAATGCCTTGCCAAGAGCCAAGGTTCAAAAGTGCGAGTCAACGCCATTTGCCCTGGATTGCTTTTAACCGAGGTAAGTATTATTTGATTGTTACCACTGCAGCTGTAAGCTGTGGGCTATGAACTACGGGGTGGCTGCCGACGGGGCTCGCTCCCACCTAAATGTCTTGGGCTCACCGTCAAATCCCGTGCGTGGGAGGTTTTGGTGGGCCTACTACGACCAGCTGTATGGGTGGAATTGGGTGGCTCCTGAGGCGAGCTCTTTGCTCTGAGGGACTAGCGCTTTTTTTTTGTTGTTGTTTCTCTCTCCCCTGCTTCAATTCAAATCTGTTACTAACTATTCATAACAGTGGGGAAGGAAATTTGGCGAAGAAGCCATCCAGGCAATTGAGAATGCTTTGCCTTTGAAAAAGGCTCCCGGTATTGATGATACTGCCGATGCATTCATTGCAGTCATCAAGAATAAGTCACAGACCGGCTGTGCCATCTCCGTTGATGGGGGTCAAGAATTGACTGTTTAGATAAAAGAACAGTAGTACAGTTACCGCAGCAACCGATAAGATACCGGCGAATTCCACCCACCTCTCTGTGTCATCCCCCTCCCCCTTTTTGCCTGTAATGCTTAATGAAATTGGGAACAGTGCCAGATCCACAAATCTAGTAAAACTAGGTAGGTAGGCTGGTCGGCTAAGTAGAAATTAACCAAGAAAAAAAATAAAAAAACCCGGGTACAAAATAGACTTCAACCTTGCAATCTTCAATTCCAGTAAATATCAGAACCCTCATCCTAGCTTCGCTTATTTCTGTAGTGACGCGCCATTCCGGCTGGGCTGCTGCTCACTCTGCTGCTGCAGTCTGCAGCTAAGCACTTTAAGTTTATGCCCAGTGCTTCAATATATTGCATGCTTAAGGATTGATATGGTAGGCATTGTTCCACAAGCACAGGCCTCCCACGCCGGGCAAGAAAAAACAAATCCACCACCGAGAGCGAAATAATAATACCAGAATTCCCACATTTTTCTCCTCGTACTCCATTATCCTCCAATGCACGGAAAAGCTTGACTATCTTCTATCGCACTCCGCATCGAGGTAATCGAGTATTCAGCGCCGTACCGTCTCCCTACACTGCGGGATACGGAGCCCGACGACTGGGCATTGTCTGTGGGTGGGTAGGCAGAAAGTGAGCCGCACCAACTACCCACTTTGAGCACTGCCAATCCATATATATTTTGTAAATTCTAAACATAAACCTACCAACCACACTCTATAGCCGTGAAAAGATACCCGCGATTCATCCAGGCGCTTGTGCTATTGCTCCTGCTATAACGATGACTAGCTCTTCGAATCTTTTCTCCCGTGCTGTGTCTGGCATCATGTCCAGTAGCCTGTGCGCTGACCCGCATATGAATGGCGGCGCCGGCTGGTCTATAACGTTGGACGACGGATCCCTGACCGTGTGTTTCCTGGATGGATTTCTCATGATTCTTCCTGTCCTGCTTCTGCTAACGGTGGGCTCTTTCACCCTTATTTCTTTGCTTCATGCAACGAAGTCTTATGAGCCTCATCACCCTTGGCTTCACTTGTCTAAGCTTGTAAGTTATCAAATTATCATGTGCTGCTGCTGTCACCACCGCTCCCCACTTTTGTCATGCTGGTCGCCAACTCCCCCCCCCTCTCCTCTTCATTTTTTTTTTCCAACTAACCTGATTTGAATATTTAGTTCTTCGTTACTGCTCATAGCATAGGATTTCTAGCTTTATCTTTCTTCTCAGCTTCCAATTATGGCTTGTTTGATTTGAGGTCTCTGGGGCCTTTGCTCAACTGGCTCAGTACGTTGATTCTCGTCCCTATTCACTTACTGGAGGCTAGCAAGTGTCGAATCCCCACCGATGTCGTTCTCATTTATTGGCCATTGGAAATTGCCATGTTGTCCATGAAGTCTTATCAACTGGCTACCAGACCAGATTACTCTGACAGCTTTTCCTTGCTGGTTTATTCCCTGATGATTGCCAACGGCGCTGTGGTTTTCTTTTTGGAATACATCTTGCCCAAACTTCTACCCGGCAAAATCAAGCTGGAAACAGATGAAAATGGTGAAGTCAAAAAGGAGTACACCGACTCTATTGTTGACAATTGTGACTTTTATGCCAGAGTTAGTGTCACTTGGTTCAATCCGTTTCTCATGCAAGCTTGCAAAGACTCTCTGTCTTATGATGCCCTTCCGAATGTTGATCTTGGCTGTGACTCCCAGCGATCTAGCGAAATATTCAAAAAAAATTGGGATAACCGTGATGGTGACGAGGTATCTGATCTGCTAAAGGCTCTGGCTCTGTCTTTTGGTCAATTTGTCTTAATTGCTGCTGCCTTTGAGGCCATGTATGATATACTTGATCTTCTCCAGCCTTTTTTGACCAGACAGCTCATTTTGTTCGCCACTTCCTACTGGGAAGGTTCACCCCAGCCTTATGTGTATGGAATTTACATTGCACTAGGAGGGTTTGCAATTATCTTCTTGCGATCTGCCTTCCAAGGTTACTTGCTTCTGTACCTTATTCGGGCTGTCGTCATGGTCAGAGGATCCTTATCTTCTTTGGTTTATCAAAAATCTCTTAGACTTTCTGCCCAATCCAGAAAGGAGAGAAATATGGGAGAAATAGTTAATCTCATGTCCGTCGATACAGAAACAGTTGTTGAGTTAGTATGGAGCTTGTCCGACCTCTGGGAAGCTCCTATCAAATTTTTTATGAGCATATTTTCTCTCAACCTACTGCTTGGATCGTCAGTATGGATTGCGTTCCCCATTTTAATTGTGACTTTTCCCGCTTACTACATGGTTGCAAGAAGGTTGAAGGCCATCCGAAAGATTCAAATGAAATACAATGATAACAGAACTAAAATTACCAACGAGATTTTGCTCAATATCAAGAGTCTGAAGCTTTACGGTTGGGAAAAGGCCCTTTTATTGAGACTGGACGAAGCAAGAAATGGAAAGCAGCTGGGCAACTATCGAAGGTTGATTTGGACTCAGTCTTTAGTTACATTGATGTGGACACTCATCCCTGCATGTATTGCCGTTGGCGTGTTTGGAAGCTTTGTTTATTTAAAAGGAATTCCACTCACGGCTGACATAGTCTTCCCTGCTGTTACGCTATTCCAGATGATGACAGGACAACTTAATACCCTGCCAAACTTGATCACCAACTTCATCGACACAGGTGTCTCAACAGCTCGAATCAGAGATTTCCTTATCGCAGAGGAAGTAGATAATACTTCTGTTATCAGAGAGGATACACCGGCTCGAGAAGGCGAAGCTGCTGTCTCTGTCGTTGATGGCAAGTTTTCATGGGATAACTCTAGAAGTTCTGCATCCAACGCCCTGAAAAGCATCAATTTGACAGCCCTCAAAGGACAGCTTGTTTGTATTGTTGGTAGAGTAGGCACTGGTAAGTCTGCTCTGTTGAAGAGTCTTCTTGGTGAATTGCATAAAGACGAAGGCTCGGTCGTTGTCAAGGGTTCAATTGCATATGTTCCCCAGGAACCTTGGCTCATGAACACTACACTGAAAGAGAACGTATTATTTGGTCATAGATATGATCCAGAGTTTTACCAGAAAGCTATCAAGGCTTGTGCTTTGATTCCAGATCTTGCTATACTTCCCGATGGTGATGAAACTGAGATTGGTGAACGAGGAGTGTCGTTGTCTGGAGGCCAGAAAGCTCGTGTAGCACTCGCAAGAGCTGTATACGCCAGAGCCGATGTTTATATTATGGATGATCCTCTTGCAGCCGTAGATGAGCATGTTGGGAAGCATTTAGTCGATAATGTACTGGGATCAACAGGCGTTCTGGCTAGTAAGACTAAGATTTTGGCAACCAACTCGATTAGGATTCTTTCGCATGCTGATTCTATTAACTTGATCGAAGATAAAACTATCAGGGAAAACGGTGCTTACACAGAGGTCATTGAGGATGGTGGCTATTTGCATGATCTGATTAAAGAGTTTGGTTCAAAAGAAGTTGATCATGTCTCGAGTAGCAACAGTTCATCAACTGCTCCTGACGAATCATCTTCAATTGTTACGGACGATGAGGGTAATACTGAAAATGAGGATATCGAAATGTTGAAGTCTCGAACATCTGATCGACGTACAAGCGAAGTGTCTCTTCGAAGAGCGTCTGTTGCTTCTTTGAAAAGAGTGAAAAGACGACATTCCGTGAAAGGGAAAACTGCCAAGAATGAAGAAAAGTCTCAGCAAGGTCGGGTGAAAGTGAATGTTTACAAGAAATATATCGAGGCATGTGGGTTTGTGCCTACGGTGTCTTCTCTCATTATCATTGGTCTAATTGGTACTGGAGGATTTGTTACACAAATATGGCTAAAATCTTGGACCGAAAGCAATTTTAACCACCATGCGAATTACAGGATAGTATTCTGGCTTTCAGGTTATGCATTCTTGCGAGGCCTTCAGTGTATACTAAAAATGTCCTCCGTGATTGTTTCAAGAATTTATGCTGGTCTCCGAGCCTCTGCCAAGCTTCATGATAGGATGGCTTTAACCGTTCTAAGATCACCAATGTCTTTCTTTGATACTACTCCTGTTGGCAGAATCATCAATAGATTCTCATCAGATATCTCTGTTCTCGATGGCGGTTTAACAGTGACATTCATTATGACTCTTGAATGCATCATCTCTTTGTGCTTCTCTTTTGCAACCATGATATACGCCGCACCTGCTGTTGCTATCATGCTGGTATTTAGTAGCGTTGTCTATTTCTATTTTCAAGGCTACTACCAGACTGCTTCTCGTGATCTTCGAAGACTACTGAGCGTTTCTAAAAGTCCCATTTATTCTCATTTTCAGGAATCTTTAACTGGCGTTGTCACTATAAGAGCATTTGATCAATTGGCCAGATTCAAGCATCTTCATTTTGTTAACGTGGATAACAACTTAAGATCGCTGTTTTTGTTCAGATCATGTAGTAGATGGCTCAATATTCGGTTACAAACTGTTGCAGCATGCATCATTTTTGTTACATGCATGTCAGCTGTCTATGCTTCCTCGAAATTGGCTATATCACCTGGTATGGTGGGTGTTCTTATGTTCTACACAGTTTCAGCAACAGATATGCTTTCCTTCGTGTTGAAGTTCATTGTTCAATTGGAGAACAATGTAGTCGCTGTGGAGAGAGTACTTGAGTATTGTGAGCTTCCCATGGAGAAGGCTGAAATTGTCGAAGGCAATAGACCGCAAGAAGACTGGCCACAGGAGGGGGAAGTTATCTATAAGAATTACTCTGCTCGATATCGTGAAAATCTCGAGCTGATCTTGAAGGACATTAATTTGCATATCAAACCCAAAGAAAAAGTTGGAGTGGTAGGAAGAACTGGTGCGGGAAAATCTTCTTTGATTATGTCACTTTTTAGGATGATTGAGCCTGCTGAAGGTACGATTATCATTGACAAGGTCGACATTTCTAAAATTGGTTTGCTAGATTTGAGATCAAATCTCTCAGTCATACCACAAGATTCTCAAGTATTCCAAGGCACCATTCGTCAGAATCTTGATCCCGTTGGACGATATACTGACCAGAAGCTATGGAGGGCTTTGGAACTCTCTCACCTAAAAGAGCATGTAAAGTCATTGGAGGGTCAGTTGGAAGCTGAGCTGTCAGAAGGTGGATCTAACTTATCTGCTGGTCAGCGTCAGCTGATGTGCCTGGGCCGAGCTTTACTACACCAATCATCCATTCTTGTGTTGGATGAAGCAACTGCATCTGTTGATGCTCAAACAGACAAATTTGTGCAGCAGACGATTCGTTCAGAGTTTAAAGATCGAACCATCATTACCATCGCTCACAGATTGGATACCATCATTGATAGTGACAAGATTGCGGTTTTGGACCAGGGAAAAGTTGTGGAATTCGATACACCGCAAGCCCTATTGGCCAAACCGGATAGCATTTTCTACAGTCTTGCCAAACAAGGAGGGTTAGTCTCGAATGAATAATGATTTAGAATGATACGTGCAATAAAATATCATTTATCCAGGAATATCAGTGATATAAATTCAAAATCTGAGAAATCGTAATTTCTGAGTACAAATGGTTGATGGCAAACTCAATTTTTTTCACCTATTAACGGAAATGTAATTAGTGCTAGAGTTTCCGTTGATGTTTGGCAAGATCCGACCATGAATTAACAAAATTTAACAATAATTAGCCATAGAGCGAACATGGCGCAAAGACAAGCTAGAATGAGGGGAGTAATTGCAGTCGCTCCAAATTTCTGAACCAGAACACCGGCTACAAATGGCAGCACAGCGGAACCGGCACCACCAAGAGCAGCAGCAAAACCAATACCGCTAACATGAAGGAACTTGGGGAGCTTTTTAGTAGCAACTGCCATCATAGTAGGGAAGAGAGGACCGAGGAAGAAACCCAGAAGCCCAAAACTCACTGCTGAAGCAGCCAGCACTTTGACAGTCAAATTGATGATGGCCAAAATGACACTAATTCCAATATATACTGCAACCATGAGCTCCCAATGACCAACCCAGCCTGTGACAAATGCACAGATTATTCTTCCTGCTGCAATACCAGCCCAATAACCAGTATCAACATACTCTGCGCTGGCTCGGTCTTCACCAATTACCTTGGTCATGTACGTTGTAGACCAGCCACCAATGCTAACTTCAGATCCAGCGTATGTGAAGATAGTTGCTGCCAAAAACCATACCAGTTTTTTCTTCATGGCTAGAGAGAATGCAGAGCTGTGCTTTCCATCAACTTCTCCACTTGAATTAGTAATAGCATTCTGAGCCCTATATCTGGCTGGGGTTTCTTTTCGGAAAGCGAGAATTAAGAAAAACAGAGATAGACAGCTGCAACCTGTGATGAATATGTATAGGTAATTGTAAGGGAGTCCATCATCGAGCATAGCATTTCCGACTAGAGGGCAAACCAGGCCACCAATTCCATAAAATCCATGCAAAAGCCCCAAAACTTGAGGAGATGACTTCAAGCCTCCCGCCCATGCATTCCAGCCACCTTCAATAAGACCAGAACCAATACCCGATGAACCATAGGCAATGACAAACAAAGGAAAAGGCGCCTTAGCAGCTGCACTGACGTAGAAGAAAAGCTGAAAAAAGATTCCAACTATGCAAACACCCCATCGACCAATTTTTCGATGAAGCCGGTCATTGACACATGCTGCTATTGTGTACCCGACAAAGGGTGCTAAGAACGCCAGCGATATCACCATATATTCCACATCATAGTGACGCTCCAAACTGGACATCAACACACCAATAGCAGAGTCTTTCAAGCCATGTACAAAATACTCAAAATATGCGGCTAAAAGCTTCCAAATATTTTCCCGTGGATTATTCCAACTCTGCTGAGGTGCTTGAGCGTATTTTTCAACTGTTTCGGAGTCATCGTGATAGGTTAGAACGGAAGCCAGCGAATTGAACCGAGAAATTGTGGGACGCACCAAGCCTTCTAATTTTGCCTTTATATCTGCATCTGAAAACGCGACTCTCTGGTTATTTCTTGGTGTGCCTGGAGTCGAAGGAAGTGGACTTTCGCTTCGACTGGCTACAGCAGTATTGACAGCCGTTGAATCTTCCGACAGTATTTCTGCAGCCGCGCGTTGAATAGCCGGCACAGATACCGGAAGTTCGTCCATTATACAAAAAAAAGATATCGAAAAGTCTGAGATATCAAGAAGTATCGCAGAAGGAAAAAATAGAACACCACCTGTTTGATTGAAGCAAGAAATTTCGGGGTTTTTATGTGCCTTATGAGTGAGAGCTGTGCCGATGATTGTTGAATAAAGCTTACCTTTTTTGGCACATAATCCGAAATTTTCAACGTGCAAAAAGAAATGTCTAAAATTTTTTTATCATCAAGTAGCGGAGGCACCTGATTTAGTAACTCCGCACGGGGGCATTGCAAATAAAACCACAAAATAATATCTGAAAATTCGAATTCACTTATTGAACGAAAGATTTCCACTCATGAAGGAGTGATAGTTGGAAACACGCTTGTTATTTTTTTCAAGGTTGCAGTTCAGGACTTCAGGTGCTAGTACCCTATAGGTCGTATTAGCGAAGGTGGTATTTTTCCATATGCTTATATCCTGTTGATTAGCGCCTGGCCGGCAGATGTTGCATTATAATTTTTGGGTTGGTTGAGATAGAAAAACGGAATAGTAATGAACAGCGTGAATTAACTTAAAAATTATTTATTATTTTTTTTTACTACTGCCAAATCATTTGTTGCTTCTCCTTATCTTATTAATGTATCAATCCCATTTCACTTTTTTTTCAGCTGATCATTAGCTGATTGAAACACACTTTAAATATAATATACTTTAGTTCGTTTCCTGGTCAGCCAGCATGATCATAATAGCTTACTGGTAATTCGCATGAACGGCACCATAGATTTGTGTAAAAGCGCTACACTAATTGTAACTACGCTAATTGTAAAAAGTGCACAAAGCTTGTGGTAATAGTGATTGCGTCTAAAGTAATGCTCACAAAGCTAAGTTGATCAGACAAAAACCCACAGTTTTCGCGAGTATGAAAGCCGAAGAATGAGAACAAGAACAGCCGATGCAAGCAACATAATTCCTGAAAAAACTCCGATTTTATAGAACCCGTGGATACCAGTTTCTCCAATAAAAGTACCACATATAGCCGGGCCAGCCAAGCTGCCAGGTACACATAGCAAAAAGAAGAATGTGAAACGAGATCCAAGGTCTTTAATTCCAAACAGCTGACCCACAGAGGAAGGAATCAATGATATGAAAGCACCAGACACGCATCCCCATATGACTGCAAAGCACACAAGCAGAGCATTTCCATGATTCTCAGGAACCCAAAGCACTAGAGGCATGATGCCACAAAGAAACAATACCGGTACTAAGACATTCAATCTTCCAAATTTATCACCAAGATATCCTGGTCCGATACGTCCAATCAGCGACATTGCATTCAATATTGCGATGATATACTCAGCAACATTCGCATGTACACCAGGCAACTTATTGGCAAAGTCTTGAATGTAAAATATGGGTGGAAAAAGACCAAAAAAGCCAATTCCTGAACACAATGACAAGCAAACAAATCTCCAATCTTTAAGTACCTCGAATTTTGGCATGAGAGTTTTTTTGTGAGGAACGAGTCTATTCTTCACAGTAAGACATGATATTGATAATAATACCAAGAATATAAACGCAATAATACGAGTCGTCCAGCCAAAACCGACCTCTCTAAATAATCGTTGAATTGCAATAGGCCATATGAGACCACCAAGAGATGAGCCAGCAGCAGTAATTCCAACAGCTAAGGCTCTCTTTTCTTTGAACCATTCCTGCGGAACTGACATGCTAGTGAACATATTGATTCCACCTCCAAAGCCGTATAAAACGCCTTGAGCCAAATATATTTGCCAGATTTCTTTGCACAGAGAGAGCATCATCAAAGAAAACACCATAATTAGAGATCCAAGCGCAATTGTACCTGTCGTTCCAATAGTATTGTGCAGAAAAACAACTGGAATGCAAGATAAGTACATCATAGCTGGCTGAAGTGCACCAATCAGTGAAATAGTGCTAGGTTCGACCTCGGGGAATTGGTCCTGATAGTATACTTGAAAAATACCGTAAGCGTTGACAAAACCGTAAGTAGTATTCATGATCAATGCAGTTCCAACTACCACGAGCCATCCTCTGCCACCTTCTGGAAAAGCTTCAGTATCTTTTTCTCCTAGCCTATTGGCTTTTGAGTCTTTGATATTCCCTGTCCCGCTTTCATCGCTGCAGCCTGCCTCAATAGCGGCTGCTTGGAACTCGCGGCCTATTGGTGATTTTTCTATGTTATGAGAATTCTCCATTCTAGAACCTAGTTAGGAATCCATCAAAAAATCCTTCCATCGGCGAATACCTCCCTTATGTAGTCTCCCTCGGCGCCAAGTTTACTCGCGGTTCGATTTTGTCCCCCTCATCGGTAGCTATTGATTTCCACGCACGGCTGTGCAATCGCATCCGAAGAGGCATCGGAGTTCACGGAGTTAATTAGTCATGCTCAAGTCCAGCTGGAAAAAATAGATTAAAAACCATTTCAATAAAGAAAAAAAAAAATTACTTATTTAATATGAATCATTTATTTCAAGTTTTGATAGTAAGAGAGCACTGTTATATTTTCAAGGTTATATTGGGTGGATTTATCTTTTGAGTTGGGTTGTCCTTCAGCTAAAGATCTATGACAACGGTCGGATCGTTCAGTATCTCAGTTACCGATGGCTCATGTAGAAACGAGAAGAGAACATAGAGTAGAAGGCTGATCGGAATCTATCGCTTCATAGAATCTCGGATATGGCAGTCTATGAGTCACTCTATAAAGTTAGAAACACGGATAGTGAAGCATTTATCGATCCAGGTATTACTGGAAGGAAGAATAGTCAGAATATTTATTCTCGTTATATTAGCAACGACCTCTTTATTCCGTAATCTATAACATTGAGGACTCAACTAGGAAGTTGTGCAGAAATAGTAATACGATCTTGAACAGTTCAAACAAATTAGCCGGCTGAGGATTATTGATTAAGATTGAACTCTCACATCATTCTATGATCGGGAATGAGTAATTGATGACGAGGATCAAAAGAAAAACAACTGAACAGGCAAATTAAATAAAAATTTTAAGTTCTCTAGTGATAGATAGGCGTACCGCTAGAACCAGTACAGCGGAAGCCAGCATGACAATACCAGCAAATATTCCCAACTTATCAAAGCCTACTACTCCTTTTGTGCCGTTGACAAAAGTTCCACAAATACCAGGACCAGCAAAAGATCCTGGAATACAAGTCAAAAAATATATAGTCAACCGAGATCCTAGATCTTTAACTCCAAAAAGTTGTCCTATACATGAAGGAAAAAGGGATATGAATGCCCCGCTGGCTGCACCCCAGAAGATAGCAAAGCACAGGAGCAGTGCTTGACCATGTTTCTCTGGCACCCATAATACCAATGGAAGAACTCCACAGATGAAAAGAATAGGAATCAAAGTATTTACGCGTCCAAATTTGTCAGCTACCATTCCGGGAAGCACACGGCCGAAGAATGAAAATGCGTTTAGAATAGTTAAGATATACTGTGCAGTATGCTCGGGGACACCAGGTGCCCTGTTGGCGAAATCTTCCACATAAAAAATTGGTGGAAACAAGCCAAAATAGCCAATAAATGATGCTAATACAAGTGTAGAGAATTTCCAATCAAGGGCGACGCTCCACTTGGGCATAATACGTAGTGTTTCACGAGGGAGCCTGTTTTTGACGGTCAAAACCGCAACAGCCAATTCCCCAATATAAATGAAAGCCACGATTCGATTTGCCCAGCCGAATCCTACTTCGTTGATTAATCGCTGAATTGCAACAGGCCAAAATACTCCTCCAAGGGAGGAGCCTCCAGTTATGATACCAATAGCCAGAGCCCTCCTCTCCTTGAACCATTCTGGAGGCACCGACATGGAGGTGAAGAAGTTGATACCAGCACCAATTCCGAATAGAACACCCTGTGTCAGATATATTTGCCAAATAGAGTTACATATTGATAGCATCATCAATGCAAACACCATTATCAGGGATCCGATAACAATGCTTATTTGGGTCCCGACTTTATTATGTAGCCAAATAACAGGCAAACATGACAAATAAATCATTGCTGGTTGCAAGGAACCGATCATAGATATAGTACTAGTCGAAACATCAGGGTATCTTTCCTGATAATAAACCTGGTAAGCTCCAAAGCTGTTCACCATGCCGTAATTCGTATTCATGAGAAATGCACAGCCTAACAGAACCCACCAACCGCGTCCACCTTCGGGAAACACCTCAGTATCTTTCTCGCCAAATTTGACATTAGGATCACGCAGCTGTTCTTTTGGAATGCCCGCCTCTGGTTCATTTGAAACGGTAAATATGGACTCGGCATCGGTGTTTTTCGAGCCGTTCACTTGCTCAGACATAACGAACCGGATTCTAGAGAGGATGATCAGATCTAATAAACAGAAGTCAGAAATCGATGTAAATGCGATGCTCGACTACCCTTTTCACCTAAACAAAATTATTTCCGAGAAATTTGTTCAGTATATATGCAAAAATGAATATGGTAGGAGGAGTAATACCGAACTGTTGGAAGCGGCACCCATTCAAGTAATTATTTCATTATAGAGTCACCTCCCTCCCCCCCCCGCAACGGTAAAACTCCAGATCAGCATAAAGCCGATTAGTGTTGCGTTATTGTCATAATGCAATTCCTGAGACAGCTAGTAATATGTGAATATTTTCCTTGGCAGGATGATATTCAGATCTACCGTCTCACCAATCTCTATTGCTGCTGCATTTCGGCTCGGGAGAGTATTTCAGTCCGGCTATATGAGCTGTGTGGCTGCCAGACTAGCGGTAATCGAGTGCCTGAAGCCAAGCCCCACAGCACGGCTCCCTGAAATATTATTATGGTTGATATCAAGCGGCGTTTCTCCAGCGGTATGAAGTTCTATCTTGAACAAAATTCAGCTTCCGGATTCAAATCACTGAAATTTCTTGCCCCCCCACTTTTTGTCTAACTGGCTCTTACAAATAGTATTTGGGGCCGCTTCATCTCAAACCTCCAAGCCATTTATGTAACTTACACATCTATCATACTACCTTTTCTTGCTACAATATGGTTTGCGTCATGCGCTTGATCAATCCATTGTTTCCTAAAGCATCCCCTAAAAATGGCCATCTGAGTAGCTGACCAGTCTTACCAGGTGATGGCGTACAGAGCTGATATGCACAGATGCACAGGTGCACAGATGCTGATATGACCCTGTACATGAGCGCACGGCTGAAGCACTGTTGCCGTGGTGCTGCCGATATAAACAAACCTTACATTTCTATTCTACCTTTCCTTGTATTAATTCACTGCTTCCGGCAAAACCAAGCAACTGCTAGAATACACCACATGGCTAAAGTTTCATCTGCAGAAGGACAGGTCAACTCTGCTGCAGGCCGCCATCGTCGCATAATCCACACGGACAGCGATGACGAAGCATTGTATAGTCCTGCTACCACCCACGGCAGATCTTTAGAAGACTCAAACACACCAGTAAAACCGCGCTCTAAACCTCATAAACCTCATAAGGATCGATCAGATGCGCCTGGTAGTAAGAAAGATTCAGGCATATCTTTGAAAAATAAGCAGCACTCGCTCGGATCAGCGGATGAGCATTCAGATGATGATCTGCCAAAGACCGATGATTCGTTAAATCAAGAGGACTCAAGCATCGAGATCGTTAACGAAGAAGATGATAAAAAGGCCCTCAAAACACCTAAGAAACTTAGTAGCAATACTGATGACTTAGATGATCTTATGAATCGACTGACGATCGCTACATCTCCAAGCCCTTCCAAAACATCAGTCAAGCAGAAGAAACATGTCATTAAAGTCGCATCATCACAACCAAAGGGATTATTCGCAAAGTTAGAGCAACAGAAGCAGGCTTCTACGCTCAAAAATAGTAGTGCCCATATCCCCAAGTTAACCCCTCACAACGAAAGTAGTTGGAGGAGCAACCCTATATTGAACCTTCCTGCATCTCCGACCCGTCCTGCACCTAACAACGCAATGGCTTCGCCAAATAGAAGCTTCAATCAAAGTTCTGCTTCTCTTATGGAACCATTGACTCCCAAATCATACCAATGGAGTCAGAAAGTAAGTTTGTCCGCGCTGAGAAAACCCGTCCCGTTCAATATCGGGTCACCCACAAAGCCAACTGAGGACAAATATTCAAGAGAACATATGATTCTTAGTGGAAAAGTGCCATCACTACAGTCAAATCCAAATGTTAAAGCTGGATGGTCTATACCATCAAGTGCTTCAGCTGGTAATTCATTCAGTTACATCTCGAACGAGAAAGCACTGGACAAAGTAAAAGATCTACTCCAGAGTTTCGATAGAGAAGAAGAGTTCAGCAAAGTGGACGTTGAAAATTTTAAAGGAGTCAGTGGATTAAAGTGCCAACTTCTTCCTCATCAAATTCATGGTCTGAAATTCTTACAATCTAGGGAACTTCCAGAGTCACCCGTAACTGGTGGCTTATTGTGTGATGATATGGGGCTAGGAAAAACAGTTCAAAGTATCGCATTAATTTTGACTAGGCAGTACGATAAGAAGATTTTGAAAGAGCATGATGCATTAGTGGCAGAGGGAGATAGCGACATGCTTTTGAAGAAGAAGAGTAATTCAAACGATAAGGCCGAAAAAGTTGATAAAGAAGAAACGAAAGAGAAGGTAAAGAAAATATACAAATCTACTTTGGTCATTGCTCCTGTTGCACTTGCAACTCAATGGGCTGATGAGATCAAGACAAAAGCTCCCCAACTCAAGGTGACGGTTCACTACGGGAAAAGCAGAGCTGAATCATCCTCAGAACTAAAAAAGTATGATGTTGTAATTTCTACCTATCAAATTCTTATGGGCGAATGGCAGTCTGAAGGTCCACTTTTCGATAGACGGTGGTGGAGAATTATTTTGGACGAAGCACACACCATCAAAAACAAAGACTCCAAAACGGCAAAAGCTTGTTTTGCACTGGAAGCTTACTCTAGATGGTGCCTTACTGGTACACCTGTCCAGAATAACATCAATGAGCTGTTTTCATTCATCAAATTTCTTAAAGTTTCTCCCATGGACAACTATAAATTTTGGACTGATCAGATTGCCAAGCCTATGGCAGATGGCGCAGGCTTGACAGCAATGCATAGACTGCAAGGCATTTTGAAAGGTATAATGCTGCGTAGAACTAAAGATGTTCTCAAGAAAACCAATATTGGTCTACCGAAGAGAACGGTGCACAGGGAGCTGCTAGAATTCAGTCCTAACGAACGCCAAGTCTACGATCTCATTTCTTCTCGAATAGGAGGAAAAATTGCATCAATTGCGGAAAGTGGTAAAAAATCTTATTTTGAAGGTCTAACCTTATTATTACGACTAAGACAAGCGTGCTGTCATGTTGACTTGATACATGGCAAAGTTGATATGCAGGAAAGTGATGAAATTCTACTCCAATCGAGTCAGGTCAAAAAGGATGAGACCAATAATGAGAAAAACGCAGAAAATGTTGATGATTTGGCGGATATTCTGGGCGGAATGAGTCTGGAGAAAGATCTGACAACCGAACTTCTCAAAGACGTTCAGCTTGAGGAAGGGGCTTTACACAAACAGACAAACTCCAACACCAAGATCAATTATCTGCTCAAAATCCTGAAGAATGAACCAAAGCGAAAGACCATTGTTTTTAGCCAGTTCACTTCGTTTCTGGATTTGATCGAGCCTTGTCTTAAAAACGCGGGAATTCAGTATGCCAGGTACGACGGTAGCATGAACAAGCAAAAAAGAGATCAAGCACTCGAACGCCTGAAGCAGAATGAAGAGGTTCAAGTTCTATTAATCAGCTTAAAAAGTGGAGCAGTTGGATTGAATTTGACAGCAGCAAGCCAAGTAGTCTTGCTAGACCCGTGGTGGAATCCCATGATTTCGGAGCAAGCTATTGATCGAGTTCATAGAATTGGACAAAAACGAGATGTCGATGTTCATGAACTCATCATGAAGGAAACGGTTGAAGAAAAGATTCTGCTGCTCCAGGATAAGAAACGGGCTCTGGCACAGGATGTGTTTGGAGGCTCGGGTAGCAAATCCAGACAAGGTCATGAAAATGCAAAGACTCTTAACATGGAAGAACTTTTACGTCTATTTGAAAATAATTAAAGTAGTAGTTCTTCATCTTGTTCCTGTAGCATAATTATCGCTAAACTAATGAGAGCCAATAGATACCAGGAAATCATTCCATGTCATGCGACAGCAGCCTATCTCGTGAGCATTTGAGTTGGCTGCCAATATGCAGCCATTTGCACCTAGAATCTCAAGGTTCAGAAATAAAGTTCACTATCCACAGGATTAAACCAAAAATTATAGAAATAATTTGAAACCCTAATATTCCGCACCACGTCTCTGTAATATTGTTATATCCACAATGTTAGATCATTGATTTTCAGATCACCAGCTCCGTAGAGCTTGGATGGCATCCTCAGGGGCAAATTGCCGTTTTTGACCACGATCAGCTGGGAGCATTTCGCTCGCCAAAACAAATTAAACTGAAGCCGACGGTCTGGGGTCGTTCAACCAAGACATTCTGACACCATGAAATTACGGATGGGTACCATGAACGGAATGCTGAAAAAAATTGGAGCAGTAACGAGAAAGTTCTCGCTTCAGCTTCAGCTCCGGTTCCATGCTGGCTAAGCTCAATGCCAAACATGACCCTGGAGGGCGTAGAGTGGTAATAATGACTAATTGCCGTCTATCTGAGTGGCTCGTTGCAGTACGACTGTCGGGAGTCATGCGGCAGTTAACTTCTATCGCCGATGGCCGACAAATGCCAAGGACATTCGGCAAGCCTAGAAAGACGGGATTTCATAGGACTCAATAATCACAGAGCAATACAGTATGAAAGAAATTCAATACATTTCAAATCCAATCATAGCATTGGAACCATGCCACCTGAGACGTGGTTTCTCCACCCTTCTTCTTTCTCCTTTTTATCATCCCTTCGTCATGCTACAGCCGGGTGGGGCGCAAACCTCCGTGCTAGCTCTATTTGACTGAGGCGGCGGCGGAGGTGGCAAATAATAACTAGCGTATTTTTCATCCCGCCACAACCGGCCCAGCACACCCAAGGCAAAACTACACCACGTTCCAGTTGTTTTGCCCCCATACGTACTTTGAGCATAAGACAAACGACCCGGATATTTCGTCTGTGTATTGTACTTGTCATTGACAAAACAGCCTGAACACGACGTCCATCTTGAAGTTGAAGAAGCGTAAAGCATCCGTGTTGCAGAACGTCTCTCTCTTGTCTATATAATGAGAGAGTGCAATTTCAGATCAGTTCCTTCCAATCGAGCTGCGGTGTCTATCACGTCGAGCTTGTATGACCGACGGGCCTTGGATTGCTCCTCTGACAAACCTTTGATCAACTCACTTTACCATCTCAGTGTCCTTGCAACAACCTCTGCAAGGGTTCGTGAGACTTTATGCTTGGATGGTGGTTTGGAACGGTTGGTGGCAATTCTTAAGGAGTGTCAACAAGACGACTCTGAGCCTGAAGACAAAATCACTGCTAAATCAAAGTCTCCACTGATTGCTTGGAAATGGATTCTCGCATTGCAGTGTCTGGTTCATCTCGGCACTCGTGGTACTGAGACCGTTCGCAGACGGGTTGTCGAAGCTGGGATTGTGCCTGTCATAACCACCGTCCTCGACAATTATCTCCAGACTATGCGTTTTACTGACAAAAAAGAAAAAGACAAGTGCCCTCACGGAACTTGCACATCATCATTATTACCACCATCTCAGCATCAACAACAAGTGCGTCTTACTCCTAGTGCTAATGGAGTGAGTTTTCAGCAGCAGCAGCAGCAGCAGCAGCCTTCTGGTGGTGTTGGTGTTGCCTCCCGCCACTTGGGCACCACGCCGAATTCTTCTGCTGGGCTGCGACAACAACAACAACATGCAGCAACAGCACCACCTCAACAACCGGCACAATATATTTCTTTGAACTCTGCTGGTACAAATGGGTCAGACACTCTATCCCTCTCGACATTTTCAACCGCTTCAGAAAGCTCTATCATGTCCACTGCTAGCTCTTCTACTGTCGCCACTGCAGCTTCACAAATGGACAGTTTGCTGTCTTCTCTCAGCAACACAGGCTCTTCCAGCGCCCAGCCTAACAACACAGACGATGCCACTCATCCCACTCAAATGTCCACTTCTGCTCTCGGCGGATCTTTCGCGTCTGCTATGATTCAGGCCTCTGCCGTGGCCGCCGCCACTGGAAGCTACTCTGCCAGCCCTGTGACCGCAACTGGCAACGCAAATACGCAACACCCTTTATCATTCAATAGCGTTCATCTGCATTCTCAAGCATCAAATGCTGTGTATCATGCTCATGCTAGAGCTTTGGTTTCGCAAAATGCCCCATCAATGCCTCTGAATGAAGCACCCACTAGCGCCCCTTCTGACGACGCAGCTATGCGATCTGTTTCTCCAGAGTCTACTCAGACGGCTACTCAAGAGCGTCCTGCAGTGCCTGAACCGCAGATGGCTGATTTCAGCAATTCTAATGCTGAATGGGGTGCCATGAGACTGACCCAGGCCAATGGTCCAGCTACTCAGGAAGACACCGTCAACACTGAAGAGACAGTTTCTCAGTTACAGCTAAACACTGCTGTAAACAACTCATCTACTGTAAACCAAGCAAATGCCATGGTTCGTTCTTTCCAGAACAATGTCATTGTTCCTCGTGACGAGGATGTCATTTGGTCTTTGGAAATTCTAGCATTTGTTTCAAAATATGCATATCTTCGACAAGAGCTCCAAGTTTCACACTTTGTTCCTCGTTTGTCATTGAGAGATCGAAACTCGCCACCTCTTATGCGAGCCGATCTTTGCGAGACTAAAGACTTGGATATGATGGAGGTTGACGGGGAGGAGCCCCCCGCTCCTAGTTTAATGCAAACTACAGACTGGGATTACGACTGTTATGATTTCGAATCGACATGTGACATTGATCCTGAATTTTTGGGTGAAACTGTCAATGTATTCCCGTTGGTCGAGAAGTTTACTCTCAAGCATCTTTCACGTGATATCCAGTATTGGGCTGGCGTCATCATGAGAAATTCTTGCCGTAAAAACGAATCCAAAGGTGGCATCAGACAATGTGCCAACTTTGAATGCGGCAAGTGGGAAGCTTTCCCCAGACAATTTGCCAAATGCCGAAGATGCAAGAGAACTAAGTATTGTTCAAAAGAGTGTCAGCTCTCCGCCTGGGGGTTTCATCGACATTGGTGTCTACCATCTTCCGGATCCTCTTCTAGCAGCTCAAGCAGTGCCAGTACCAGCAGTAGTACTGCCTCTGCACAGACCAGCAGCAGCGGCCAATCTTTGGCAGCAGCGCGGTCTGCTACACATCCTGCTCAGACTATCCCGACTTTGGGAACTGCAACACCATCAGCAGGGACCGGATCAGGGCCAGGTGGAAACCCTATACAAGTACCAAGAGCAGTTGGTAGGGGCACTAGTGTGACTACCACTATGCCTGCGGTTGATAGGAGTTGACCTCAAAAAGGCTCAAATGTCTGAATAATGATTTAATGTTATAGTGCATCTTGGTAGCTAAACGGGCTCGGTCCATCGGTACTGTATTTATTGTATCGCATTCGAAAAGCAGTATGACTACTGCGTAATATATATATATGTATATATGTTTTTTTATATATACGTTGACACGGCGTTGGTTCAGTGAAAAGCCTTTTCAAAACCTTTTTTTCTAAGAACAGATCAATACTGATAGCCAGTTTATTTTGTTCGAATGGGTCAGTCGAATCGGAATTTGGAAAGCCAATTTTGCGTGCTGGTAAACTCTTCAACAATGGATCTGGGAAGAAGCTCAAGATCAGAGGCTTGTTGAACACCGGCGACGATGCTATCAAAAAAACTGAAACTTCTGGATATATCATCCAAAGGGCTGCTCGCCATTTGCAGCATGTTAGTGATGCTAGTCTTGGCAGCGTCACAGTCACCGTCATGAGCAAGAACCTCGTCGAGGTAGGTCTTAACGGCAATACCATTCGAGCAAGCAGGTATTTCAGAGAATGGGAGTTGATATGCTAATCTGTACCAATCCTTGTCGGTTCGAGAAAGCCTGTCGGCATCACCGTTGGACAACAGAGATACCAAGACGGATTCAGCAAGCCATCGATAACTCTTGACTTGCGACGCAACAAACGACTGGAATGATAATAGAGATCGGCTCAAAGGCCCTGAAAAGCCAACAGATTTATGTCGCAGTTTCAGAATAGAGGCTATTCGCGAAACCAGCAGAGTGTGTCGACGATCCTCTGGGGTTCCTCTTAGAGGAGCTCCCGAATATGCAGGTTCAAACGGTTTAGAGTTCAGTACACCAGCCTTGAGTAGTGAAATAGCCACAAAGATTTCCTCGTCGAAAGGATCCTCAGAATTACTCAGAGCGGCAGCTACTACTTTACCCCAGCTGGTAAGAGCGTGGTCAGAGTTGATGAATCCAGCAGCTTGGAGTGTTCTAGCAAAAGTGTTGAACATGATTTCGTCATCTGATTCGAAGATAATTTTTGTCTCAGAACGGGCCTTGGATGCAGCGATCAGATTATCATCAGTTGCTATCAGCTCAATAACAGCTGTAATTGTGTTAAGATCAGTAAAGCTGCTCTCAACCAATGCGGGGTGTTGTACTCTCCAAGAATTACCAAACTTAATATAAAGCGGAGGCTGGATTCGCTCAAAGCTGTGCTCTGGTTGATTTGCAGAATCAAACCAAAATTTGGGTTTGACTGGTTTGAATTGATAATATCTGTGTAAAATCTGTGTCAAAAAAGAAAGTGAGTACCCCCATAATTTTCTCTGATTATCCATCAAGAATGATCGATACTCTTTTGACTCACCGCCATCAAGAGGGGCATCGATAGTCAACTCTGCAGAAATCAGAGCGGTAAGCAACTCTGGGCCGATAAGGCCCTTGGAATGATAAAACATAACCTCATCAGGAAGACGCTGGCCAACAAATTCGTGAATATCTGCAGGGATATAATCACTTCTGTATGGCCATACATTTCCTGAAGAGTAAAGGACAGGCTGATACTCAGCACATGATACACCACGTTCAAATCTGCTCAAAAATGGAATGGAGCCATCTGTATCGGGGAAAGCAAGTATAGCAGAATAAATGGATCCATGAGCATTGATAAGATCAAGAGCCAGCTTGATATAAGTCATGTGCTGATTGTTTGCAAGTTGTTGTTGATACATGCCCTCGATAAGTGGAAATGTGATGGAGTTGAGCTCACAGCCGACAGCCACTGCAAGCTCTGTGAACATGTCAGCAGTCAAATTAATATCAGATAAAATTTCTCTTTTAGATACCCAGTGAAAGTTGGTTGCTGAAGGATCAATCGACACAATGAGTTTGTCAACATTGGCATAGACGAGACAATCAGTGGATCCAAAGATGGCGTCAATTGTACACTCTTCAATGTCTTCAGCAGCAGTAATCACACTAATCCTTTCAGTTCCATCTTCGGCAGTTTTTTTTTCCACTGTGAATTTCTGCCGATCTTGAGACATCAGAGCCAATTGAGCAGAAGCCGTGAAAGGCGCGGCAAGATACCTAACATTCCTAGCAATCAGCAGGTTGACAAAATGCCGGTCGCTATAAGAATCGTAGCTGGCAGCCTCATTAAACCCAACAACAGACTCGTCACCTTTCTGCTTCTCATAGAGATTCCAAGCACGTTCTCGTCGTGCAACTTGAGCAGCAGAGGCATTGGGGGTCGAGTCGCTGCTATTAAGAGACATGCCCTTGAGAACAAATACTGGCTCGATATCTTTCTCCTTCAAACTGCTGATAAAAGAATCCAACGACGCTTCCAATCCACAAGGAAATCCACCAGTAGCAGGCAATAATGGCTCTCGGTGGTTCTGATAATCAAGCATTTTGGACACGAAATAGCTGGCATCGATTCCTAGTGTGCAACCCTTCAGAGTTGACATAGGCAATACCCGTACTAATCGGCGCTCGTTTAAAAAGCTTTCAAGAGATCGTACTAGATGTTAGTACTATTCAGCCCGTTCCTTTTAATTCTTTACTTACCCCCTGCCATTTCAACCTTGGACTGTGTTTGGAAAGAACTTTAGTGGGTTGGTTGGTTCGAAATTTGGTGATCAACATGTAGTGGGTGAATGTCCCAGCCCCCAAGTCATACTAGAAGCAGAGAAACATGTTCAGCCGGCCAACGGCCACATCTACCAAACAGAAATATACCAACCATTAAACCCAGAAAAACAGATTCCCAAATATATCCATGTAATACACTGATTTATCTTATACAACATTCTAACACTTCACCCGAGGCTTGGCAAGTTTGTGGTTGTTTCCCGGTGTGGCTTTGATCTCGGGTGTGATTACCAGTTTAAGACCTTTTGAATGGGTTGGATCTCGAGATGCGGATGAAATTTCAGTAGTTACTCAGAGCAAAATGGCGAACATGAACACGATTTTGATGAAATCAACTAATCCTAGCATTGTTTCAAACTACAGAGATGATTCCCAGCACCCGTATTATTTTCGGTCCAGTGCAGATCTTAGATTGTGAAGCTTTATGTACCGTCGGCTATTCCTTCGGGATCTTTTAGTAGAGCCGCATGTGGACACCGATAGTATTGGCTCTCCAATAGATAAATAGGCATTGGCATCACCACTTTACTGCGGTTACAAGCTTCTTTCAAACCAAGAAAGTCTCTATCGACTAGCAAGTATCTCCAGTCATGCCAGAAGCAGTTCCTGTTGTTGACATTACCGCTATGGACCAAAAAGCAGCTGACGCTTTAGTGGAGGCTGCTTCTACTGTCGGGTTCGTCTTCGTGGAAAATCTTGAATTCTCGCCCGAAGATATAGCAAAAGCCTTTGAGTTGAGTAAAGGATATTTTGATCAGGATATAAAGGAGAAGGAGAAGACGATGATCAGTGAAGATAACAAGGGTTACTCCAAAATGAACATGGAGGTTCTTGATCCTGAGACCCAGAAAGTCGGTGATCCCAAAGAAGCCTTCAATTTTGGCCAGTTTGACCTGACCACCAAGCTTCCAAACCAGCCGATCCCGGAATATTTTGAGAAAAATCTCAAGCAGTTGCAGGATCTTGAGAAGAAGTGCAGAAACCTGTGTGACAAGCTTCTCAAGCTTATTGCCATGGGTCTTCGTGTTGATCCTGAACAAGGTGGTTCCGAGTGGTTTGCCTCACGACACACCACTGACGAGCCCACAGGATCTATTTTACGATTTCTCTACTATCATGGTCAGAAGAAGTCTAATCCTGAGGAGCAGATCAGAGCAGGCGCTCATACCGATTATGGCTCCGTCACCCTTCTGTTTCAAAAAGAGGGCGAAGATGGCTTAGAGATCCTATCTCCTTTGACCAAAAAGTGGACCCCGGTTCCATATGTTCCTGCAAAAGATCCCAAGAAGACCTCTATCATCATCAACATTGCTGATCTTATGAGTTTCTGGACTGCTGGCTATTTGAAAAGCAGTGTTCACAGAGTCAAATTCCCTGCCCATCTTCAAGAAAGTGGTAAAGATCGATATAGCATCGTTTATTTCTGCCATCCACAGAATGACGTTCCTTTAGTTCCAGTTCCAAGCAAAGTAATTTCAGAAATCAAAGGAAAGGGTGCTAATTACGACGGCCGAGAAACAATCACTGCTAAGCAGCATCTTGACAAACGTCTTGACAGTACCTATGGATGGAGTAAAAAGGTTGAAACGGCAACTGCTTAGTAGCAATTTAATACTTTTGGAATGAAATGATCTATACGTTTGAAATAACCTGGCTGCATACCAGCTATATCATGAAACAAAAAGTTCTCATGCTCGCAAGTAATTTCTAATTAAACTTCAACGCCCTCCCACTTCTTGATTAAGGCCATGGTCTTCTCCATAAAAGTCAATGTCAAGATTGTGTGAGGCGCGATTCTCATTAAATGGGGGAGGAAACCTTTATACAGCGCCATGGGTCCTTCGATCTTGACCGTCTTCATCAAACAATCAATAGGACCAGTGTATAGATTTCCCTTCTGGTTGTACATTCTTGTCATCAAGACGTCCCAAGGATTCATGACAATACATACACCGAGACCAGAAATTGCCGATGATATGATGTTTCTGCCATTTTCTGACTCCACAAACTCATACTTGTCAATGGTTCGCTTAGCAAACTCGTAAATAGGCAGCTGAACAGAGGACCCAGCACCTGTTCTCAAGATGGCGGCATCTACACCACGATAGAGACCCTTAAAACCCTCAGTTTTGTAAATGGTACTCAAACCATTCCAAATGCCAGTGTAGTGAGTCTGAGCACCGACCTTAAAAACCTCTGAATATGATTGCATTCTGATTTTGACAAGATAAAAGGGAGATCCACTAATGGCTCCCATGATGCCTGAAAAACAACCAGCTGCAATGTTGAGTGCAAACTGCTGCTGTTTACCGTCGTATCCAAACAAGCTGTTCAACGAGGTTCGACACGGTTCGTACAATCCAAGCCGACATCCGTTGAGACCAATCTGATATACGTACTATTGAATGTTAGTCTGAACTTGATGCCAGATCAGCAATTCTTATTATCGAGATTTTTAACACTTACTGCTGCAAATAGACCACGCTGACAAGCGGTGATTCCTTCATGCTTGGCAATGGTCCCTAAACCTTGGAACAACCCTGTGTAGATCTTCTTGGTATCGCCCTTGGCAGTCAACTCTCCTTGAAGTTGCATTCTGAATGTTAGTCGGCCAACTGCTATAGTCCATTAGTCCAATCAGTCTCACCTTGTTTTAATCACTTCAATCGGATTAGTTACAGTCACCGCACCACAAGCAGCGATAGCACCGGCCACAAAGCCTCCAGCCGTTGAAAGCTTCTTAGGAGGAGCACCGACATTGGCAAGGGCAACATCATCTTCAAACTCTTTGGAGACCATTGTTGTCGCGGTGTTTTTTGTTAAGTGACTAAGTCTGGCAATTGAAAATTTCCACCCCGAGACTTATCCGATCGGAACAACGTTACCGGCGGATCTTGAGCTCACTTGCACTTTTCATTTCAACAGCACATGTGGTATTCCCCAACAATTAGACCTATGATACTTCAAATATAGAGGCAATAACAATGTCTCCCTCGATTCAATTGTATTATTGCTCGTCACACTTCCTGGTCTCAAATTGCATGGATCTGACCATTCCTATGATCCGTCCGATTTCGCTGCTTACGAGATGCTTATGTAAACACACCCGACAAGCTCGGATTTTACCATCAGACTTGGAATTTATTTCGTGTCTCTCCCATACCAACTGGCTCAACCATGCATCTTTACAAGGTTTTGAACCAGCCATCGGTGGTTAGGAAATCTTTGCCAATCAATATCAATGGTGAAGAGCACCTATTGGCTGTTCGAGGAACAGATCTTCTTCAGCTCTACAAGTTGATCACTGTGACACAGGAGATTGTAAAGGATTCCGAGGATCAAACATCACCTGAAGATGTAGGAGATACTACAATTGATCCAACTGGCGATACATTTATCACGGCTGAAGTAGGTGTTGTGACATCCACCGAGGAGACTCTTACGAGATTGGTTTTGGTAGATCAATGGCATTTGGATGGTTATATTACTGATCTACATGCTCTCAAAATCCAAGGATTTAGTAACGACTGTCTGGCCATCGCATTCAAACACGCAAAGCTAGTCCTTTTATCTTGGGAAGAAAGCTCTCTTTTGTGGAGTCCAATCAGCATACATTTCTATGAAAAAGAGCTATTCAATGCTCACTTTTACAACGAAAACTTTGACGCCTATTTCACAATTGATCCGCAGACTACTTGCTTGTGCTATGTATATCAGGCTGATCGAGTTGCTATTTTACCATTTTACAATGAAGATATTTTGGATGACATGATAGTCGAGAAGGAGGGTGACGATGATTTACCTTCAGTATTCCAGCCAAGCTTTCTTATCACAGCTAAGCAGCTAGACGAGTCTATCCAGCATATTATCAAACTAGCATTTTTACCAGAATACAGAGAACCCACCTTGGCAGTGATATTTCAGTCAACTCCTACATGGACGGGCATGTTGCCAAAGTATCGAGACACTGTCCAATACTTGGTATTGTCTCTTGATGTTTCCAATAAATCGTCGGTGGTAATCACATCTGTTGGAAAACTACCACATGATATCAATCAACTTCATTCTTTGCCTCTTCCGATTGGTGGATGTATTTTGCTTGGCGGTAACCATATTTTCCATGTTGATGCCGCTGGCAATGCTTGCGGTGTAGCTGTGAACAAATATGCGTCATTGGTTAGCGATATCAATGTTCAGGACCAATCAGACTTGGGTATTAATTTGGAGGGCTCGACATTTTCAACCATCAATGCGGTATCAGGCGAGATGTTGCTGGTGTTGCAAGACGGCTCCTTTTACCACGTTGGCCTTAAGCTAGAAGGACGAAAGGTATTTGGAATGAAACTGACTGCTCTTTCATCCAAAGAAGTATATACTTGCCGTCCGACCACTATTTCTCCGCTTGGTAATAGGTGCTTATTTATTGGAAGTTCTGCAGACGATGCTAAACTTTTGAAATGGAAACACAAAGGCGAAGTGGAGCAAGATGATGAGGGAAACTTGAACAAGAAGGTGGCTGTTTTGTCTGAAACAAAGAAATCAGAAGAAAATGATGACTACGATGAACTGGATGATATTTATGGAGAAGAAGAAGACGACAGTAGCAAAAAGAAGACGAAAAAGGGTAAATCAACTCAACAACGTCCTGAAGACCTTGAATTTATTTTGAATGACTATCTGCCAAATTACGGACCAATTAATTCTATGTGTCTAAGTTGGTCCAATGCAGACCGTACTAGTACAAAGTTGAATTATGGTGACCCATCTAATAATTGTTATGATATCGTTGCTGCCACTGGGGTGCAGAACACTGGCTGTCTTACTATATTTAATAGAAGCATTCGTCCCATTATAGAAAGTGATTGGCTGGCCGAAGGCTATGATCAGCTTTGGACTGTTGCACCTCAGAATCAGGCTGTTGGTGATACAAATGTTCTTGGTGCCGACATTTCGGCTTACGATTCTTATTTGGTTGCTTCCGGTACAAATTCTACAGCTTTGTTCAAAATTGGAGACAAGATGGAGGACATAACTATGGAATCAGATTTTGTTGCCGATAGCCGGACATTGGCTGCTGGTACACTACTCGAAGGGTCCGTGGTTGTACAGGTCCATTCTTTGGGCATTGTTTATTACGATAGTGAACTCAACAAAGTCAAAGAGATTGAACTGGACGATGAGGTCGTTTCAGCTAAATTGTGTTCTCCTCGTGTTGTATTGACGTTTGCTGACGGATCATATAGAATCTACATGGCCTCACACAACGCTAAAAACGGTTTACCAGTTCTCGAAAAGCAAAGGGCGATTACAGATACACCGAGCAAGGTTCGATTTGCTAGTCTTTTTATGTCACCTGTTTTATCTAAGGGACAAAAGAAGGTCGGTAAAAGGAAGCGGGGGTCTGATAAAACTGCAGAACAATCTGAACCTCCTGCCAATAACCAGTTACTTGTACTCGTTTCTGACGACGATGTTTTACATATCATCAATCTGGATCATTCAAAGTCGCGCGTGAAATTCGAAAATCTGTCATTATTCCCTAGTATTGTGCACGCTGTGGGTTCAGGAAACTCTGAAGATACAAAAGCGGCCAATGGAGGCAACAGTGAGGCAACAGTTCCGCAAGACCAAATACCACACTTGAGCCAGCTACTAATTTCAACTATCGGTGATGAGTATTTTAAAGAAGACTATCTTGTTATTATGAGTGATGTTTTTGATTTTGTAATGTACAGAATTATTGTTGACGACAGCATTCGCCTGGTGAAAATCCATAATCAGCCTGCTACTATGCTGGTCAAAGAAGCTTTGTCAAGTGAGAACTCTCCACTTCCTCAGTTGATTTCATATAGTGATATTGGTGGCTATTCTGGATTCGTGGTTACAGGCCCATATCCTTTGATGGTAGTGAAATCCGCTTCATCTGCCCCGCAAGTTCACCGACTTACTTCACATGCTATAAAGGGTTTTAGTCCTTTTCATACAAACTCGATTTATAAGGGTATGGTTTATATTTCGAGCGAAAATATTGTGAGATTTGCAAGCTTGGATGCCAACCTGGATTATGGTAATAGTCTTCCGTCTTGCAAGATACCTCTAGGTGGAACAATCATGGGAATGTGCTATCATGAGTCTACTAATACCTTCATTGTGGCAATAGCAGAGGACCAGGTTTATAGAGCAGTTGATGAGGATGATAATCCGATCTCGGGAGTTAATGAGGAGCTTCCTCCTGCATATTCTTATCGAGGTAAAATTAAATTGATATCACCAATTACATGGGGTGTTATAGATGAGGTGGAAATGGCAGAAAATGAACTAGTAATGTGCTTGGATTCTCTTGTACTCACGGTGGAAAACTCTAAAGAAAAGCGTGAAGTAGTGGTTTTCGGTACAAGCTTTGTAAGGGGAGAAGATTTAGCTGCCAAAGGGAACTACTATGTGTACGATGTAATTGGAGTCGTGCCGGAACCAGGGAAGCCCGAAACAAAGCACAAACTCAAGGAAATTGTGAAGGAAAATGTCAAAGCTGCCGCAACAGCTGTAACTGTGGTTGAGGGTTATTTGCTTGTCGCTCAAGGTCAAAAGATAGTGGTGAGGTCGCTTGCAGAAGACGACTCTATTATACCAGTTGCCTTTATAGATGTTAACACATATGTGGTTGACGCAAAAGCTGCTAGGAATATGGTCCTTTTAGCGGACACTTTGGCGTCTGTTTGGTTAGTGGGCTTCGGCGAAGAGCCATACAGGATGACTTTGCTGAGCAAAGATTACGCAAACCTTGAGGTTTTATCTGCAGAATTTTGCATTTCAGACGGAAAGCTTTACTGCGCAGTAGCTGACTCATCCAAGCGGCTGCATTTACTGCAGTATGATCCGGAAGATCCTTCTTCGTTACAAGGCCAGAAATTGGTGCGAAAATCGGAATTTTTCACGGGTAAATCTAGTAGATGCATGATATTGGTGCCGCGGCGAGATGACAACTCAGATCTTATGCCGCTTATTGGATCAGATGATGGAAGTATCTCTTTCGTTTCGTCTTTGTCAGAAACCGACTACAGGACACTCTTTGCTATTCAGCAGCAAGTAACTGAAAAAGACATGCACAATGCTTGCCTCAATCCTCGTGCTCATCGGGCGACTCTTCAAGAAAACAGAGGTACTACAGCAGGCGGCCAAGTGGTAACGCGGCCCATAATTGATTATGATGTTGTTGGTAGATTCTCAACCCTTTCTACTGGAAAACGGTATGTTTACTCTCGACGACTTGGAAAAAATGGCATGAAGGAAGTTTGCAAATGCACAAGTAGCATAGAAACTATGATGAACTACATTTAAGCTAGGATTTTCTTTTTGGCTAGCGGTGTAATATTAGGATTTTAATGATTATATCTGTATCTTGACTTTTAATCTGATCTATTTAACTTGACCTTGAGGAAAGTAGCTAAAATTCCAAGATCATAGGATACCTTCAAAGCACTAGCTATAACAAAACAAATCCATTGACTGCCTTGTTGAGCAAGGTATCCAGTCGTAAAGGGACCAAGTATTTGAGCTGCGGTCTTAACGACATTTACCAGACCCATCACTGCTGTTCGCTCTTCTTTCAACACAACAGCAGACAAAAACGCTTGTCTAGGAGCAACGTCCATATTGCATGTACAAGACCTGATTACCAAAAGCAGTAATGTCAAACCAGCAGTATTAGGCAGAGGCAGCAAGCCAAGTATGGTAGAAGATGGCAAGTGAGTGACAACCATTGTTACAAGGGGTCCTAATCGTTTGGCAATTGAAGAGCCACCAAGAGATCCAAATGAAGCCACTGTTCCGGTAATGAAAAAAATCGAGCCGAGGTAACTTTCAGAGATATCAAATTTTTGAGACACATAATAAGATATCCAAGTAGTGGGAGTAAGGGAAGATGCAAACGCATCGACAGCAAACAGGAGGGAAAGCAGGGGAACGATTCGCTTGGATTCTTCCGACAGAGTAGGAATAAAACGAGCCAATCTGCTTTTTTTCGGCACTTCCACAGGAGGAGCCGCTAATGCGGTTTCCTGACCAAGTAGCGACCTTTCCTCATCAGCTCCAGCAGGGGGCGCAGTTTCGATTTTATTTGAGATCATTGCGGTGCCAAGAAGCTTGAGAAAACCCAGAATAGAATAAAACCAAAATATCACCTGATAAGCGGAAATGTCATCAAAGCCATATGTATGTTTGAGAGCATCTAAAGTCCACCCCGAAGTTATAGAGCCGAACGAAGCCCCAATTCCTCCTAATAAAGCATACCACGCATACACATCAGGTCTCTCGCTCAAATCTAGGACATGTGCTAAAGAGCTTTCTTCAATCGCCCTAAAAGGGCCCACTTCTCCACCGCTAGGCGAGATTACACCAATTACGGCTGCAGTCAAGAGTATATAGTAATTGTAAGAAGTAGCGAAAACAGCTCCGGAGATAAACATCATAAAAGCACCCCATAAAAGAATTTTCTTCTTTCCCACTTCATCAGCGACAGTGGTAAGGATGAATGAAATGAGTACATCGCCAGCAAGAGTCAGAGCCATGAAAATACCAGTTCGTGATTCAGAGATACCGAGAGCCTTGAAAAACTGAACGAGAATGATTGAAACTTGGCCAAAAGCCATCATTCTAAAGAAACGAATAGCAAGGAGCCAATGAACATCTCTCGAGGCATTCCAGAGAACCACTAGCCCGATTTCGTCTAAAAAGCCTGCCAAACTGACCATTTTGGAGAACAAACACGGCTATTGCTAGCAAAGGTAAAATATGAGAGGAATACTTGACAGCTTATCCAGCTTTGAATTCAGCCCCGACCAAGTGTATTATCTTGAATTTATATTATCAAAGTCTTGCAAACTACGGGGGGTTGAATTGTTCACTATACGGTTTTGAGAGTCCGAGTACATCTCTGTCATGTATATATTTCACAGCCGTATAGTGCTTCGCGGTTCCGGAACAAACACATCCCAGGTAGTTGGCTTGTTTATACAAAACAGGTAATGATATGCATTTGATTGTAAATGGATCTAATTAAACAAATATTTTTCGAATCAAACTTCTCTCCCACAATCACTGCAAACCAGAGTAGGTCCATTTAAGCCCTTGACAGCTTTGAAATGAATTTTATTGCAGTTCGGGCAGGATAACAATTCTTGTCCGTCAGCGGCGACACTGTGTCGATCGCTTTTTACCGTATATGAAAGCATTGAGCGAACAGAAGAGTTTCTGGACGGCCCTGTAGGCGTGGTACTCCCAGATCTGACATCCCTAATAGGAGTGATCGGATTTGAGCGAGTTGCATGGTCGTCCTTTCCCAAGGGCAGCGGTGAAGGGCGACGTGCTCGAGCAGAATGAATAGATCTAGTTCTATGACTTTCACGTCTAGAGACCTGTGGAGATACCGCAATGGTACTCATTCTTTTCTTGTGCGTAAAATAGTTTAGTTCTGGGAAAGACTTTCGGTTTTTATAAGCACAATCTTGGCGGAATACCTTGATAACACCTTTCTTATCGGCAGTCACAATGATATTTCCGTCGTCATGATTGCATTTGAGGTGAAATTTGGCCCGTGCCTTGTCATCGGCTACCGAGCGTTCTTCTCCCTCCCCAGTGTCCGACGGTTTCAAAACAACAGGGGGTGGATTGCAAATGTCATAAACAGGATCTCTTGAATCTGCTAAGATTCTTTTCATATTGGTCGGAACGAACTTGGCACAAGTAACATGAGATTTGTTGAAATGGAAATACTCATACTCTTGGCGCTCTTTTCCAGTCACCCCTGGTTCTTGTAATCTCCAAATATAAGTCCTCTCGTCTTCAGACCCTGAAATTACATAGCGTCCATCATCAGAGAAAAAAGCCTCAATTTGACTTTGCTCATTCTCGTGTCCTTTAAACTTGAGATCTAAAGTCCTATCTTGAAAATTGTACATGCGAATTCGTGAATCATTTGTAGATATCAGCAACTTGGTCTCCTGATCGAAACCACGACGTAAATGTTTATCAGTTATGACCATGGGTTCTATGCCAGTAATTTTGGATCCTCGGCTGTTTTTACCCCTCGTAGATTTCACATGAATCTGATCAATCAATTTGAGACCATCAGTTTCGTAAAATAAACATCCGCCTCCAAAGCAGCCAGCAATCGCAGTATAACCATCAGGCGAGAATGCCACAGCGGTGACAAGGTCAGAAACATTCTTTTTGAAGGCTACATCCCCATCAGGTATACTCCAGAGTCTGAGTTTACTATCTAGAGACCCCGAAAGGAAAAATCTGTCGTCACTAGGATGAAATTTGATGCTGGTTACGAAATCAGAATGCAGAAAACAACCGAGACAATTGCTTCTGTCTGGGTGCCAAAGACGGACAGTCTTATCCATAGAGGATGACAGTAGAAAATTATTCTTGGACCAAGACAATGCTAGAACGTCTGCGGTGTGACCAAAATATTCGCGAACTGGCGAGTCTTTGAAAACAGGTGCATAAGCGCGAAGTTTACGTTTTCTGATGTACCTTCGAGATCTCCTGTGATTTATAGACTCACTGTCAGAGTCAAAATCTTCTTCTCCGAACTCACATCGATCTTCGGGGTCGGAAATGACTTCCCAGACTCGAATGATGCTATCTTCTCCAGCAATTGCAAGATACTTGCCATCACGAGAAAACTCCATACTCCAAACAGCAGATTTCGATTTACTACTACCTGTTTTAGAAGCAAGCGATGGTTCTGGTTCAAAATCAGCATCAGTGCTGGAGGAAAAAAAAGACTCGTTATCACTCGTTGCAGCACCTCTGGAGAGCAGACGGTCGCGCACTTCGGAAGCACCGCCAGAGGATAATTCCTGAGCAAGAAACAGTCGTGAAAATTCACGGTTGGCCTTATTGTGGGCCCTAACACGAATATATTTTGGCCGGATAGGCATGTTTGGCACATACCATAATACATCGGCTTTGTAACCTTCATCACGGGATATGTCAGCAAAATTGAGGTTATTCTCGTCCTGCGAGGTGGGCCTTCCGGATGACTTGAATAATTTTGAGAAGAAGGAGCCTGATTTTTTAGTGTTGGCAGTGCTATTTGCGATTGAGCTTACGTCCCTCTGTTTTGAGAAATTGGAATCGGACCCTTTTGTGAGACGACGAGAAGCAGTTGAGCTGGAGGGATTGTCGACAGGGGGTAAGAAAGATTGACCAGCATCTTTTCCACTAGGAGAATCTGGTAAATAAATTGATGAAATTGGTACAGTAGCATTTGGAGTGCTGGCGGTGATTGTTGCTTGAGAAGGGGATGAAGCATGAGTGCTTGCCAATCGGTTGGCCACCGACCGATTAACCGATTTTGGAGCAGATGCAGATGCACTATGAGAATGACCAGCATTTGCAGCTTGTAGAATAATGTTAGAAAGAGGATCCAGCTGGGTGTCGATGCTTGATGTGGGAGAGACACGAATTGATGGTAACGAGTCTTCGACTTCGTCCGATGCAAAAGTATCAACAGAGGTGTCAGCACCACTCATATCATGAGTTCCAGAAGAATATCGACGTTTCCAGGAGTTCCAAGACGAGACCGAGGCTCTAGACAGCTGCCGCCGAGGGGAATCACTGTTAGAGCCGATTGTAGTGGCAACGTCTGGTAATGGAGGAGCATCAATAGGGGGCTTTTCGGGTTGACGAGGAGACGGAGACGATGTAGGTTCTTCTTTGGCAGGTGAGAAAAATCCCAGCAAGCGCATTATTCCCTTTGTACCAGATAATGCTGCGTTGTTGAAAAAAGGTCTCCAAAGATGGGCTATAGTAGCTACTGCGCTTATGAGTATAAGGCAGCAGCTCACAATTAAAGTTGTGCACATGAGGCTCACACCAGACCGTCGGCCATCAGCGCCAAACCGAGAAAAAAACGCAGTAAGGAGCAAAGAGGCAATCAGGGGAGCGGCCAGATCAATACAGATGAAGATAAAGGAAAGTAATGGTACTACAGGGACGCGGGATATCAAGTGGCTAGATGGGGAAAAAAGACTATAGAAACAATAAGGAGCCCATCAGATCATTCCCTTACACTTTGAATATGGCTCTAATTTTTGCTATGCAAGGGTTCCCTGGTCCTCAACGGGCCGTTTGCGAGTCTACCGAGTGGTTGGCAAACGGGGTGATAGAGCCACTATATAAAAGGAAGGTTTCATGTTGACCAGGGCAATTGTTTGGAATCTGATCAAATCGCTCGTTTCGTAACATGTCTAATCGACTGAATTCGTCTGCATTGCCCCTTTCACGGGGGGTTTTTTTCTTTCTAACTGGTTATTTCATACCTCTATTTGGTTCGTCTGCTCTACCGTATCCAAGGGAGTGTTCACAAAGTCTATTTATATCAACATCACATTACTTTACAACCCATGCCCACACGATGAGTAACTGACTACTAACTGCGCGGTCATTGTAGTGAATTTACACAATCTGTTTATAAAAATAGATTTTATTGCTTCTTATCTCATATGATTTGCTCGCTCTGCCGGCATCTTGGTGAGGCTGCAGTTAGCTCTTGTGCTCTATACCGGGTGTTAGTCCCGGTATATAGTGATCTTGTTCGGGCAATGCCATGACCCTAGACACCGCTCACTAGTGCCGAAGTTGGATAATGAAAATCATTTTGACCCTCATTTTTACATGCGGTTCTCATTCATGACGAGGCTTCACTATTCTTCTTTGCTACTACGAACCTATTTGTAGAAGATGTAAGCATGGCATTTCCGTCGACTGCGGCAGGAAATGTCCAATTCTTGACTTACATTGCAATTACAGACAACAATGACTCGTTGCTGCTGGTCCAGATTGAAACTATCCAGTTCTCCATATTTTCCTTGCTGAGGTCGATCGGTCCCTTCAATCCAACATGCCTCCTTAAGATTATTTGGTGTACAACATGTGGGTCTGTGTGTCGCTGTCCCACCAACGCTCTGCCGTGCTTCAAAGTACGCAGCAGTTTTTGTGGGAAGTGAATTTTTCACCTTGATACTTTATATATCACATCGCGACCAACATGGCATCTGTGTAAGTTTTGAACCTAGAACCTCAGGAAAGATCTGTTCAGGATGATATATTAGCTTTGTACGTTTTAGAGAGAAGCCTAGTGTTCTAACAATATAGCAAAACCTCGTGGGCTGATGAAAGCGACGAACTTCCGCCACCAGAAATCATTCAAAACGGCGATAACACCAAAACAGTCATCTCATATCGAATCAATGCAGAGACCGGCAAAAAAATAAAGATCACTCAGAAAATCCGTGAAATCAAAGTTACAGAGAAGGTTGAACATGCAGTTGCCGAGCGAAAGAAGTGGGCAAAGTACGGGTTAGAAAAGAACACTCCAGCTGGCCCCAACATCAACACCACCTCTGTTGGTGAGGACATTCGATTCAAATTGGCTCTCAAGAAATTGAATTCTGAAGAGGACAAGAAGGCTGAAAACACTGAAAAGGAAGTCGATGCTAAGCCTGTCGCCAGAGGTCTCAAGTGTCGACTCTGTGGAGGTGCTCATATGACTATGAAATGTCCTTACAAGGAGGTTTTGGGCAAAGACACTGCTGCTGAAACCACTCCCGAAACCATTGGTGGATCTACTGCTAGCTCTTATGTTGCTCCTCATTTGCGAGGCAAGCCTATTGGTGCTGCAGATCCTGGCCGATCTATTGGATTCCAGGAGCGAGATGACTCCACCACTCTACGTGTGTCCAACTTGTCTGAAGAAGTTACCGATAATGATCTCCGAGTTTACTTCAGCATGATTGGCCGTGTCACTCGGTGCCATGTTGTGCGAGATTACAATACTGGTAGAAACCGTGGTTTTGCATTCATTTCTTTTGACCACAAGCAGGCTGCTGAAGAAGCAGTTCAACGTCTTGATGGTAGACCATTAGACCATATGATTATGAAGGTTGAGTTCAGCAAAAAGCAGGATTAGATTAAATGAACGTTAATTAATCGCGTATTTATAAAAAATTACAATGATCCTTTGACGCCTCTCCTTTCTTCTCGGATATTCTTTTCTAGAAGATTGATCTCATATAGGCCTTTTACGTAGACTTCTGAAAAGCTCAAAAACAACCGACCGTTGGAAAATGATGATCTAATTATTTCACGGCAAAAGAACTTTCACATTCATAAAATTCGGATCCAAGAGGGCGGCTATTCCAATAAAATTTCGTTAACATCATAGACACAGTGACATGCTCGTATTTCTTGGGCCCAGCTGGCCGATCTAGCTCGATCACATTCATCTGGCGACGAGCATCTCTCATCTTTCGACAAGAGAGCAAAACAAGAGTACCATTAACAATGGTAACTGCAAATAATGGAGAGGAAATCCACAATAATGTCAAGTGTGATACTCTAAAATATGGGGCACATCCATTACAGAGCATAAATATCTATTCCTTGAAAGATGATGCTGAAACCAAAATTACTAAGGCTACCGATAATATTCTATTTCCTATATTTATCCATGGAGGAGCCTGGAGAGACCCAAAAATTACCAAGAATGATGGTAATTGGTTAATGAGCAACTTGGTTGCTTCTAATGCCTGTTCAAGATCAGCTTCAATAGAATATCGTCTTTCGCCAGAGGTCGTAGATCCAGCACATATGAATGATGTGGCTTTAGCAATTGAGCTGCTCGATGAGAAATTCAGCCTTGGAAACAATTATGCTCTAATTGGCCATTCCGCTGGCGCTTTTATCTCGTTTCAACTGTTGACCTCCAAGATCCCGAATTTTACACCACCAAGAGCAATCTTTGGGATTGACGGAATATATGATCTAAATGCCCTTGTTGAAGAATACCCGGACTATAGAGGATTTGTCGTTAACGCTTTTACTGAGGACGAAGAACTCTGGAAAAAAGCATCGCCTGCCAATGGCAATTATCACCTTGTTCAAGGAAGCTACAGGTCCGGCAATGTAAGCAGGTATTCTACAGTAGACAATGCTTCACCTGGGGATTCTACCAAAAGCTCCAAATCTCAAGCCATACTCTATGACGGGTATATTTTACTGGGCCAATCTGCTGATGATGAGCTCTTATCTTGGAGACAAACCAACATAGCGAAGGAGAGCCTATTTTTAAAGTCATCGAGTCCACCTAGATATGATCTAAAAGAGCTTCATGGGCTCCATGATGAAGTTTATAAAACAGATTTCTTCCTCGAAGTTATCCAAAGCTGCCTCAGCAATTGCTGTATCCAAGAGCAAAAGCACTAGGAAATTGCCGTCGCTACACATTTATTGATAAATAATAATAATTTTCTATTTTCCCATAAGATCGAAGAATATTGCTATGTCCACAAAATTTCTGTGTTTTCCTTTTTCATTCACATACTAGGTCTTGGGAATCCATCGAATCGGAAGCTGAACATCACCACAATATCATTGCAATGATCAAAAGCCGAAGCTTCTTCCTGACAGGAGCTGCCACACCTCGGTTCTATTCCACTGTGATAAAACAGCTGAGTCCTATAGCCGAGGACTCTTCTAAAGGATTTGTCGAGAAACTGAATGACCTGCCTCAAGTTTCTGGATCGGGGCCGTTCCCTGAAGGTAAGACGATCTAAGCAACCCCACAAAGATCAATATTGACTGTTACAGCACCTAAATTTGAGACCATCAGAAACAGCAGTAATTTGATACACATTAGTATTCCTGCTTCTGCTTCTGTTTCCATTAGAAAAGGATCCATTGTTGCACTCAATGGAGCCGACCCTTCAGACGTGGGTAGATTGATACACCATTGTACACTTCTTTCACTAACGACTTTCCTAGGTATCTTCTTTTACTGGAATTACTGGTGGATCATTAAGGGATATTGCAAAAACCGACCCCATTGCTTATCAAAAAGTCACATCAGTGACTCCATTGTCGTTGATTGTATCGTCACTCACTACTGGTTCTCCTGATTCGAAAACCACAGTGCTCAATGTATCATCTGAGAAACCTTGGATAATTACACAAAGAAAAGCGATTCTTGGATGGACTTCTTCTACTTTGAAGGTTGAAACAAACAAGCTTCACAGGTTGTGGGGAAATGTGAAGACGGTTGGACAGGGCCAATTGGCTTTAACAGGCCAAGGTGAGCTTTATAGTATAAATGTCCAAGAAGGGGAACAAATCAGTATAAACCCCACCAACTTACTCGCGTATGACTCTGGTGGAGGCAGTGTTTCCTTTAAGAAGCTCCCACAATCGCAGCTCACACTGGAGTTGCCGGCATTGTCAGGTAAAATTGTTACTGCATTGAACCCTATCTCAGAAAACAAATATGTCAAGAAACTGCTTGTGTTCTGGAGATGGATATTTGGAAGAGAAAACGTTTATTTTCAGGTTTCCGGTCCTAAAACTCTCATTTTACAGACGCAGTCAAGTAGTCTCCAGACCACATTAACCAATTCTGAGATCAAGGACATTGTCTCTAAATTTTGAGCGAGAATATATAGCACTACCAATAAAACTACGAATCTTCGACTTGAGGGATAAATACCGGCTTCATTTGCTATAAAACTGCAATGGAATTCATCTATATAATTAGGCACTGGTCCAGATTTCTTGACCGGCTTCTTGCATCCAAGTTCCAAGCTTGTTGACATCCTCGTCCCACTTGACCAGCCTCTGTCTCATAGACTCGATCTGATCTTTGTTCATAACTCTGGGCTGCAACCAGGTGATAGATACAGTTTGGGAGACCTGATCGATAAAACCCTTTAGCAGACCAAGTGATAATGCTTTCATAACCAAATGCTCAACTTCGTCAGGCACCAGATGCGTTTCCTTTGCAATCGTATCGAATGACAGCGTCCTTGCGGAAGTGGGTCTTTGGAAAATAGCCTCAATCAGTGCAGTGAGACAGATCTTTTGACGCAAGAAAGGCAAAGAGTTCTGGAGTAGAGGTTGCTTTGCAAGATGGCCAGAAAGGCTGTCAAAGGACACAACGTCACCGGCATTAAGGGCAAAAAGAATTTCGCACAACCAAGAATAATCAGTGCTCTTGAGAGAGCCGAGAATTGGATGCAAAAGCAGCTCACCAAAGTTGTAGATCTTGTCACCTAGTAAGGCAGCTACAGCCAAATCATAGGCTCGCTGTTGCTGTTGAACCAAGCTCAAGTCCTCGAGATTGATACAAGCAAGGTAGAGTAAAGCATTTCGATAATATGAAGTGAAATCGGCCTTGAGTTTGTAATATTCGCTTGAAACTTCGTAATATGACGAATTGATAAGTGGATCGACCGAATCAAACTGCTCCAGCTCTTTACCGGCCTCATCAATCAACTTTCTGGCATTCTCGAAATCTGACAACTGAACCTTGACACGAGCAATTTCAATCTGTGAATAAACATAAGCATCATGACTTTCTGGAGTATCTACCTGAGATGAAATTCGTGTAAGGAATTCCAAAGCCTCGTCATAGTCTCGACATTGCTTGGATGAGGCAATGGCAAAAGTGACCAAGCTGAGCTGATTTATCTTCTTCTGGAATCGACTGATGAATTGAGTAAAAATCTGGAGCCTAACCTGAGAGGATTTAAGATCATTGTACAGTTCCTGAAGCGCCAGAGTGAGCTGATGCCAAAGTCTAACTGATTAGTTTCTATTTGTAATATACTCGATGCAAGGATAATCACTTACTTTCGCTCCCATAAATCTTCAATAGTATAAATCAAAGGGATCAATTCTGAATCAACAGACTCCCTGAGAGTTCCGAGAACCAAGGTCATATCAACGTCGCTGTCTGTCATTGTGGCGGTCGATGGTGATAGTGATGTGATGGTAAAATGACAAGGTGGGAGGACGGAGGGTTTCTAGAATCTACATCGATGCCGGCTTTGGGTTATCAAAATTAACCAACTTTGACTTGCGATCTTGTGGTAGAAAAAGCCTCATGATATTTATTACATAATTATGGGTTGGACAATATATGGCCAAGGAAAGGCGAATGTTTTGTTTCAGAACGAGGAGCTGTATCCGGGAAGGCTTGCAAGAGTCCGTAGATGCAGTCCTCAGAACCCATCTGCTGAGCGGATTTTTGATTTCTGGAATAGAACCTTTTACTCTTCTCCAAGGGGCCCTGAAATGCTACCGAGGATGTCATTGGAGCCATTTGCGGAGAAATTGAAGGAGCAGCTGTACCGACTGTGTCCTGATGTTGATAGATCCCAGAAACATTTCATACTTATTGAACGTCTGGGTCCACAGAATTGCGAGGAACTAAATGTGATTAAACTGAAATATAACCATGGACTGGTGAAAGAGCTCAATAATTATATGACGCTGGAATTCAAACCAAAATGGTTAACACCCTCACCAAATGTGCCTATACCAGATACTTACATCTGTAGGAACTGTGCATTGTATTATTCGAGAAAAGGAAAATTCCCAGAATTTTGCGCATTGGCACTTTCTTCCAGAGCAAAACAGAGAGGATCTGCTTTAGTCGAAGCAGCTATATCAATTCTGTTAGCTAGGTATCCAGAACATGCTTCCCTTGGTTCTATGGCCAAGCACATTACCGACTACTGGCTAAATTCTGGCATTTCTGAATTCATTGAGCAATTCCAGAGTCTCGATTCCAAAGGGATCCTATTTCATGACGATATGAACTGCCAGCTTCCAGAAGGCTTTCTCACGTCAATGGCTGCCAGAGATTGCACCGTCATCATTGGATTCAACACCAGAGGTGATGTGAACATACGAGGCTCTATTATCGACCTGGACATGAAAGGGGGAAAAAAGAAGCTGGACTATTGGAAACAGTTAGAGGGCGACTTGGTTGGCATTATGAAAAACAAAGAGTTGGCACAGTCTAGCTCACATTGTCTGTATATGCTATTATATCATTCTTAGCTGCTAGTTCAACTCCAAATCCGCACTGACACTGTAGCTGCCTTTATGATTTTCGGCCCAAACTTCATAAGCGTCTTCCGATTTTCTTTTCGCACACAGAGTCAGTTTATGGTCAACAAATAGAGGCAAAAGATTCTTGTAATTGATTTTCCTGATGGAGCGGTTCGGGGGAACGACGTAGTCATGCATCCATTGTAGCAAAAGCACCACAGTCAATGGTCCATGAACAACAATATCAGGAAGCTTCTCAACCTGTTGCGCATACATTCTATCGTAGTGAATCATGTGCGAATTGAAGGTGAGTGCTGAGAAGCGGAACAAGGTTGCCTGAGTTGGGGTAAGCTCATGCCGGTACTCAGCACCTGTTGGAGGCTTCAAATAACGATCAAATGTCGACTTGCGATCTTTCCCACCATCTGCAGTGAAATACAACAACGATCGGATCTCTTTAACACCCCAATGAGCTGATATCTCATCAGCTGCTTCAGCATCTGACAACGATGGGTCCGAAACCACCCCCATTCTGCGATCTAAAGAAACAATGACTCGCTCATTATCATTTCTGACCGAATGTCTCAAATCATGGACTTTTTCAATGCATAGTGCTTCATCCCCGAGCTTCAATATGTTCTGTCTGAACTCAATGGATCCTCCGAGCCACATCCGATTCACAAACTTACCCAAAGGTGCGGGGGTTTGTTGACTCTCATAGCCGTCAAAATCCAAACGGTGTTCTGGAGTTTCTGGATTGAAATAAATTAAGTGATAGCCCGGTGGAACAGGCTCTCCATTTTCACTTTTATAAGGGTTTGCATCAAAATGATCGGCTACTGTAACGTTTAATTTGTTTGTCGTGTTACGCGACAGTGCTTCCCGGTATATCCAAGGCCCCGATGTTAGCAGTTCTGTACCAAGTGTAGACGAGGCTCTTCTTGAGAAACGGCTGGCTCCTGACAATGACTGCACCAAGAATTTTGAAGTTTGATTAAACGATACCATTATAGAATTTGGAATTTAATCACAAAAAATACCGACAATGGTTGATAGGTGAAGTCCGGATCGACTGGTATTGCGGGGCTGAGGCTCAAGTTGATATATGCTGTTAAAGCACGGCTGAATTTTTTTTTTGGCGAGAAGAAAATTTCTAAGAACCGTCATCAAACGACAACCAAGCTACCTGCCATAACCACTCAGTCAAGATGGGCAAAGGATCGAGCCTGGCGGGCTCCGGGGTGGATAAGAAGCTTAAAACAATCAAAAACAAGCATAAGCGTCAGCAGCTGTTTGCAGACCTAAAGGACAAACATAATAAGGACCGGCACAAGATGCGACAGGAGCGGACCAAGGCAGAAACAGAGGATCCAACTTTGAAGGAGGAGCGATTGACCGAGAATGTCACCCAGACAATCGAATCAAAGAGAGTTTATGATGAGACAGTAAATGTCGAGTTACAAGGTGAAGACGAGTTTGCTAGCTATTTTGACGGCCGAGCACCCAAAGTTCTTGTCACCACTTCTAAAAATGCTCGAAAAGTCGCTTATGAATTCTCAGATATTCTGTTAGATATTCTTCCAAACAGTACTTTCGTCAAAAGAAAAGAGCAGTTTGAAATGAAGGACATGGCCAAGCATTGCACAGCACGAGATTATACTGATTTGATAGTCATCAATGAAAGCAAGAAGAGTGTGAATGGCCTCACTTTTATGCATTTGCCCGAAGGCCCTACTTTTTACTTTACAGTCAGCTCTTTGGTTACTACAGAGAGACTCCAAGGCCACGGTCGTTCAACTGGACACGTTCCAGAGCTGATCCTCAATAATTTTTCTACAAGGCTTGGTAATACCGTAGGAAGACTATTTCAGAGTTTGTTCCCTCAGAGACCCGAGTTTGTTGGCCGACAAGTAGTCACATTGCATAATCAGCGAGATTTCATCTTTTTCCGACGACATCGTTATGTTTTCAGAAACGAAGAGAAGGTTGGTCTTCAGGAGCTGGGCCCTCAGTTTACTTTACGATTAAGAAGAGTACAGAAAGGAATCCGGGGTGAAATTGAATGGGAGCATCGGCCTGATATGGATCGGGATAAGAGGAAGTTCCAGTTGTAATTTTCATATTTATCTAAGAAATATCATGATCATTTTTTTTCAATTATACTATTTACAATAATCGGATTACACTATTTTACTTACTCAGTACCAACATCCACTTTCTTCCAATCATCACCCACCAATTCGTCGGAATCAGGACCAATGACTGTTGTGGATGCTTCTTCCAAGACATTTCTTGTAAGATATTTTTCCGCAACTCGCTGAACATCAGAAAGAGTTACAGCCAATAGTTTTTGCCTTCTTTCTTGTCTGATTTCATCATCAATGCCATATACAAATTGGCTGTCAATTTCGGATCGAGGTGAAATAGGCTGATCCAAACGCTGGAATATACTCAGCTTTGCTTCAACAAGATTTCGATCGCTGAATCGCCCGTCTTTAGAGCTCCATTCGCCACTCTTTCTTATCACGCTCAAAGTATTGACAGGATTTGGGTCTCGGTAAGAGTAAAATGAGAATATTCCATCCAATGCAGAGTAAGAAGCACCTCCACCATAAGCTCCTCCTTTCTCTCTGATCTCCGGGTGCAAATATTTGTGCGAAAGCAGATCGGCTAGAAGTGTCAAAGCAGCAGAATCCTCGTCGAGGTAGCTTGCACCTGGCACTGCTAAACCAGCGTAGCTCACCTGGAACGGCAATTGGAATAAAGTCTTGCTAGGTTTCAACGGATCAATATCCACGGTGGTGCTCTTAGAAAACCCTCGGTTCAGACTGCCAACGAAATTGTGAAGCTCACCAATCTGTTTGTCAAGAGCACCCTCATCAGCCGTAAAAGTCAAACCGACACGGGCGTTGTTCAGAGCGCTTGCAGTCTGAGCGATTTCTTGCAATTTTGGCATAACAGATTCAGTTAACTGTTCATCGCTCAATTTGGAAAGCTCTTTCATAAACTGAACTTGTTCAATACCTCCGAGTAATTCCTTTAGTCGTGATGTACTAGTAACGGCTGCTGACGCATGTCCAAGAGCAAATCTATGCCCACCACTTGACAAAGCTTCGGTCGAGTTAGCAACAGCTCCTTGAATGATCTGCTTCAATTTGTCTGTGTTGCTATAGTCGAGCGAGGATAGGATCTCTTCCAAAACGCTGTAGACGGTGCCAATTTTTTCATCAATTGCCAGACCGCCCATTGAAAGATAGAGTTGTGAAGAACCATCAGAAAGACTTTTGGGCTTTGTAAGAACATTGGCAGAAACTCCACCAGTGTTGAGTCGTATCAACTGCTCAAGATCCGCCATGGAATGCTTAGAGGTACCCAAGTTGGTGAGTGCTTCACTGTAAAGAGGCAACAAAGGGAACAGCGCACCAGGTAACTGAGAGAGATTGTTCAAAAGACTCATGTAGGTAAGTCCCTGAGTACCTGTTTCCCTGGTGTATAGTTCGACAGGGAAAACGGCCTCATCATTTTTTCCAACAGCAAACTTACGGGAATTTGGAGAAATGTCATCGACGGTCAAAGTAGGAAGTGTTTCAATCAACTTCTCTTCCTCGGCAAGATCAGGAATTTCCTCTAATTGTGATTTGGCAGTGGCATAGATCTCAGACTTTTCTGCGCCGGGAAGAGAATCTACCAAATTATGCAACCTTTCAGATTCTTGCTTTTCCAACCCACTTTCGTAATCCTCTGAAGGTTTCATAACAAACTCAAAATAGGGTTTGGAAAGAAGCTGATCTTTGATAAGTTGCTGGAAAATCTCAGGGTTTTTCGCATATCTAGATTGGAAATCCTCTAGCCGCTTTTCGGAATCAATGAGTTTAACAAAGTTGGAATCATTGAAAACCCTTGGGAAAAGTCTATGAGTTAGCTCTAAACCGAATTGGGGCTGAACTTCTCGGTTGGAAAGCTCTACCTGATTGATGATAGCGTCAAGTTGTTCTTGTGGAAAACCATTTTTGGCAACATCATTCAAAACCTGAAATATAGTTTCCTTCAGCTTGAGAATTGTATCTTCGGAAATACCATCTAGACCAATGGAAAAAAGGTTCTTTCCGGGTTGCTGATCTAGGCCAGTATTGACCGAAAACTGAGGGCCCATTCCCGAATCGATCAGGGCCTGATAAAATGGCGATGAATGACCACTGGTAAGTAACAGCGACAAGACGGACCATGTGTAAGAATCAACCGCGCTGGAATCTCCCACTATCCAAGTAAGAGAGGCCCTATGCTGCTTATTCACATCCAACATGGGGTCAAATGGACCCTCAATTTCGGCTTTCTGATGAGCATCAAGATTGATGGGCTGATGAATGATCTGATCTACTTCAGCACTATCAAACTTGGCCATTGACTCTTCAAGAGGAGCCAAAACTTCTTCCAGAGGCATATCACCGTATGAGAAGCTGAAAGCATTAGAGGGGTGATATCTCGTATGATGGAATTTTTTGAGATCCTCGTATTTCAACGAAGTGATATAAGCTGGATCACCGCCGGAACATTGAAGCGAGGGATATATGCTCTGAAGGTATTTGATATAGAACAAATAAGAGGGATTCGAAAGCTGACCTTTCATTTCATTAAACACAACTCCCTTATAGATCAAAGGGCTCTGATCGCTAGACGGATCTTCCGGCTCCAGTCTCCAGCCCTCTTGACGGAAATCATCTTTTCTTAGCAACGGGCTATAGACAGCATCTAGGTAGACACTCTGGAGGTTGTGAAAATCTTTATGATTAGTCGTAGCAAATGGATAATAAGTGTAGTCAGTACCAGTCATAGCATTCATGAAATTTGACAGAGATCGAGTCAACATTTTGAAAAACGGATCCTTGACAGGGTACTTTTCGGAACCACATAACGTGAGATGTTCAAGAATGTGAGGGAGACCTGTCATATCTGGCGGATTTGTCTTGAAACCAATAGCAAAGACATTATTATCGTCAGCTCTTTTGATGTGCAAATGCTTGGCTTTAGTACGAGCATGTTCAAGAGAGGTGGCAGTCAGTGCCAGTCGAGGAACGGTGAATTCATCGAGCACATTAAAACCATGAACAGAAGAAGCTCTGGTCACAGTAGAACTATAATTCCTCAAATAAGCCGATCTATAAGCCCGCTTGATTTTGCAAGATTTATTCCCTGCTAATCTGAGCATTTTGTGGCAATGGCAATGTGATGGGTTCTAACTTAGTAATGTGCTTACATCAGTCCCATCATGTGCCATACGAATTGGGTTCGGGAGAGCAGTATTGGGGGAGAGATGGTAAAAGAGAAGAGAGGGATAGAGACGAGCTGGCGAGGAATAGAAAATATTGAGGTTTAAACAAAAAAATATGATAGTGAAGATAGATAAAATATTCGAATAGTCAATGAAGAAAAAAGAAAAATAAAATCAAATTACGGTTGATAGAGTTGAGGCCGGGTCGTCGTTCAGGTGAGGGGCCTCGCAAGCCTTGCCTTGAGCGCAAATCCATGTGCCTTTATTATCATTGATTTTCTTGTAATCAGCGAACTCACAACGACAACGCGACACACCTACGTATTATACCACGAAACGATTCCGCCAATGGATGACAATGGGGTTGCCCAGATTGTAGGAGCGCTGGAGGTTATTCATCGATCATCGTCAAGTAATGATCAGAGGCGTAGTGCTCAAATAGTGAGTGTGATCTTACTTAGAAAGTGTTGATTGCCATGAACCAGCAGTGAGGTTGTAATCACCCTTGGAATCAGGCAATGGAAATACCGCCACTTTATTAGGTTTCATCCGACTAACTTAGCAGTTTCTTGATGAGGTTAAAGATAAAGATGACTCTCCTCTCTGGGGCTGGCAATTGTCACAGTCTGCTTCAGGAAACCCAGACGTTGTACGCCATTTTGGTCTCACCTTGGTAGAACATTCGATAAAATACAAATTCAATCACTACGATGAGGCCAAACGCCTGGCTATCAGGAATTGGGTTGTTGATTTGGCCCTGTCTGTGCGAGACAATGAACCGCATTATTTGAAGGAGAAAATATCGTTTCTATGGGTTGCCATTGCAAAACGAACCTGGGGGATTGACGATCCTGTTGGCCAATCGTATACTGAAAATGAACTGAAAAATGATGGTTGGGCTGATATGGACAAATACCTGTTGCGCATGTGGAACACAAATAATGTTTGTCGAGAACTCACGTTATCAATCTTTAGGACTCTGTTTGAAGATCTTTATATCTTGGACGATCCCATTGCGGCAAAGCGTGCTTCCATTCTGTCTGCACAATGTATAGAAATTGTGACATCGGAAAGCATTCTTGAAACAGCCTATGAATCACGACTTGGTATGCTGCGTGCTCTTCGTGCAGATGACGAGGGATGGCTACACCGCTGGTCAAATTTTCTGGGTCAGTGTCTTCAGGATGGAATTTTTATCGGATCTCAGTCTGAGCTCTTTGCTTGCAAAATATTAGAAACGCTGAAAACGTGTTTGTACTGGGTTTTTCCTCTTGCAATCCGTAAAGCCGAACTCCTCGATAGGCTAAGCATGTGTCTTGCTTTGGATAATGTTCGAGTTCGAACTTTGGCAACGGATTGTCTGCACGTGCTATTTACTAGGGTCTTCACACAAGACGAAGATTTCCAAGCTATTGTTGGTGCAGTTTTCAGAAAACCGGGAATGGATACTTTGGCTAATGTCTATTCGTCAGTCGCAAATCTCGACATGGATGATTTTGATGAGCAGAAGTATGTTCTTCTCAAAAAACTAGTGGAAATGATTGTAGGGCTAGGCGAATATCTCAATCTTAGTAAAAACCAATTACCTGAAGATGCAGATCTACGCACTTATTTAAGACTGGTTCTGGAAACCACGCGTCATCCTAGCCTCATGGTGAGCGGCCTGTCGCTTCAGTTTTGGTGCTCTGTGCTAAGAGTGGAACAACTAGCCGGTAAAGACGAGGTTGCTGAGCTACTGCCGGAACTTTTGGAAACAGCAACTGACAGATGTTTGAAATATGAAGATTTACCAGAAGATCACGTTTCGAGGCGTTACATCGATCTGGACTTCGACTCCCTTCCTGAATCACACGCATTCTTGGGCAATTATAGAAGGTTCATTGAAGACATTCTTCGTTTGGTTGTTTGCAAGATCCCCATTGACTCCTTGCAATGGCTACGTCAGAGAATGGAAGCTTTTTTCAGCTCACAACTTGGATGGGAGTCACTCAATTCTAACAAACTTGTTTACGACGGTAACCAAGCATTTTATCTTGCATATTCGCAGTTCATGATAGTCGAAGCGGCCTTGAAAGGTGTAGCAAGGTGGAAGGTTTGGTATCAAGAAGCGGACAAGGAGGAAAGGATGGCCAAAATTATCGAGTTAATCCAAGGTTGGAGTAAACAGCTGATTGGAATGAGTATAAAGGATCCCGTACTACTCAGAAAATTGGTGCAGTCACTTGTTCAATTTGCTCCTGTTTTAAGGGAACACCAAGACATCATGTTTCTGCTTCTGGAAAAGGTCTTGGGTGCTTGTACATCAGAGTATCCTCCTAACGGAAGTGATGAAGATAATGAATTGGTTCGTGATCTCAGAAGTAGTTGCGGAACCGAACTCAATCGATTAGCATATATGATACCAGGTTCCTTGATGCAGATATACGATGATCTTGAGAGAGTCATCGGAGAGATTATCATGTCTGATAAGCTGAGTGATCATGAGGTGGTATCCTTTAAATCATTCTTACTGGTTGTCAGCCAAAGATCAGCTGTACCCAACAAGGAGGAGAAGTTTTCCAAAATTGTGGATCCTGTTTTGTCGTCATGGAGTGATGAGGGTACGATCAAGGGGCTCATGGATCTTCCCTGGTTTATGGAAAGAATAGGTATCGTCAAAATTGCGGAATATTTCCGATCCAGAGGTGTTACAGCAAATACAGATTTACTATCTGCTCCAATGGACGATGAGGGCCGTCGCCTGAAGACAGAGCTCAAAAAGACTTGGGCCGCCTTATTTCCCATCCGTGCAACGAGAATATTTATTCAATACACCATAGAAAAGCTGGATCACAAGTCTCCAGAATATCTCGATCTGCTGAAGTTATGGAAGCCACGCATCCAACCTATTCTTCCTCATATTTTGCAGCTCATTGCACAAATTGAAGCCTATCACAATCCTGAAAATTGGAAAGATTTGCCTAGCGAAGTTCAGAGCTTTGTCAAGTATAGCACAGCTGAGAGGTTCTGGCAAATTGGTGTGTCGACTCAAACTAGAGATGAATTTGTCGACGATTCCGTCAAGGCTATGCACACACTCAGAGATTTTGCAGATTCCGTTGGCCATGCGATAAGATACACGCGTGAATATGCATTTTTGACCTTAGGTTCAATTAGTCAATTGGAGGACACTATGTATGAGATACCTGGCATGGCAACAAATGTCTGGGTTGCAATTGCCGGAGATAGTGCCGGAATTACAAGCCATTCTTGGAGACATATGATCTCTCTGAGTATCAGAAGCATTATAAGATACTGCCCATTACAATACGTTCAAAGTTTTATGAGCGAATTTCTGCCGCCTATGCTGAAAAAACTTGACGAAGTCTTGGTTGAAAAATGGGAAAAAGTTTATCAGCATGGTATTCTAATGAACGGAGATGAAAATGATGAAAACTTGAGTGAGGAAATGATGGATGAGCATCTCTTGCGTCAACTGACAGGCATAGTTGACCGACTGCTGATTGACCTAGTGGGACAATATAATGGGCGAACCAGTAGCTACAGTTCTAGCACGAGCAAGCCAGAAAGAGACCAAACACAGCAAGAGCTTCTAAGAAGAACAGTTCTCGAGAACAAGAATATTCTTGCACCATTTCTTCAGCTTTGTGTTCACATTATGCAATTCAAAGATAACCGTTGCAGCTTCAATTGTTGTTTGGTATTGCGAAATATCGTACAGGAAATTGTTTTGAAAGATAATGAGGTGGACCAGTATTTGAGCAATGAAGTCATCCGGGCATGTTTGAATATTCTGAACGATTCTTTTTTCGCTGATGTTCATAGTGAGGCAGGAGCGATCCTTGCAACATTGTACGTACTCCTTCGCTCGAAGCATGAACAACCGCTCATTGTTTTGAGCACCTACTTGCCTTCTTCTATTACTCGTGAAGAGGCAGATGATTTTGAGATGAAACTATTTTCAGCCAAAGGCACTAGACAGCAGAGAGGCGTGTTTCTTGAGTTTTTGAGCACTGCGAGAGCTCTATCGGGTCAGATGGAAGAGAGCGATGGTAATGCTCGAGAGGCTGCGCTGAAGAAGAAGAGTGATGAACGAAAAAAGAACGACAAGAAATGGTTGACCCAGAAAAAAGGTAAAGGTGATGATGTCATGAATGAAGAAATTGGTGAAGACATCAACAACTTGTTCGGACAATAATCATTTATCAAGTGGATAAAATAATGTTGGAATTTATGTTCAATTTACCATTATTAGTGACTATATCATGTAAAACGTATTCCTTTTTATTGTCTGAATACAAAAGCATATTTCGTTATTGATGATAATAATTACACAGTTTGATATTTACCAAACATCCTCCTGGTAGAAGTTTTGTAGTTTCATAGACTTGATTTTTTCATCAGCTTGAGCGGCATTTAATCCTCTATGCTCCATGAGGATACGTGCCAGAGTCTTCTGAACGTCGTGAGCCATTCGTGATGCATCACCACAGACATAGAAAAATGCGCCTTCTTCGAGAAGTTTATTTACAAGTGCTCCATTCTTTTCAAGCATATGCTGGACGTAGACCTTCTCAGAACCTTCTCGTGAGAAAGCAGGGATCACCTGAAGAAAAGAACCGTCCTTCTCTTCAATTTGTTTCCACTCATCAGCGTAAATATAGTCCTCAGTGCTATTTCGGCAACCAAAGAACAGCAGAGCTTTACCAACTGGGGTGCCTGATTTGGCTTTGACTTCACGTTCGTGAATGAATCCTCGGAATGGAGCGACACCGGTTCCAGGGCCAACCATAATGATAGGCTTTTGGGGGTTGGAGGGCAGTTTGAAGTTGGAATGTCGAACGTGAACAGGGATTGTCACGTTGGAGCCCTTGGAGTAGTTACCTCTGGGCCCAGAAACATCGTATGTCGAAATATCATTTCTGCCATCCATTACTTGTTTTGCAGCTAGGATATAATTGGTTGACACACCTTTCAATTCATGGTCGGAAGAAGGTCCCTTCATGTTCTCCACGACAGCGGTGATTGAGATATGATTAGGAGAGGCACTGGAGGAGCTGCTAATAGAGTAATATCGAGGCTGTAGATGCTGGAAATTTTCGATGAGGAAAGAAAAAGGCACGTTAGACCAGCTTTGCCCATCAGAGAGCTTAGACAACAACAACGCAGTGTTGTAATACTCGTTGACAATCTGTTTATGGAAAAGATCCTTGTCATTACCAAGCTCTAATGCAGCAGCCTTGGCTCCTTCGGAAGGTGCGAAGGGAGCAATAGAAGATAAGAGCTGTCGAGAAACAGCTCCGTTAATTTCCAAATGATATCTCACAACAGCATCATAAGTCGTAGGAACAGGAAAGGGCACTTTAGCAGTAGGATCAAGAGCCTTGACATCTATAACCTGATCTTTTTTGGAAGCTAAACCAAACACCTGGAGGAAACGGTCGACTTCATCTGATGAGTTCTGGGGCCACACGGCTAGATGATCACCAGTGCTATATCTCAAACCAGAGTCTGAAATATCAAATTCCATATGAATACAGTTTCTCGAAGTGCTGTTAAAAAGTTCTTTAGAAACAGCGACAGGGGCTGGATAAGGATTTCCGACATTGAAGGGTCCAGCGATTGGCTTCTCCTCAGTGGACACAGCAGAAACAAGATGCTTTCGATTGATCTCGCCCAAATAAACAGACTTTTCGTCACTAGAGATATCCTTTTCAACAACCTCTAAAGAAGGTTCATAAACTGCTTCTCGCTCTTCAAGATTCTTAACCTTAGCCCAGGTTTCCAACAGATCATCCTTCCATGCCAAATAGTCCTCTTCCATGGTTCCAGAGCCATCGTCACCTTCGCCATAGACACCAAGACGCTTGGCACCAAGCTCTTCCAATCTCTTGTCCAAGCCTCTTCCAATAGCATTATAGAACTCATAAGTGTTGTTACCCAAGCCAAAAACAACGTAAGTGAGGTTTCGCAAGGGGGTATCTTCGGCACTCTGGCCATTGGAAAACTCAACGCTATCATCGGTGATGAACTGCCAAAAGTCAGCAGCATTATCAGTAGGTTCACCTTCGCCATAAGAGGCCATGAAAAAACAAGCCACAGCATCCTCAGGGAAATTATCCAAGTTTTCAAAGTCATAATCTTCGAGATCAGCGGTCATGGTAGCCAAGCCATATCGCGAAGCAGCCTCCTTGGCCAATCGAGAAGCATAGTCTTCAGCAGTACCAGTCTGCGAGCCATAAAACATGACAACTTTCTTGCCATTTTCAGCCATTCTCTCAAGAATATCTCGAGTCTGTGCCTGCACTGGGGTAGAAGTGCCAGTCGACGACTTCTGGAAGCCAGCACCAGCCAAACCACGATATTGAAATTCCGCAGGCTTCGCCCATAAGGTCCCCTTGGTGAAATAGGCAAAAGTAGCCAGAAGTATAACAGCTAACACTGCAATATCAAAGGTATCGACAGCCATGATTGCCGAATCTATTTGCAAAGTCTATTATCTAGATGATCTTATCTATGCGAGCAGGCAGTTAGGTACGTTGATGTGCTGATGCGCTGGATATATATTAAACGGGTTGGTTGCCCGGACGGCTCGTTAAGATCGGGTCGACCGCACTGAAACGGAGGCCGCGAGATGTTGATGTAGGGGGGTCCGCTATCGCACCACAGGATAAAACTTACCAGATCTGGGAAGAAATGATTCGCCTTCCTGATAAAGATAAGAATAGTGTGAGCCGATTTACCGCCTAGAGTAACATTCCGCGATGACATGTTTCTCAGTGCAAGTAATTTAGTCGGCACCGATTCCGGGATTTTGCGGAAATTGTACGGCTGTCATTCTCTGTAGTATCAGTCTGATTCGGTACAAGATGTACCAAGCATTGGAGAGAAACCGGCGACATAGTAAATTGAATTGAAAATGAGCGCTCCTGATTTGAAAGAGATTAAGAACTTTCTTGTTGAAGTTGCTAAAGAGGCTGGCGAAATCATTCTCTCTCGATCTGGGAGGGTGACTTTTGATGACAAGAAAAATGCCGTTGATCTTGTCACGGAGGTTGACAAGGCCGTCGAGGTGATGGTTTCTGAGAAACTGAAATCCAAATATCCAAGTTATAAATTCATTGGAGAGGAATCGTACGAACCTGGTGTGACTAAATTGACCAATGAGCCAACCTTCATTGTGGATCCTATTGATGGCACCACTAACTTCATTCACTTTTTTCCCCATAGCTGTATCTCCCTAGGGTTTGCAATAGACAAGAAACCTGCTGTTGGTGTCATTTTCAATCCTTTTCTGAATCAGTTGTATACTGGTGTTAAGGGACAGGGCTCTTACTTGAACAATGAGAAGCTGCCCCTCAGAAATGCCCAGGAGAGATCTCTGTCTCTTCAAGGCGGTCTTTGTGCCATTGAATGGGGCTCTGATCGAAGCGGAAACAACTACAAAGTTAAAGTTGACACATTTGAGTCCCTTGGTGCTGATAAATCTAGTGGTGGTGGGTTTGTTCATGGCTTCCGATCCATGGGATCTGCTGCCATGAACTTGGGTGCTGTTGCTGCTGGAGTATTGGATTGCTACTGGGAAGGCGGTTATTGGCCTTGGGACGTCTGTGCTGGTTGGATCATATTGGAAGAAGCCGGTGGTAAATTAGTCAGTGCTAATTCTGGAAACTGGAATCCCTCTGTTGAAGACCGGGCTCATCTGTCAGTCAGAGGAGCCAGACCTGAAGAACAAAAGCAATTTGTTGAAGATTTCTGGAGTCATGTCAAGGGCAAATTAGATTATAGTATATAAAGATATTGTTGAGAAACGGGCCGCAAATAAGGTAATATACAAGTGCTGAATTGACTGGGACTCCATATTTCTATTACTTAGCCATTGCCACACCTACAGGCAACCTAAATGTGATGCAATACATGATTTTGGTTGGAGCAACCTTTCTGACCTTGTGAAAACTCAGCTCTTCTACTGTCAAGTTTGGGTAACTCATAGCGTCGCTGCACCTCTGTCTGAGTGCTTCATGCACCTCCTCCGCTGGAGGCTCAGGAGCATGAGGGTCAGCTTTGTGGAAGCAGTGAACATGGATGAAAGGCATATCTTCAGATCCAATATCCAATTTTCCAAATGCCGCAACGCGTAAAGCTTCATCAGCATATAATCCTTTGAAGCCATCTAAAAAGGTGATGGCACTATCTGGCAAGTTCATAACATAATGCCTGAAAACTTTGGGCACATTTAGATTCTGTGATGAAACAACTTTAGTTTTCTTTGACGATCTAGATGCAGAAGATTGTTTTGAAGGAAGAATGATGTTTGGAGTAGATGATTGAAACTCAACAAGGATACTAGCACTCTTTTTGATGAACTCTCTTCCATCTAGATTTGACGGGAAAACAGCATGTGAGACTTTGTTCAGCTTAATGTTATGTACCAGAGACTTGTATGATTCCGGATTAAGATCGTTGGCAAATATTATTGCATTGTTCTTACCCGCTGGAACGGCAAATGGACCGACTCCGGCAAAAACATCGGCAACTGCTTCTCCCCTTTTAAACTGCTGAATCAATCTGTCATGCTCAGTATGCAGTCGAGAATTCCAGTAAACCTTTGCAAAGTTGAATTGAAACCTACAGCCAGATTCAGACTGCTCGACTTCGAAATCGTTGTCACCAGCTAAAACTTCCATTTCAAATGTCCTATAAACATTGTCAATGCTGTCGAGTTTATTAACAACTGAACGAATAGAAGGAGAATTTTTATCTAGAATCACTTGTCCAATGATTTTCTTGTAAGGCAGAAATTCATCTTTAATGTTCATATGTGCGACATGGCCTACTGCTGTGAACCCTGAGGGTGGTGCACCTCCTTCAGCTTCGAGAAGAGCAGCAGGCAGAATCTCGCTGAGAATTTCGTCTGTCTTCCAATAGTCATAATCAAGTTTCAATGTATGGGGAACCAAACTAGCGTCAGCTTCCTTTAAAAGTTGTCTTGCTTCGGAGCTAAGATTTGGTAGTGCTTCTTCCACCGATTTTATTTCATGCTTCAACAGCACACCCTTGCCTTGGGGAACAGTCACGACTCTGGATATACCCTGTACTTGTAATAAATCATCAGGAACCTTCTTGTTCAAATGTGAAATATAAGAAACGTCTTTTAAAAGTGCCAACACCAAAGAAACTTCAGTAGTAAAAAGCGAACGATCTAACGCTTGCATGGGCCCCACGAGTTTTGGAGGAGAAAAAACTCTCTCAAGATCTGGTCGTGCCATGGCCGAAAAAACTCTTTGCTCCGACAGAGATGAAAATTTACTGTTGCCCAATATTTTCAATCGGATAGTGAAGGATCGAATTGCACTGAAGCTCCTCCACATATACTGCTGGGTGAAAAGTTTCGAGGGAAAATAAAAAAAATTTGGGCATCTACAACCAACGATCTTCACAACTATTCAAGATGGTCTCATTTTCCTGCGAAGTATGCAATGAAACACTAGTAAAAAAGAAGCTAAACGGTCATTTCCGTGCCTGTCCACAAGCATATTTCACTTGTATTGACTGTAATACCACATTTGACGATGGAGCCTACAACGCTCATACGCAGTGCATTAGTGAAGCTGAGAAGTACCAGAAAGCACTTTACAAACCTAAAAAGAAACAAGAGCAAGTAACTGAGAAGAAGTCTATTGAACAGGCTGCTGCTAAGGTGTCAAAAAAGCAAGAGAGCAAGAACAAAGACACGGGATCAAAGCCTCAGATTTTGGTTCCCGGTGAAACTAAAAATGCATACAAAGTGATCAAAGAGCTGAGCAAGGCAAAAAAATTAGATAAAAAGGATCTTTTGAAGCAGTTGAAAGTCAAAATGAATGACAGCGGAGAATATGTACTTGAACTATAAACTACATGTAATTTCAATCAATTTTTTATAACTTCCATGAACATTTTGTGTTTCTAGGCACGGCTGTGACAACGGCAGCAAAACCCTACCAGCCGTACTGATCAATCCAGGCGCCTTCCGTTTCCAAACTCATACTACCCTGTTTGAGAATTTTACACTAGCCCCAATTGTCAAGTTGAAAATAGGGCCTGTCCAAGTTTTCTAAAATTTTGATCTAAGCAGAGTCCTTGATTGAGTTAATTTGCTAGTAGCTGCAAGTAGAGCAATCTTTTTTTTCTTCAAATCGCATAGCAAGCATAATAACGGCTTTGTTCTCCAAGATTATGTCCAATGTTTACTCCATAATATGAATAGCCGCATCATTTGAGGCTTCACCCCGGATTCAAAAGTGGACTGACAAAGGAAAAAACCCGAAAAGGGGGAAAAAGACGTAGGCTAGTTAATTGTATATCCGAAAATCCGGCATGAATTTTTTCAGTTTTCACGAGTCTATCCGGTTTGCACTGCACTAGATTACTTGAAATTCTTAGGGTAGAGTCGTGTTCTAAATACTCTTTTGTTTCATATTGCTCTCAGCCTTAGAGGCCGAGTTACTTTCATGCTAGGATTGCTTTTGTTGTTCCTCCGATAGAACCGAGGTCGGATGAAATGGATCGACATTTCACCGTCACTCCTGCAATATATTTGTGGTTGTTTCCTTCCGATTTTTACTTATTTAACTCCTTACTCCAGCAAAAGGTTTGTTCAGAACTCATTTCAAAATTCCTCAAAGAAATCAATCATACCATTGATAATATAAGGTCTATTGGAAATCTTCTTGACAGCCTTGCACATCTTCAATGACAGAGGAAGAAAATTCGGTTCCCTATGAACCTGAGAGCCAAGAAGCTTCCCACGAAATTCGGGAGCTTGCTAGGCAATTGACTCAGGCTTCTCTCGCTAGCTTCAGATCTCATAAAAGCTCAATCAAAGATGATGGCTATAATCCCTTCACCAACCATGATGACCCCAGTTTGGACCCTGACTCCCCAGATTTTGACTCCGTGAAATGGAGGAAATACATATTTGGATTGAAAGATAAAGAGTCTGACAGATACCCTATTTTGACTGCGGGTCTCAGTTTCAAACACCTTGGAGCTTATGGCTACGGCTCTGCCGTGGATTTTCAAAAGACGGCAATCAATGTCTGGGAGATATTTGCGGAAAAATTCCATTTGAGCAAACAGAAAAAAATTCAGATTCTCAAGGATTTTTCGGGGCTGATCAACAAGGGTGAAACTTGTGTTGTTCTTGGAAGGCCAGGTTCCGGCTGTAGTACATTTTTGAGAGCAATTGGCTGTGACTCTCGTGGTTTCAAGCTGGATGAAGAATCGCTCATGAATTATCAAGGAATCCCTCGAGAAGAATTTCAGAAGTTTTTTCGTGGTGAAGTGCTGTACATGGCAGAGACTGATGTGCATTTTCCTGAGCTGACCGTAGGCCAGACTTTACTATTTGCTGCTTTGGCTAGAACGCCCCATAATCGTCTATTTGGAGTCAGCAGAGCCGAATATGCTCAGCATATTCGAGATGTGACTATGGCAACCTTTGGCTTGTCTCACACAATTGATACAAAAGTAGGAAATGAGTATATCAGAGGAGTCTCGGGTGGTGAGCGAAAGCGTGTATCAATCTCAGAAGCTTATCTAAGAGATGCAGTAGTACAATGCTGGGATAACTCAACACGTGGATTAGATGCTGCTACTGCTTTGGAATTCTGCAAATCCCTCAAAGTTTGTGCAGATACTGCAGGCACTACTATTTTAGTCTCGCTATATCAAGCTTCTCAAGATGCTTATGATTCTTTCAACAAGGTCACTGTACTTTATAAAGGCAGGCAAATTTACTTTGGAAAAACCGGTGATGCTAAACAATTTTTCATTGATATGGGGTTTGAGTGCCCTGAAAGACAAACCACTGGCGATTTCCTCACCTCTCTAACGTCTCCCTCTGAGCGAAGGGCCCGCTCAGGATTTGAAGATAAGGTTCCCAGAACTCCAGATGAGTTTGCTGAAAGATGGAAATCATCTAACGAATATGCTCAACTCTTAAAGGAGATTGATGAATTCAACGAGAAGTACCCCATTGGCTCTAGCTTACAAGAGTTTCACCATAAGAGAAAGGCTGCGCAGGCTTCTCACATGAGCTGGAAATCTCCATATACCATTTCTTTTCTTATGCAAATCAGGCTCAATATGACTCGAAGCTACGAACGTCTTATTGGCAATCCTTCAATGACTTTTGTCACGGTCTTCGGTAATACGGCACTTGGATTCATCGGCTCCTCAATTTTCTACAATATGAGCCAGACTACAGATTCCTTTTATCATCGAGGAGCAACATTATTTTTTGCAACTCTTTTGAATGCGTTCATGTCGGCATTGGAAATTCTTATGCTTTTCAAACAAAGGCCAATTGTCGAAAAACAACAGAAATATGCCTTTTGCCACCCTTCTACAGAGTCCTTGGCTTCACTAATTGTTGATCTGCCTTCTAAATTTGTCACTTCAATTGGGTTTAATTTTCCCTTGTATTTTATTGCAAATCTCCGTCGAGAAGCTGGGGCATTTTTCACCTACTGGCTGTTTTCGTTCATCACCTTTTTAACTATGACAATGATTTTCCGAACGATCGCCAGTTCATTCAAATCTTATGAAAAAGCCATGGTGCCTGCTTCACTGATTTTGATTGCTCTGGTTATATATTCAGGTTTTGTCATCCCTGTCAGTTATATGCATGGTTGGGCAAGGTGGATCAATTACATTGATCCTGTCGCTTATGCTTTTGAATCGATGATGGTTAATGAATTTCGTAACAGGGTATTCAGTTGCTTGCCAAACATGGTTCCAAGAGGAGGTCCTTACAGTGAAGTCAGAAATTATTCTCCTTATCTCAGCACATGCGGAGTTCTGGGAGCAGAGTTTGGCACTGATTATGTTCAAGGCTCTCGTTACATTGCAGATTCTTTCAAATTTTATACCGCTCATTTGTGGAGAAACTTAGGAATCATGTTTGGATTTCTAATATTCTTTTTGTGCACTCATCTCTTGTTCGCTGAATACTTGAGTATGGAACATTCTAAAGGAGAAGTTCTTGTGTTCAAAAAGGGACATATTCCAAAAGAACTTGGACTTTATAGTGACGCGAAGGATGTGGAATCAGGAGATGTGAATTTGTCAAGCGACGATCTTTTCAACGAGAAAGATCAGGATCACAATGTAAAGATCCAAGAGCAGACAGGTCTTTTCCAATGGAAAGATGTATGTTATGATGTCAGATTAAAAAATGGTGATATGCGAAGGTTGCTCGATCATGTCGACGGTTATGTAAAGCCAAAAACTCTCACAGCGCTTATGGGTGCTTCTGGTGCTGGTAAGACTACACTACTAGACGTTCTTGCTGATAGAAAGGACGTTGGAGTTGTCAGTGGTGATATGCTTGTCAATGGAAGCCAAAGAGATGCTTCTTTTCAAAGAAAGACTGGCTATGTTCAACAACTGGATCTGCATCTAGCAAGCTCTACTGTCCGAGAATCACTCCGATTTTCAGCTGTTCTTCGTCAACCTGCCCATATCTCTCTTAAAGAGAAATATGAATACGTTGAGGAGATTATTGAATTGCTAGAAATGGGACCTTACTCGGAAGCTGTGGTAGGTGTTGAAGGTGTCGGTCTCAACGTTGAGCAAAGAAAGCGACTCACGATTGGTGTCGAATTATCTGCTAAACCGGAGCTGTTGCTTTTTCTGGATGAACCCACTTCTGGATTAGATTCTCAAACTGCTTGGGCTATTTGCAAGTTGATGAGAAAACTGGCTAATTCAGGTCAAGCAATTCTTTGCACCATCCATCAACCTAGTGCTCTCTTATTTCAACAATTTGATAGATTGCTATTCTTACAGAGAGGTGGTCAGACCGTATACTATGGCGATATTGGACCACAATCTAGAACTCTGATAGACTACTTCGTGAAAAATGGTGCTCCTGAGTGCCCTACCGAGGCCAATCCTGCAGAATGGATGCTGAGTGTCATCGGCGCAGCTCCTGGATCTCACACGAATATTGATTGGTTCAAGGTATGGACTGAAAGTCCAGAGAGAGAAGAGGCTAGGAAGGAAATTGATCGACTTACTCAAGACGCTACACAGAAAGTAAATGAAAAGAGCAGTCAGCCTGCTGTTGATACCAGCAAGCACAAGGGACCTCACGATCAGAGTTTGAAATCATCTTATGCAGCATCGATTACCACACAGCTTCGTTACGTCACAATTCGTTCCTGGTTACAAGTTTGGAGAAATCCCAATTACGTTTGGTCGAAGATTATCATGTCCACAGTATCACCGTTATTCATCGGTTTCTCATTTTTCAAGGCAAGCAATGATCAGCAAGGTCTACAAAATCAAATGTATGCATTTTTCATGCTATTGACCATGTTTATACACATTGTACAGCAGGTTATGCCAACGTTTGTGGTTCAACGTGATCTTTATGAGGTAAGGGAGCGGCCATCCAAGACTTATTCATGGGTTGCGTTCATTACCTCAAATATGCTGGTAGATATTCCATGGCAAATTCTCTGCTGCACTATCGCATACTTTTGCTTTTACTATCCCGTTGGCTTATGGAGAAATGCTGAATATACCGATTCTGTACATGAAAGAGGCGCATTGTTTTTCATGATCCTTCTGGCTTTCCATCTTTTTACTTCATCATTTTCATTTATGATTATATCTGGTGTTGAATTACCAGAAACAGGTGCTAATATTGCTATTTTGCTCTTCACCTTAACTTTGTTGATGTGTGGTGTTTTGGCTTCACCTGATGCCATGCCTGGTTTCTGGATCTTCCTTTACCGGCTTTCACCGTTCACCTATATTGTTGGTGGCTTGCTTATTGCCGCTGTTTCATCAACTCCTGTGTCATGTAAACCAGAACAAATAGTTCCTATTGGTGCACCACCAAACATGACATGCGGGGAATATTTGGATCCTTTCATTAGTGTTGCAGGAGGTGCAGTTTACAATCCAAGCCAGCAGGGCGGTGGCTTGACAGAGGCCACTCTTTGCCAATACTGTCAGCTATCGGAGTCTAATTTCTACCTGGATTCAGTTCAGGTGCACCATAGCGATGGCTGGAGGAACTTTGGCTTGCTGGTGGTTTACTGCGCTTTCAATTGGTCAATGGCGTATGTCATTTATTGGATTTTCCGACTGCCTCATAAAAGCGGTATTTTTCTGTGGTTGAACCCTGCCAGATGGGCCAAAGCCTTTGGTAGAGGAAAACCCCAGAAGTCCTGATCATATCTTTTTCAACTTTGCGACAGAGCCTGACCGCAATTAATGATAATGATATCTCAACTTATTTAATTTGACATGTGGTATGTTTTTCCAGTAGATTTTCCAGTGCAAATAATTTCATATACTTTTTGTGCAACCTTTTCGGCTTGTAGTATTACACCCGTTTCACCTAGTAGATGCTGTGTAGCTCGCTCACTTAATGTAGAAGCCATATCTGTATCTACCAGTCCTAGCATGAGTGTATTTACTCGAACGCCAGTCGGCTCAATTTCTGCTGCAAGAGATCTTGTGAAAGCATTGACCCCTGCTTTCGCGGCTGCATAAACAGTGGTTCCTGGTGCAGGCTGCTCGGCCAAAATAGATGAAATATTAGTTATTGAGCACCCAGGATATTTTCGCTGTCTTTTTATCAGTGATCTGAGAAGTGATTTGCTCATCATAATGCTCCCAAAAAGATTTACGTTCAACAAAGATTGTATATGTGAGATTTGACTTCGAAGAAGCAGTGATTCCTGTGATATGCCAGCGCTATTAATTAGGTGGTCAACAGATTCAAGCGACACATCCTTGGTCAGAACTTTGCTAGATGAAGAACATAAACTTTGGTTGGCGAGGTCGCTTGTAAGCATTATCGCTTGCTGGACATCGTGAACGACTCCGTGATGTTTTTGGCCAGCATCTACTACTGGAAGTTCTTGGACTGCTGATGCTAAAGCATCTTTTGATCTAGCCAAGAGAACAACATTAGAACCATGAGATGCAAGCTTCACTCCGATAGCTAGACCGATTCCACGACTCCCTCCCGTTATCAGAGAAGTCTTGCCTACTAGGCTCATTCTTTGATGTGATTCAACCGGGAAGTTTCAATATGCGGCGTAATGGTCACGACGGGGTTATGCCGGAAAGCAACTTTTTAGAGGTACACAGCGAGAAAAAGTTTGGTATTGATAAAAACCAAGTGCCGAAGAGTAGATTATTGGGATTTGCGCAGGTAAAACTGCAAGGTATATTACGTCAACTGCGAGTTTACCACACCAAAAGATGAATCCCACTCATTCTAATACCTTCATTTAAAAAAAAAATATGAATGAATAAGTGAATGACTATAGATATCGTACTGCTTTGCTTCCTTTGATATTTTGAATGTTCCGCGCTGCGGTCTTCAAAGTATCATATAAGTCTGTTGCTTCAGTCGGATAGTGAGCCGCTCATTATGAGGCTGTTTCCCCATATTATTGTTGCTCAGCGATAAGTCCTTCACTTTCGACATTTCACTTAGCAATCATGTCGAGTACAGGTATTGATGACAAGTCCGGTAGGTCTAGGAATCGCTTTTCTTTCAAGTCGATTGAGCATGTTATTGCTCCAGCAGTTGCCGCTTCTTCGGGTACTTACCTGTATCCATTCTCCGTAAGTCTACACATTTTTAAAAGGCAGAGATGATTTCAGATTGTTAACCGCTAGGGTATAAAATATTTCATATCAAATCCCATACTTTGGGCAAATATGTGCTCAATTATGCTACCGGAAATTTTGTTGTATATTGTGGTTCTATTGGTATTAGGAGTATTGTTGTATCCAGCCCAGACTGCCATAGCTTTGGTCTTTAATGGGCCTATTGGCATCATTACAGCGTGGGTGGCACTACTCAACGAAGTTGCTGTTACTGTGCAGTTCATTTCTCAATTGTTGTTACTTCCAAAGCCTCTTCGAGTAATGTTTGATACAATTCTTAGCAGGGAAGGTCTGGACGATCTTGTTGTCAAAGGTAAACTTCGGAAATTTGTGGAGCCCACACCTTTGGATCAACTCAAAAAGAAGATGAGAAATCTTCCAAAAAAGTTGATTTGGCCTACATGGACTATAAAAGCAGCGACAAAGCTGATTCTCCATTTCATTCCAATTCTGGGACCAATTGTTTTAGTTGCCAGCCAAGGACCAAAGATGGCACAGGAATGCCACGAACGCTACTTCCAGCTCAAGGGATTTGATGCTAAAAAACGAAAAAGTTATGTGACGAGTAGGCGAGCTCAGTATATGGGATTCGGAGTAGTTGCTGCAGGCCTGGAGGCTATACCAGTGCTCGGTTTTGTATTCAGCTTCACCAATTGTGCTGGAGCTGCTTTGTGGGCGGCTCAAGTTGAAAAAGATGAACAGAAGGCTAAAAAGCTACTGGAACTCGAAGACCAACCTGAGCAACAATTTATTGAAAAAATGCTACCTGAAAACCTCAAACTAAGTGAAACAACGATCTTTGAAACAGAGCCCGAGCCAGAACGAGTGGTAGTATTATCATCTAATGATGAAGATCGTTATCTTCATGTCTCATAAAGTTCCGACCAAGCTTACATCGTATCAATGAACTGAACCAGGCCATCATCTCTATCACATCTGAGCAAAGACAGAGAATCTAAACAATTATTCTGCTGCTCTAATCTAGTATTATATTGTCAATGCAACCAAAGCCTGCCGCAACACCACCCTCATTGCTTTCTTGTAATTTAGTTCTCAATAAAAATGAAGCTTCTTCATTGAAAAGGATTTCGCTTCCGCTCTCTTCCCAGAGTCCCGTGCCAAATATTCCAAGCTCTGAGATGATTCCACCATGATGAATCTTACCAGATCGCAAAATTTTGTTAGTCTTCTCTGCAGGTTCAATTAGCTCCATTAAAATATATGCTCCCCATTTGTCTTCGGATAATTTTTCCAAAAATGGAGCAATGTCTTCCTTGTAAATATTGTTTCCGCCTCCTTCTCGCTGAGGTTTGAGCACATATTTCAAAGAATCCTTCAAGGCCAGATTTTTGACCTTCTCATCTGGATTATCTAGACTATAAATCTTAGCGTAGGACTTTATCAAGCTTTGAATTTGCTGAGCCGACAATGATGGGGAAACAGTCTTGATTGTCTCCACAGACGTCAACAGCTGCTGTACTTTCTTCGAGCCAGATAACTGAGTGAGGACTGAAGGACACTTGATAGCAGTCGATTTTTCCAGGAAATATCTAGCATCCCACTCGGTTTCAGTAGGATAATCAGTTGGGGCATATGCAGACCTATAATACACAACGGATATTTCCTTACCAGATGGTTGATGAATGAGAGTGTTGTCGTCTCTTCGCTCTATAAACTTCCTAACATCTGTCAAGGTAACCCTAAATGCTGGAATGCTAGACTCAGCTAAACCATACTGGAGAAGCCTTTGGTCCACGACATTTCGCTCGTTGGGCTGAACCACAAATAGAACTGCAGCTTCCTTGTTGCCATAGGCAGCATGCATTTTTGCCAGTCCTTCAGTCAACAAACCAACTGACTTTGAAATCTGCAGTTTTCCAGATGGCTTCTGAGCATAAGCACCAGATTTGAAGAGATAATCATGTAGCTCGCCAACTTTGGCACTAAGCCCTCCAAATGACACGGAAACCGTATTGAACTCAACTTGCTTGATCTGGTTTTGATTCTTGTCTAGTAGATAATCTGATCTGAATAAACCACCAGTCAGCTTCTGAGGAAACCCATCAGGCTCGCTCTTCAACCGGTTGTAGATGTCAACAAGACGACCAGTGAAACTAGGGTCAAGTTGAGCCAGATCGACCAATTGGCTTTCAATCCACTCCTTCTGTTGGCATAGATTGATATAGAGTTTATTATAGGTCGTCTGTATACTCAAAGCTTCTTCGAGAGCTTCCTTTGGATAGTTGGTAGGATAAGTGGTCACTGGTGCATGCATAGCTGATAACCCTTCTTGGGCATCATTGAGCATCACGAGGCCATTGCCTATACACCACTGAGTGATTTCTTTCACTAGAAATCCATCCTGAGCAGGGTCATAAGGTGGATAATCAGACATTACTTGCAAGTTGGCGAGATCGTGTAGTCAACTTCTGATGGTGGAGAGTAGCTTAATAATGACGACTGCAAGGCTGAGCCCGGTAGGGAAATTACTTTTATCAAGAAAGATGATCACCATGCGCTTTGAAGGCTTGGTCAGAATTGTTTGATTGCTTTGAATTTGACGTATATACAATATCGAATACTTTTATTTACATGATGTGATAGTCCCTTTATCATATTTTGTCTTTTTTTTCCGCCTTGTCCTCTCTCGGAGGGCTGTTATCAGCAACTTCAGACGCCCCGTTACCGATATGCTTGGGCTTGTCTTGAGAAGGCTGGATTTTATTGCTATCAAGCACTGCTCGTCTGGCCGCCTCTCTGATCTTCTGAGCATCCTCCTTCATTATCTTACCTGCCATCTTCACTTGCCAGGCAGGGCCCAATTGACGTCGGAGCTCTGCCTTCTTCTTCGATGTCTCGTTGTTTTGAATTCTTATAACATCATCATAGCTGAGGCCTCTTTCTGCAAGCTCAACCGGTTCCTTTCCGAAAAGAACATCGTAGACCCGTCCATCACCCCAAAAGAAGCCATTTCTATCAACGATCCAGGGGATGTAATGGCCCTTCTCAAATAAGAAGAAGAAATACGAGCTTCGATTAGCGGTACCGTAGAATCCAGCACCAGTCCAAACCTTGGCTCTCTTTCCAATTCGAAGATTCTCGATAGGAATGGTGTAAGTTGGGGACAATCGTCCTGGAATCCATGGGTGTGTCACAAGACGTATGTGCTCCTTCGGGCCAGGGAGATACTCGATACGTCTGACCAGCCGTGTAGGCATAGCAGCAAATAAAAATCCAGTGAGAGCGTAGATGGAGCAAAATAGAAGAGCGAGTGATCCTCGCTTGGCTACTCTTATGACGTTCTCCCGTTCAGGAAGATCTTCTTCGTTCTCTTCATACTGCTGAATAAGCCCTTTGATGGAACGATCAGCAAGATCAAACAGATTGTAACAGGCCACAAAGGTCAATGCAAGTGATGTTATAAAATACAATCTGTGAGATTCGGCCATGTAAAGAAGCTCAGGACCCCGAGAATTCTTCAAGGTCTCCATCAGCTGAGCAAACGAGAAATTTTTGGTAACTCGAGGCGTATTGGCTTTAGGAATAATAGCTGGAGCAATATCTCTACCAAACGGGAATTTTGGAATCCTTGAAGACCATGAATTGGATGTGAGATTCTTGTCAGTTCGGTCCGGCAAGTTAGAGTTGAACCGAACACGGGATTGGAATAGTTTATTCTTCAGCAAAGAAGACGCAGAATCAAATTTCAACGAAGATTTGGAAAGCCCGAGCAAACCACCCCGGACCCTGCTGAACAGCATTGTCAGTCTCGTATGATCTAAGTACTCTCACTCTCATGTGAGAAGATGATTTCTTCTCTTCACTAATCATGTTACCCGGCCTCAGTTATTTTGGCATCCTCCGGCGACCATTGTCCACATTAGCCATAACTATTTTGCTACGAAACTGCCACAAACTTATGGCTTCCGGTGGCGATAAACATCTGTCTGTGTGGGTGTAAATAAACTTACCATGAAGTCTCGCAGCAAATCAACAGGTGAAGCCATGGTCTCGAATAGCATGCGTGTCACCAAGACCCGTCGGGCTTCCATGGGTGGCAGCTATGTGAAGCGTCAAGTAGAACAGCTTGAGAAAAATGCTAGTTCCGTAACCGGTAAAACCGAACCATTGGATTTGGATAACAACCCAGATTATATTGCACTGAATAGTGCGCTCTCCTTGTTGGAAGGTCAAAAGAAATCTGCTCAAGAGGACATAATCAAACTGAGCCAACTAAAACAACAAGCTTTGGAGGAGCCTGAAACAATATATGAACAGCTTGCAAGAGACGGGTCTATAATGGGCGTTCCGAAGCCACAAAGTGTGGTGAAAGTACCAGTCATACCTTTTGAGAAGTACGGCATAGAAAACCCCCGCTTAACCAGGCGATTGAACCGCGGAATTATGGACACTGTAAGCGGTTATGGTGCTGTTCGGCTTTTTGAGGATAACTTCGGTGACCGTGAGCGAAGAAACCTCTCCATGTAATATTGGTTCGGTTTGGTTTGGTTTGTGCTGTTGGTGTGTTCTTGTCATATTTTTCTATTTATTTGTCGGGCTTCAACATGACAAATGTTGGCTCTCTACTCTCCCGTCAGGCCCACGGGATAGATTACGGACACTCTCAAAACTTTTTTATGGAAACAGGATTTGATTTTGTTTGAAAAAAAAAAAAAAGATATATATAATTAATCTTCTTGTATGATTTAATGAATTAAAATGCTAGTATTGGTGTATGGTGCGACAAACTGATTACTCGTCATCATAATCTTTCTTTACCTTCTCCTCCTTGAGTCTTCTGTAACTATTAATTACTCTATCACGCTCATCTTCGAGCATGGCTCTTCTTGCCATGCTGCCGGCTGATTTTGGAACATTTTTCAGTAACTTCTTTGGTAGTCTCAGATCGGGTGGTGCGTCAACAACGTCTCCAAACTTGGGTTTCACTTTCTTAGCTTCAAGAGCAGCCCACGGATCAGGCGAAACGTCTCGTTTATTACCAGTTTTCTTTGCTCCTCGACCTCTTTCATTTTGGTCGTCGTCTTCGTCATCTTGCAGCTCTCCACGATCCCTTCTCTTTTGTAACTCCTCTTGTCTGAGTTTTTCTGCCTTTTCTTTTGCCTTCATCTTCTTCAATTGGCCCTTCTTGATTTCTCCGCTCTTGGCTTTTACCAAAGGTAATGCTTCATTGACTCGCTTGTTGAAATCAAAAAGACTTTCACCTTGTTCAATCTTCAACGTACTAGCAACGTCATGTATTTTATCATTTTTCGCTTTCTTCACAGTCTTCTTTTCCACCTTGTTACTACTAGTGTCAACACCAAGTGATTTATTTCTTCGTTCCTGTTGGTATCTCATCATTCGTGCAAATGCTTTCGGTGTATCATCCTCCATCTCCTGTGATCCAACATCGAAAACATCTTCAATAGATGCCGAACTACTCTTTAACTTCTTTCCCCGCTTTCTGCGAGGAACTTTTACCTCCGTAGAAGGATCTAATCTATAAGCTTTCTCATACGTGGAAGTTTTTTGTCGTGCCATACTTGGTCGTCGGATGTCAAGAAGGGTGGGGCTGAAATATTTTTTTTTCATCCGCTTGATATTTGATATTTTTTCTCACAGATCAGCCTAACTACACTTGAAATCATAAAATGGCTAAAAGGCCAAGAGGAAAGCAGGCCGGTAGGTTAGCTAAACGAGCAAAAGAGCTCGGAAATATCGATAGGCAGCTTGGTACCAATAGCTGGGATTCTCTGAATGGCACTGGCGAAGAATTTGACTATGAAAACCGCCCTAGATCCTTCAAACAGGTCGAAGAGGATGATGTAGAGCGATTGCCAGTGAAAACTCAAGAAGGAAAAATCCACCGAGTTATAACGAAGATCCAGAAAAAGAGAAAGCCAGAAGAGGTTGAGGAAAGTGACGTTGACGACTCTGATGACGAGGAAGAGGGAGAGGCAGAAGAATTTCAAGGATTCCAAGACGACGAAGAGGAAAGCAGCGATGACGAAACAGAAGCTCCAGGGTTTGATTTGCATGCTGCTACTTTGCATATGAAAGAGACCATTGCTTCTGCCGCAGAGTCCTTGAACGAAGACCCTGAGGAAAACATAACGAAATTACGAGAACTGAAGGATCTTTTGTCTCGAACAAAGCATTTCAAGCTGAAGCGGATACTCCTTCTATCTATGGTTACAATTTTCAAGTCTCTGATCCCTGGCTATCGTATTCGACCTTTGACTGAGATGGAGAAAAAGGAGAAAGTCACTAAGGAAGTCAAACGGCTGCGAAACTTTGAGGAAATGCTGGTTTCAAATTATAGCTCATACGTCAGCATTCTGACTGAGCTTAGCAAGAAGGGCCAAAAAGCAGAGCCTGGAACAGTCAAATATACTCTGGCTGCAACAAGCATCAGCTGTGCATGTGAACTACTTCTTGCTGTTCCTTATTTCAATTTTAGGAATGATCTGATCACCATACTGGTCAAGAAGCTTTCTTACAAGAATGCTGATCAAACATTTTCTAAATGCATAAACACTATTGAAACCATATTCCAAAATGACTTTGAAGGTCATGTTTCATTTGACGTTGTTAGAATGATCACAAAAATGATCAAGTCAAGGCATTACAAAGTGCTACCTGAGGTTTTGAACACCTTTCTGCATCTTCGGTTACTAATGGAGTTAGAGGGTCAAGCAGACTTAGAAAAAGTCCAGTTGGCTCATGAAGAGGAGGCGCGGGAAGAGGCGCACAAGTTGAAGAAGAAGGACCGGGTTCATCTCTCTAAAAAGGAGCGAAAGAAGAGAAAGGAACAGAAAGAAATAGAGAAAGAGCACCAAAAAGCGGAAACAGTAGTATCTGTTGAAGAAAGAGAGAGAATACAAGGTGAAACTTTGAAGCTAGTTTTCATCCTTTATTTCAATATTCTCAAGGAGCGAAGCAAGGATCTTTTAGGCGTGACTCTCGAAGGACTGGCAAAGTTTTCGCACCTGATTAATGCTGACTTCTTTGGAGATCTTCTAGAAGTGTTGAGAGAACTCATCATTGAACGACAGCAGAATGTGGAAGCAGATGGCTCGACAACATTCAAGGAGAGCAGTACTAGAGAAGCACTTTTGTGTACTGTTACAGCCTTTACACTTCTTCAAGGACAATACAAGAAACGACAAATGGAATCGATGAATCTTGATTTGGCATTCTTCGTGTCTCATTTCTTCTCAAGCCTTTACACTGTGGCTTTAAATCCTGATATCGAACTGAATTACAAGAGTCTACGGATAGAAGACGAATTGCTAGATGAGAAGCAAAAGAAGCCAAAAATCAATGTTAGTACTGAAATGGAGTTGGTTGTGCGTTCACTGGAAAGCATTTTTTTCTTGCAGAAAACGGTCAATCGTCACCGAGTGCAAGCATTTGCGAAAAGATTGGCTATGATGGTCCCTCACATGCCAGAGAAAAGCGCCATTGCAGCTTTACGGATTCTCGATCGCTTGAATAAAAGGTATACTACACAGCTTTCTGGCCTTTATAGTAGTGACGATCGAGTTGCTAATGGGGTTTTCCAACCATTGGTGGACGATCCCGAGCAGTGCAATTCCGAGGCTGCCACGATATGGGAAACAATCTTATTGGAGAAACATTACAGCCCGGTTGTTGCAAAAGCTAGCAAGGTCATTCCTAAGACATTCAAAGATTCTTCATAGATCATTTAGATAATAGCATTATGATGATGTTTTTTATTTTTATTTGCCAACATTTTGCTGTGTTGTAAGGACCTTCAGGCACTGATGTCATATACCAGCACATCATCTACTAGAAAACTGATCTTTTCTTTGAATTCCTTATGAGTAATGTCTTCATTCAAATAGTAATTCAAAGATGATTCATCTGTGATTTCCATCACAAATCCATAATCAAAGCCCTTGCCTGCGCCTTCGGGAGAGATGTTTGGCCCCGCGACTACTTTCGTTACACCAGCACACTTTGCCAAAGAAGAGGTCCATTCTTTGGCTTTTTCTTTCTCCCTTTCAGAGACCTTTAGTTTCCATTTGAAAAGAACCGTGTGAATAATCATGTTGCTGTGTTATGGTTGATTGGAGAAATCTCTCAGAAGTGATATCAAGCCCTTAACCCAAAACACCCGGCTATCTAATCGCAATGTGTGCGGTTACAACCACCTACCGCATTTTCTCTACACAAACACCATCACTACTAGCCCCTAGACTTATTTTGAGCCTAAGAAATGTAAAAAAAAAGAAGTAGAATGTGACAGTCGAAATCATGAGACAATCATTTCACTGGGCATATATTTCATTGAGACTAAGACGATAATCTAAAGCTACAGGGGGATGACATTGACTCATGTTAGTTGTTGAGCTCGATATTCTTTGCGAACATTCCGAGACCACACCTTAAAATGAGACTTACAGTTGTTATGCCACCGATCAGGGGAATGCTTCGGCACCCGATATCTAGCTTTGGCTTTGCAGTTGTTGGACCGAAATCCACGAAAGAAATTCCCTCTTTCAATGCTATTTGAATTGTTTCTTGCATCATAACAAAGTATGCCTTGTATTGCCGAGCCAGCTCATGATCAAGGCCTTGGAGGTCAGATGTAATGGTATCTCCTAATCGGAAAAGTACACAGGATGCAATATTCACTCCATCTACTCGGAGGAATAGCAGAGATCTATCTCCATGTTGGTTGATTTGGCGGTCACCGAGTGTTTCAAACAACTCGAGTGTCGGGTCTGCCAGGACTGAGGTGTTTCCGTCTCCGGTTCTCTTCTCGGCTATGTTTTTCCAAAGCCTCAGAACTTCGGCACAATTTTCTTCGCTGAAATCTGTGGTTTCAATCACCTCTCCGTCAGCTTTCTCAAAAGTGCCATTTTGATTTCTGTATTTGACACCTTTGAGATATTCGTTCAGAGACTTGCCCTTATATGGACGTAAGTCAACAATGTGGGAAGGAGGCAGTGGAACTCTACTCCAGCCGGATGGTTCAATAGCTCGCTCACTTGTATCATTGGCGTATCGGGGGTCTAACATGATGCTGCATTTCTCCTTGGAAGGCAGTTGCTTATTCCATTCTGTGATAGCTCGCAGAATAGCTGACGATCTCGCCACTGGTCTTTTCGTTGGGCTACAATAAAAAGTAGCTTGTCTAAACGGCCAGTGAAAGCCAAGCAGTCCTAACCTGACACACAATGGGCGCCAAAACTTGATTGGTGAGCCTCCTCCGAGTGTCTTGTACAGGAAGCGATAAAACTTGGAGTTACTAGAAGTTGTTAGATCATAATTGTCAATACAGGTGAGTAAGACAAGAGCCTCTGTTGCCATAATTTTCTCATTGAACTCAACCTCTTTTCTAATTTCTTCCTTAGAAATGGGATTTTCAAGAGGGAAAGGAACGCTTTCTCTCTTCTTGCCGACAGCAGCCTTTTTCTTCATTCTCTTAAGCTGGTTTTTCGACAAAGTTTTTGGCTTGTCTCCGCTTCCACTCTGAGTTACCATGGACACTAAGGTTCGAAGAGACTGTGTTTCCAACTCCAGCTCCAAATCACTTGGAAGCACATTCTGACGGTCAAGATTTTGAAACTCTTTGTCCGTATAATAATCTGCTACACTCTGTGAAGCCATGTTCGCAGCCTTATTCTGGATGTTGGCAAGTGAGTCCTTGCTATTTGCCGTTGGTTTGTACACTCGAAGTACTCGGCATTTCAATCCAGGCATTTTGACTGCTGCATAAGATCGCAACATACTCATGGCATTTTCTCCGGATGGCGATCCGGGTACTGTTTTACCGAATTTATCGATGAGAGTTGCAAAGGCTTTGACTTGCGCAGCACTCAGACTATTGACGTCAAATACTTCCACTTTCAGATGAGACTCAGGTCGAGACTGCAAAAATGCTGTGGCAGTCAAAGAAATGAGGTGCAAAATGAAAGTTGTCCATGATAAGATGATGTTGGCATAAACAGTTGAGTCAGATATGTGAGTCTGGAAACTTCCACTGAAAATGACCAAAGCTAAAGCACAATAAATAAGGTCTAAGACGACAGCGATAACAGATGCGAGCACGAAAAAGGTAACACATCTCGTGATGATGGTTGATAATCTGTTAGATGTGTTCACAACAGACGTGAGGCCTAGCATTGCTAACGCAATTCCCACTTCAACAGAGCCGACATGAATGAAGAACGACATTGCAGAATAAATGGCTCCAGAGGGTTCGTATCGGCCAAGGGGCCCTGATTCCTTGGTACCCTCTCTGAAATTGATTTCCAGAATAAGCGTACCTATTATGAAGTGAAATAGTGCACAAACATAAAGACAACGTCTAACGGCACGAATCACAGGACCCCACATGATCAAGCAAGCAAAAATGCCAAAAAGTGTATGCAGTACAATGGAGGCAATATCCGGTGCCATTAGCCTGGTTCTTTTGGCGCTACCAGATGAATGAGAATTATCGGTGAATGCTGAGGATACTGAAAGCTCAATAATGGCCACCACCAATGACAAAAGATTCAATGATATCAAAAAGGTTTGCACGATATCTGACACGGTAACGCCTTTTGCAATATTTGGGAACCATTTAGGAATACGAATCGGTTTTTCAGTGATGCTTGTATGTCCAGTATCCTTGGCCTTGTCAGCATTTTTCGCTGAATATTCATGATTATTTTTTTCTTCGGCATGACGTTCTTTTCTTGCTTGCGAAACCGAATGAAAAACTAAAACTGCTAATGACAAGAAAATCACTATAGCTTGCTGGGCACCGATCCAGTAGCCAGTAGAATATGAGTTGACTACATTGCTCGGACGACTGTGGAGCACGGCCGAAATGATGCCTGCGACAATAGTGAGAGTGCCAGCAACCAAAGCCGCTAATAAAAAGGGCCGTTTAAAAAGGCGTGTTATTAGCAAATCTGACTTAACATTAGGTCTGTCTCCAAGATATTTTTCTCCGGCATCAACTGCCTGGTTATTATTGAATGTTCCTTCGTTCATTTCGAATATTGATGAGGGCAAGCTCGGGGAGCGCAGTGGTCTGAATTTCGGCGATGGTTCTCTAGTCAGGGACGACAAGGACGTTTGAAAAAACCAAACAATGACAGACACTAATGAAACCCAAGTACCTTGCCGGTATGGAGATGTAAGAGAATATTGCGAATTAAAGGAAGACGTCGTTAGGATGAAGCCAGAAAGCAAGTAAGGTAGGAGGAGAAGATGCAATTACGGTGCCTTAGTCAATAGAATTTTTGAGGCACGGGGAGCCTATTAGTATTTAAGACGGTAGTCGGGATTTTCCAAAGCGTGCACTAAATCAGAAGGGGAGCAATGGGATCGGTGGAAGGGTCCGGCTAGTTCGGACTGATCGGAGACGTCGGGTTTCCTAAACCCTACTATATAGCGTTTTGACCCAAGTAATCACACCAGCAGCGGCTTTGAGAAATATTGGTCATGAGATGGCGACTCTGAAATTATTATATACTTGAAGGAATGGTGAAAATGATTAGAATTTCATTCATAAATGTGGCAGTAACTTTGCTTAGTTGAATTGTTGAATTTATTTATAACTCTTCACACATAATGGGCATGAAACTGTCAGGTCCATGTCACCACCCGTATGGCTCTAGTAGGGTGAGGCACATAACAGAAAATGGACAAAAAAGGTCAGTAACAAGCACGACTATGAGTAATCCATTCAGCCATTCAGGCTATGCTTAATGATCCCCATATTCAGAGTTAAAACATGCGCGGAGGAAAGCTAAGAAAAAATCAATCCATTCTTACGGCACCAACTCCGTTTTATCTACTCCGCATTTTGGACATGTCGTCAGCAGCAGAAGTCCTCGAAACTGATCAGAATTGCTGCAGTCAATACGGAGCGCGGTGGTTGGGGGAATACGGCAATACTTGACAAAGCTTAGCCAGAAGTGCCGGCGGACCACGTCAACCACTCTAGATATGACAATATTCGTTAATTCAATGGTTCTATTTACTTTATGCCAAACGAGCTTATTATGGGAGGGCCCTTGTTGCACCATCAGGGATACAATTACCAAGGTCAAAAAAAAGGGTTCATTGGAAGCACATCGCATCGGATCAGGTGGTAAAAAAACGTTCTATCAACTAATGCTGGCTGTCATGCGGAGCTGTGGCTGGCTTGGACCCTCATTATCCATGCCAAGTGAAGATAGATCAAGTGAATTTCTGTTTGCTGTGCTCAACTCACGAGACACCAAAATCAGATGCCGAGATGCTTATTCTGCGCCGAACCCAGATCTGCTTTTGAGTTTGCCTATTACCGGTGCGGAGCTCCGAGACTCCGGCCATAAGACATTCATTTCCATGACTCAGCGAGCTCAGACCCACGAGAGCTTTTTATTGCTATTGAAGAGAAAATATTTATTCTGCTAAACATAATGGAGCTTTGTTTCTCACGCTTCATTCCAGATCCTATCCAATGTGACTTTGGCTCCGCAAAATGTCCCAGGCGCGAACAATCGTCGCCAGCCCATTGCACAAGCCTCGCCTGTTGCGGAAAGGAAGTCCTTGGCGGCCAACCTTAAACTCAGGGATGGCTGATTTTTCAAGCATGGGCACCACTGGGCCTAGCAAACATGGCCAGCAGAGCCAAGAGAAAAAATTAACAAAGAACTTCGTATGAAAGGGCTAAGCCGATTCTATAATTAGAACCTTCTCATTACTCCTGCATATTTTCTTATAGAAAAAATAACCGCGCATCTCTATGAACAAGGCGCGGCTCCCAGGTTTTCAGCCCTGCGGTAGTTCCGAGTCCGCAGCCGCTCCTGAATGTACAGCTCGAGATGTGCCTTCCAGATTAGAGTATGATTAATACGACATTCGAACTTAGGAGGTATCTAAAACACAAATAAAAATTGAAAAGAAGTCTGACTAAATATGAAGTGAAATATGGAATTAACAAATAAAAGGGGATTAAGAAGTAGAGAGGAAAAAATTTTTTGGGAAAAAGGGTAAAGAGAAAAAAGTGAAGTTAAGAATTACCATCGGCATGTACCAAAAGTGGAAGAAGAAAAAAATAGAATCTCGCAAAAAGAAGTCAGAAATCAAGCTCAAAAAACTAGGCAGCAGGTATCATGTCATGCCTCTCACAAGAACAAGGCAGCAGCTCCTATGGCAATGGCAGCTACTCCGCCCTGTGCAACAAGAGCTCCAGCACCGCCGACAACGGGTGCAGCAGTGGTGGATGCTGGAGCGGGCTTAACAGGAGAAGTACTGGCAACAGGAGCCTGAGTAGATGGTTTTCCACCAGAAGACTTGGCACTGGTGGCAGACGGCTTAGGTGCAGGTGCGCTGGTAGAGGCAGCAGGTGCAGGTGAAGGGCTCTCAGTGCAACCACACTCGGTAATAGTCTTGACAATAGTTTGAGTAAAAGTAGAAGTAGACTTGAATGGAGGAACAGAAGATCCAGCGCTGTCTGTCGTGCAGTCAACAACGACAGTATCAGTGGATAGAACTGTAGTCAAGTAAGTTGTCCATTCGCTACTGGTTCCGTTGTGTCCACCAGGAGCAGCGGTACTTGCAGGAGTCGTAGAGTTGATTGGAACTACGGTAGTGACTGCAGAAGATGTTGGAACTGCAGAAGTGGCAGGCTCTTCAGAAGAGGCCACAGCTGAAGAAGGGGCAACAGCTGAAGAAACGGGTTCGGAAGAGGCAGCTCCTGTAGAAGAACCGATTTCAGTAGAAGTGGCAGCTTCGGTAGAAGAAGGTACTTCAGTGGTAGAGGCAGCTTCAGTAGAAGAGGCAGCTTCAGTAGAAGAGGCAGCTTCAGTAGAAGAGGCAGCTTCAGTAGAAGAGGCAGCTTCAGTAGAAGAGGCAGCTTCAGTGGTGGAGGCAGCTTCAGTAGAAGAGACAGCCTCAGTAGAGGAAGCAGCCTCTGCAGAAGAAGTGGGAGCTTCTGATGTAGATGCTTCAGTAGTTGAAGGTGCTGCAGAAGAGGAAGAGGCCTCGGCAGTAGAGGAAGGTGCACTAGTAGAGGCAGCAGCTGAACTAGATGCAGCAACACAAGAAGCAGCAGGTGGAGCAGCGTCGCTATTACTATAAATTTGATTGGTGCTAGTGTACGCATTATTGATCAAGGAAGCGGCAGCATCAACACTGTCAGCATCGGCACCACATGTAACAATTCCATAGATAGCTGCCAAAAGAGTATTACTCTTTCCTTGTAACGTAGACAAGCTTCCAGCAACAACAGAAGCAACACCAACACTGTTAAAATCACCATGCTTGCTTCCAAGATCGGCCAGAAGCTGAGAGACTGGAGTACCAAGTGCAGCGAAAGCTGATGCAATTGCAGCAGAGTCTGCAGAAGTGACGCCGTCGGCAGCTGAGATAGCAGCATCTAAGTCATTAGAGAACTGAGTAGAGTCATTTGAAATAGCGATAGCACCAAGGAGACCTTGAGAAGAAGTATAAGCGGTAACAGCAGCGTCAGTAGTCTGCGCATCATTGACAATATTTCCCAAGGCTGCGATGAGAGAGGCTGTATCGGCATTAGCAACACCAGCCAAAAAGGCGGCGACGATGAAAGCGGCAGATGAAATACGAGTTTGCATTTTGAATAATTTAGTGATCTTGCAAAAGACAATTAGCGTTTTTAACGAGCGGGTCGAAGAAGAACGAGCGAAAGACTGATATGTTTTAGCTTTAATGAAACAATTTCATCCAGTCCGGTGCACTCAGAGTGCCTTATATATAAATTTTAAACGAATTATTGCAGGTGATGTGATTGCAGCGATCATCTTCAAATGACTCGTAAATGAGGGGTATTGATATTCGCGAAATAAATGGGTTCAGATATGCAATGTCTGTCTTCTAACCCAAAATAGACTTCAAAATGCCACAAAGCCCATCACAAAAAAGAAAACTACCACATACATGATTCTTTTTGGGAATTGGTATTTGTTTTGGGCTACTAAATTTTCAAATAAAGGAGCTGTGAGTCTCAAATACAAAGCATGTTGCCGAGATATTCAGAAGGGATTTAATGAGCTCATTGAGTGAGAACAATAGTTGGGAACTGCTGGTAGTAACCAATCAATGTAAACGAACTTTGAGCTTGTAATTACCATATATAATTATTCTCGGTCATCAATACAGTAATCAGCGCTTTTCGTATTAGAATTGGGCTTTTGAGTGTGTTTGCTGATCAACTGTCAGATCTTAGGCCGCGGATGTGCTCTTGAACTGACTTTGAGGGGCACATCAACATTTCTTTTTAGCGTTTCAACACCCAATGGCTCCAGGCTGCCGCATGTTTTTTGACCAGCTTCTAAGCTCGTGATTAGCTTTCTCGACCCTGAGGTCCTCGAGACGATCCCGTTAATTTGCGATGTGAAAACCATATCTCTGATCTAATCTCTTTAGTTTTACCCATGTAAGCAGTCTAACATCTGTTTGCAGCCTGCTTTCATGTCTCAATTTTGTCCAACCTATTGTCACAATTCTCTAATCTCATTCTCTTTCAAACACCATCGGCCCCTTGGCACCCCTGACTTTGTCATGTCAGCACGTTGAACCATCACCCTGGACTATTTTACTCCGCTTTTCAGTTCTCCCCCTCCCAGGATCCCGATCCCCACAGTAGGTAAAGTAAAGGTAAAATTGTGAGTGGTAACTCTGCCGCAAGTGAACATACGCTACAACTTCACGGCAACGTTCCGGTTTGCGGGGTAGGGTGCTTTTTTTATCAACAGTGTCTTTGGTGCCAATTTGCGTAGTACGAGGCTCTCCTGCCGTTTGATGTGAATCTGTGAACAACCAAATCACAAATAATACAATCAGAAAAACATATCACCATTATAGAAATTAATCACTTATCACTGCTTGTGTCGCTCTATAGCCTTGGCTATAGGTATATACTTTGAACAATAAACCAGGCAGTAGGTTTACAACCAGTCTGAGGTACTGGTACCCCTCTGTGGGCCGAGGAGGAACCAACAATAGCCAGGTTTTGAGCAAAACAGGGGAAACACTTTTCTTATTCCATACCTACTTGTATGCCATTCGAGATACTTGTATGTATTGTATACGAAGATTATGCAAGTGGGTGTTCTTTACTCGCTTACCAATTTTACCAGTTTGGTCTCCTCCCTGCAGTTTTCAGCTATGGCGTTGCCTCAAGTGGGAACGCTCTAAGATGCGGGGTATATAAGTCGAAGTTTAAGCGGAACAGTATAGCCATTTAGGGCAATCCATGGCTCTATCACGTATCTGTTCAATCATGCAACAAAATCATATTTGTAGTACCGTTTTGATTTGTTTTCCTCTTAAGAAAAACAGTGAGTCAAGAGAAGAAACTGGGCTACATCGGGCGTGCAGTGGTCCAGGTATTGGTTCAAGACCTCTAAGTCTATTATGAAAATTGAGATCTCAGCAGACGGTGAAATGATGTGTGCCCGATTTTTTCAACCATCCATGTGGCTCCTCTGATATGTGTAATATATAAAATCAATTCTTTTGTATTTTACTCTTGGTTGCTGTGGTAGCTCTCAATGACTCCAACAGCTCTTAATAACACAAGCCAGTGATCAAACGAAACAAACTAAATATTCATCGGTTCAAAAATATGTAGAAATTTTTATTAAACCAATAACTTACTCTGATTCGATAGAAAAGTTAGCAACCAATCGCCAGCCAATGCGAGTCTATTGCCATTCACTACTGCTGAGCTACCTGCAAGCCTGGGACATCCCGGAAAACTCGGCTGCAATCCACTTTTTTTTCTACTCTTTCCTACACTGGAAGTAAATCTTGCCTTGACTTTACTAGTCCTGAGATTGCCGACGACGATCCAAAATGTTCCTAGAAAATATGAACTCATGGCCGTGACCCACAAACTTAATATCTACACGGATTCCACTTTTGCTGATCAATTTTTGGGAAGCGCGAATTCTAGAAATATGTCACCATATATTGGCTATATTCTCAAGGTGAATCAATGTCGACGAAGCATATTTGTGGGCCGTTTTTAAAATTACGGGCAACCAGCATGTATCATTCCACATGCGGGTGGGAAATGCAACGACAAGACGTCATCCAATTTCACAATTCTTGGTAAAGAAACACATCAGATTTTGCTGTGTTCTTCAATAATTTCCAGAAAAAGACATAGATGCAGTGGCATGAATTTGGTGTGCCATGACCTTTCGACTCGAAAGCGCTGCCAAGCACAAAGAAAACGATGATCATCCGGTTAAAAAGCCTATATCACTAGCAATACATATAAATATATATTCAAAAAAAAAATAAAAGCAGCAGGAGCAAATCCAAAGTGCGATAATATTGTGGTACAACGATTCTTAGTGCCCCCAAGTACTCGTTAGACGACTTTGAATCTCATGGGAGGGAGTGGTATTTGCTGCACATCTCAAATTCGGAGTCTTTCACATATCCGTCATGCATTATAGCGAACAGAAAAGTAATAATCTGCCAAAACCTAAGCCATCGAATAAGCCATTAGATGGCTCGAATACTGTATAGCCACTGCGCCCTAACACCTATCAAACAACAGTGCTGAGAGCAAAATCCATTTGTGTAAACATACGAACAATGTCTTACCATGCCAGCATTTTTATCATCTCATAGGCGTTTTTCGTTCAAAATTCAAGTAGCTCTATGTATCCAAATCACCATCTGCGGCCTCCTACAACAATGAAAGCGGAAAAAAATATTCAAAAAATAACCATATTCTATTGTATTTTTCAAATCAATACGGAAAACATAAACTAAAGCAAATTATCAAAGAATCAAGACTAAGAACTCATAAGAATGAAGAAGCAAGTTACTTCTGAACAAGTAAACCCTTAAGAACACGATTCTCTGCCATAAGATCTCGATTTTTAGCATTCAACTGCTCCACAATAAGCTCAAGTTCCATCAAACGGTTGTTTTTCTTGGCACGGGACCTTCGCGCAGCAGCAGTATTTCTAGCTCTTCGAACGCTTTTAGGATCGCTAGGATCCTTGATAACAATTGCAGGCAAATTAGTAGGCGAAGACAAACCACTCTTGCTAATCGTACTAAATGACACTGAGGTACGCAAACTTTCGTTACCAGTACTAGTACTGGCGGTTTCAGTGCCATCTACAGAAGAGCCAGAGGGCCGATTTTCCACAACCAAACTATTAAGAGACGGCGACAACTGATTAATATCAGTGGCATTAAACAAAGGAGTAGCCATGTCAGTAAATGACATGCTGGGGGACAGTTGAGAAGTTTCACCTCCTCCTGTGGACAAACAAACATCACTAGGGGAAACTTCCAAAGAACTCAACAAAGGACTGCCATCTTCAGAGTTTGAAGATGACGATGAAGCAGTAGCATCAAGTAAAGAGTTAAACTCTCGGGACATAGAAGACACTTGGGGAAACACCCCCATCGCCCCAGATGATTGGGACGATGGGTCTGTTTTGTGAGACTGGGATTGGGGAAGACATTGGTCTTGATTTATCTTGGTTGTAATTTCCTGGTCGAACAATAAAAAGTCGTCCAGAAATGTGCTATCAAACACTGGTTGGTTAAGAGAGAAAGAAAGTGTTTCTTCGTAACCTGACAAGCCTGGCGGTTTGTTTAGATAATGCGCCAAGAAGTGCTCTTGCAACTAACTTGGCTGTCTGCTGGCGCTAGGTATCCGACCTAGCGTAAGCAGAACCTGGGAAAAATGCGTACTTCCGTGGGAAATACGCGCGTTCGTAGAGATAAAAGAAAACGAGATGAAGACCTCTTGTTTTTGACTATAAGTGAAAAATAGTCCAAAAAACTAAGGAATTAGCGGATCTGAAAACAGGTGTCACGGAAATAAAAAGCCGTGGATCCGAGATTATCGAACGGAATATGTCTACTAGAGAACGTTATAAGGACAATGAGTTCCTTTAATTCGATAACTGTCTATATTTTTTAATGGTTGGTGTGTAAAAGTTGCATGGCTACCTTTATAAGTCAGGCTGACTCTTACTTACCCTCCTGTGCCGTATGTCAAACACACTCATGGTGAGTAATCATTGCATGAACGACAGCCTTGAAGGGTATAAAGCCGTGACAAAAAGCAATTTATTACTTATTACGGTAACACAATTGTGCTTTGGCTACGAGTCGGCACGCCAATACGGCTTGATAAGATTGAAGCAAAAAAATTTCGAGATAAGATAATGTATTTAAAAGCTAAAGATAAAAATAGAGGGGGTTTCATAAAGTCAAACAAAATATTTTTGATGGGTTTTCAACATGAGAATTTTCCAATTTTTTTTTGGTTTTTTCTGGATTTTTTTTGATTTTTTTTGATTCATAGTTTTCGATTCTTGGGGTGGCTTGCGCAAGGCTCTTTAATTGGTAAAGAATCAAATTTCAATAATCTTCGAGGCCCATTCCGAGTCCGCCTCAAAAGTTACAAAAGCACGGCTGGAAAACGAAGTGAACAAGAAAGTGAGATGATATAATAAATAAAATTAGATCTTACTCAGGCTCAGCTAAAACAGTCTTCAAATGCTATAATTTGCTGTTTACTCGACGTCAACGTCGACGACAACAGCGTCATAGTCATCTCCTTCGATTCCAGGAGTGCTTTCAGAAGGATCATCCTCTTCATTCTTCTCATTGAGTGTGGTTCGTTCTGTCTGAGCAGCAACGCTGTCGACTTCATCCACCTCCTCGGAAGAATCTCCGCCCTGCTCCACGGACACTCGGGTGCTCTTAGTAGCAGCAAGATCCTTCATAACATAAACTTTGAGAACACCATTGGAAGACTTGGCCCTGATAGAAGACTCATCAATAGGAATACTAGAAGGCAAGGCTACTTTGGTGGAGAAATGGCCCAGAGATCTGGTGTTCGAGATCTTGGTGTACTTCTGAGCATCGGAAATGTCAACAATGCAGCCAGCAAAAGAAAGCTCATTATCAGAGCTGCTGTAATCGATAAAAATTTCCTCCTTCTTGACACCTGGAAGAGACAAAACAAGCAAGAATGAGTCCTTGTTTTCATGAATATCAACGGGGACTTTGTAGCCACCAACAGCATGATCATATTTGACACTTATAGTTTGACCATCGAGTGATTTAATATTGGATTCGGATTCATTATCAGTGTCGGAGTCTTGATCCCAAGAACCGAAAAAAGGTCTTGGTCCTTTTCTACCATGACGACCGTGCCTTTGGAACTTTCCGCCTTCAAAAGGGCCGAAGCAAGGGCCCGCCCACGGACCGGCCCAGGCAAAACCCCGGCCGTAAGAATTACCTTCATCGTCGGACGAGCAAGGACTCTTTCCCTTAGTGCAACGTCCACCCTTCATGCCTTTTCCGCCTCTCTTGCAAAATCCACCTCGTCCACCCTTTCCGTGGAATGGGAATCCATCAGGGGAAGGGAATAAATTAGGACCAGCTGAGCCTTCGGCATCGGCGGGACCAGGAGGGGGAGGAGGGAATCCATGGCCATGACCGTGGTGACCCCGAGCGCCGAATCCTCGACCATGGGGATGATATCCATATCTTCCACCATGTCCCATTCCATGGGCCCAGGCACCATCGTGGTGGTGGTGGTGATGGTGACGATGTTGTCGGGCCTTTTCATCACCATCAGACTCGGACTGAGGATCATCAGCCTTCTTATCTTGATTAATGGAGACAAAAGGGAAATGCTCGTTGACCAAATCAACCAACTGAGCAGGAAGGGCAGACAAATCGCCTTCAACAGATACTTTAGGAAAACTCATTCTGTGTAATAATGTATAAAGATGATATTTCACCCACGGAAATGTGCTGATTTTATATTGTTTGTTATTGGGTGGCGTATGTCAAAGATGGCGTCCATCCCGCACGGTGTGAACGAGATAAGTACGTACGCATCGAAGAATATTCTGGGGTCTTCTGGTCGTTTCCAAACCCAAAACATAAGTCAAAATTAAGACTTTTCGGTATCTTTAAAATGCTAAAATTGGAAATCTCTTTGTGATGATAGAATTATTGTCTGATAATGTATTGTCAGCTCTTTATAAGTATATCTGTTCCTGTATTCTTGCGCACGGTGTCGTTGTTATAGATGGTCTCCGCCACCAACAGCTGCACAGCCGTACTCATCAACGGAGTCCGAGAATCTGTATATCCGATGGAAGCACGGCTGCGAAGCTATCGGGTCCCGATAATAAGACACAGCCCATGGAAGAGCAGTGTTAAAGTTTTAGGTGTCCGAAATTTCATGTATTCAACTGATCTATGGCTAGGTAATCTACAAGCCGAAAAATACAATAGCTGGTAGAGTCGGATTCCGATCAGCGCCTCTGTATTTGTGGTGCACAAAAGAAAAAAAAAACTACGACTACAATGAGCTTTGTTCATACAGGGTCCATTTGTCCCTTTCAGCATTCTTGGCAACGACATGACACTTGAATGACTTTACGCCACGGAATTCTGAAGAATAATAAAGGAATTAAAAACAAATAAAGAAACATAAATGTATAATTATTAACACGATTATAAAGCCACCAAAAACAAACTTTGACAATTAACAGTGATTTTAGTTCTGAGCAGGATCGGGGAGGGCCAACTTCTCGTCAACACCCTTAAGCTCAGCAACCATGTTAGGAGAGGTCTGGACAAAGTACTGGTGGACCTCAGGGGACAACTCATGATCAATAGGCTTGGGCTCGGAGTCGGTCTCAGATTCGAGAGCAGCCTTCTCCTGCTGTCGCTCCAACCAATCAGCTCGGAGCTCCTCAACCTTTTGCTTGTAGTCAATCTCAGGGTTGTAGTTCTTGTGAATGCCTCTAAATCGCTCCCAGAGAGACAAATGTCGGGGGTGAATGGCAACACCGTGGTATTCGTGTTCTCGGCCTTCAACAATGAATCTCCATCGTCGGTCCTGTTCTCGCAAATCAAGACCAGTGGTATCAGGGAGGAAACAGAAAGTGAGAAGCATACCAGCCAAACCGAACCAAGGAACAAAATAGAACTTGGTCTGAGTAGAAATATAACTGTAAAGAACAGATGCAAACAAGGCACCAGCCTTACCCCATGCAGCAGAGAAACCGTGAGCAGATGCTCGAATAGAAGTGGGGAAGACTTCGGCAGCAGCCAAGAAAGTGACGGCATTAGGACCGAACTGGTTGAAAAAAGAGGACAAATAATACATGGTCTGGAACTCATGAATGTGATTAGCCTCCTTGTAATGCTTGTAATGGAATGCAGGGACAACGAAAAGAATGAAATCCATAATGAAACCGACCTGCTGCATCATGTTTCGACCATAAAACTTATGATCAATGAGAAAAGCAGCCAAATAGTAACCGGCCATAGAAACGCCAATGTTGATCAAATTGTACAACCAGCCGAGCATAACACCCGAATGGTTGGGCGAAATGACCTTGATAAAATCGCTCTGGAAAAGCTTGTTACCATAAAAGAAAACATCATTACAGAACCAGGCACCAGTGGTAGCAATCAATCTGGGACCAAAGTATCGAACAGTCATCTTAAGAGATTGAACATCGTAACCAGTAACCTTGGCCTTCTTCTTAGCAGCTTCGAGCTCCTTAGAAGCATTGGGCATCTTGTAAGTTCGATAGTATACCAACCACAAAGTACCAATAGCAGGTAAAACAAAGGCAATTCGGAAAGTCCACTGAGTAGCAACGGCAGAATAAGGAGGATTGCCGCTTCCGTGGTGGAAAATGATGAGCAACAAGATCAACAAGACCTGGTTGAAAAACTGACCCCAACCTTGCATGAGGAAAGCAAGCTGGACCTTTCGGCCTCGGTGGAGACGATCTTCCTTAGAAGAAAGATAAGAAGAAGTGCCCTTTTCCATACCAGAGGTGGCAGTCATAGGATACTCTCCACCAACACCAATTGAATAGAAAAACAAAGACCAAGCATAACAGATGACCCAGCCATTAAGGGTAGTTCCCCAGGAAGCGGTAAGCATAATCAAACCGACAAACATAATAGCAGCATCCTGAATCAAACCCCATCGTCGACCAATACCATCACCAATGAGACCTACAATGACCTGACCAAACATGATTCCAACGATTTCCAAATAAGTGACAGCAGCAATCCAGTTTTTGTTGCAGACCTTGTAGGTCTTCCAACATTGAGGCCAAGCAGCAGAGAATAAAGACGAGACATTACCAATGGAGAAAAGCACATAACCCTCCAAACCAAGACCGGCACCGGGCAAAACGCAGTTTCGGAAATACCATCGAATAGGCTCCAAAGGATCAGCCTTGAAAGTGGTCATAAAAGATCTCCATTCGTTAGCAGTCTCACGGTTGTTGACCTTGTTCACAAAAGACCATCGTTCACCGAGACCCAAATCGGCCCAGTAAACACCCTCGGGAGTATAAGCATCATCGGGGTGCAAAAGATACTGGAAAATGGCCTTTTCATCCTTGTCGGGCAAATTGGCAAAATCGCCCTGATCATTGATTATATGACCATCGATAGTGTCGTAATCCTGGGGTCCGTGAGGAGTGGGAATTTCACCAATGACGGGGTTGTGGTGAGTTCTGCTCATTTCCGTGTGAACTTTTGCTGTCAAGTGCGCAAATTAAAGGAAGAGCTAGAGTTGAGCAGTGAAGACACTAGAGACAAGAAGTAGAAGGACTAGGAGATGTGGGATGGTTTATATAAGATGTGCAGCCATCGGAGAGGCTGCATTTTTTTTTTTTTTCTCTTACTCTATTTCTTCAGATTTATCGTGTGAGCATCTCTCAGGGCTTGGCTGGCTCTGATGGCCTATGTTTCGAGCACGTTTCCAGGGCCGCTTAATGTGATTGGCTGGCGAGCCGCGCCACGTTTTCGGGTAATATCAACCATGTGGCAGGTTGGGTGTTTAGAATTGGTGAATAGGCCCGACGGTGCGTGTGAAGCGACACCACCACGTTGCGAGGCTTAGAGCCAATGAGTTTGAGAGCATGCAGCATCGTGGAGTCAAGCGACCGCTTGGTCCACCGACGGACATAGGACACCGAAGGTGCATGCGATGCTTGATCGACCTCAAGGACAAATTTTCGCAATGGTCCAAGATTAACAAGTGGCTGAATAACGGATTGGTGTGAGCCCACACGACCGTTCTGGTTGATGTTCAGCTGCTCGCCGCCATTGTGGTCGTCGGGACTATCTCCGAAGCTGGACCCTTGGATGCTAAGCAATTTCAACCGTTTCCATTTGTGTCCCAAACGCAGTGATGTAGACCACATCTGGGGGCCGTATCCATCAAGCTGTCTTGCATCAATTCTCAGCGCAGTTAAACTAGGAAGCTCGGCGATCGACGTCAAAATTGCGCGTCGCTCAACAGTATTAGTGCCGATCCTCATATTACTCAGATCCATGGTCACCAAAAACGTGCAACGTCCGGGGTCATGCATATCCCGCACAGGTATGCTTAAAGTATTCAGCTGCTGGGCTAATTTTCTTACGAACAATTGGTTGATAATGGATGTAGCATCTAACACTTCTGGTCTATGACTTCGATGTCGCGATCGCCTTCCCGTTGCTAGTTGTTCCAGTTTGGTGCCTCCGTAACAGCATCGGAACTCATTGGTCTGTCCCGATATTTTGAAGACTCTTGCAAACTGTACAAACACTTCGAAGCTATCCCAACCGTTGTAGCATATCTCCTCCCAAACCTCTCGCCAGGTCTCAAATGTGCCATATTGTAGTTTTTTCACCGTGAGCTGATCCCGATATCTACTAAGAACAATGGATGCTTGTGATTTCAGGCTTTTAGCTCCGCGTCGCCTCTTGTGATACCCAGAGGGTCGCGTAATCGGTTGATGGCCGGAGCCCGGATCCCAACATGAATGAGTATTTATCTGTGAATCGCGAATAAGATTATCGCGTATTCCTATAGATTGGAATTGGTTCCGGTTCATATGTCGTTTTGTTGGATTCCTGATTCATCAGATTGAAACAAAGTGTATTTAGTGAATATCAAATAGCTATTAAGCTTTGATCTCTCACAAAAAAGATTTTTCACCAGTAATTTTCGTCTACAGAATATGTTAATCTGAATCTCTTTCTGCTCAAGATCGTATCTGAGTACCGTGTTAGTTGAAGTTGATTGCGAATCTGATAAGTGCCAATATTAGAATGTAAATTTTGTCCGCATGTCACGTATATTTCGCTCCGATGTTCTTGTGGGCCTGTTATTTTAGGTCCCCATGCCATCACGCAGTCGGTAACAGTCATTTCTGACGGTTAATCCCATCCAACATGCCCAGCAAAAAATAAAAATTAAGGTAAAAAATTTTACAAAATCGCATTAAAGCGACTAGAAACGACCGGAGAATTAAGTCGCTTGTCTATTCTGGAATGGCATGGGTTAAAGAATCCCGGTAACGATGTGGTTAGCTCTGTGGGCTGAGCTTAGCTTTGCCGGATTAACTTAATAGTATGGCATCAGTTTTCGTTATTTTCGAATCACTCTTTTCCTCTGTAGCCATGTGTTGCACTAGGCCTGGGTAGCTTCTTCAAACTTAGTTATTGGTCCGCATGGGCATGGGTGCTTATCTTATCTCCACTTTGAGCACATGGCCCATGAACTAATTGTCTCTGGGTTTTGCCGTTTCAATGCCAAGATCAGTGTACTAAGTTGCTCTGTTCGTACTATAGCGATTTCACATGTATTTTTTTATTTCGAATCTATGTAACCTCTATAATGAGAGTATTATGCCAATCTCGTTTTGCAGTTCAATCTGAGATTCAGCGGAAACACGCAGATGCTGGTGCAAGCTAGCTGCGGAAAAACCCAACAACGGCGTTCATCACTACCATGCTGGATCGTAGACCACCGGGTTGTCTGGTGAACCGTGCCAAAGCAATGCCTCATAGCTCGCAACATTACTCTGATCGTCTTTTAACCTGAGATAGCTTTTTAAAGATTCCTTTGATGTTGAATGAAACAATTTCCAAGCCGTGGCTCCGATTTGCGGCCCTGACCTCGGTTTCATTTCCTGCTTACTAACGCTTTACGCAATTTCCACGCCGTTCAACGGCCAATAACTCTTAGCATTTAAAAAGGCACTTTCGTCTTGTCTAGCTTTCACTAAGCATATAATTGAAGTGGCCAGCTGCTGACTAGTAGCTTTTTCTCATAATCAGCTCTTTCCATAGAATATGGCCACAAACCCTATTTCTCCTCTTTCTGCTGATAGGCTAAGCGTTCTATCTGTATCGTGTGGACATCGAACATGGGCTCGAACTTTTCAGTGCAAACCAGAGCATTATCTTAAACCAACGACTGTAGAAGAAGTACAAGCGATTGTAAAATTGGCTAATGAAAAGAGACAATCGATTAATTTGACTGGCTCTGGCCATTCCCCTTCTATTCTGACTATGAATCAGAATGGTTGGCTAATGAATCTAGACAGACTCAACCAAGTTTTGTCTACTGACCGTCATGAAAACTATACTGATGTCACTGTTCAAGCAGGTATCAGAATCTATCAGATTAATGAATATCTTGCCAAGAATAACCTCGCGCTTCAGTCCTTGGGATCAATCTCGGATCAAAGTATCGCTGGAATAATCTCTACTGGTACCCACGGCTCTTCTGCTTACCACGGGCTAGTTTCGAACCAGCTTGTCAGCCTTTCTATAGTGGATGGCAAAGGCGACTTGCATTTTTGCAGCGAAAATGAAAACCAGGAGCTTTTTAGAGCTGCATTGTGCTCTCTCGGAAAAATTGGTATTATTGTTGAAGCAACGGTTAGGGCTGTCCCTGCCTTCAAGCTTAGCTACAAGCAGGAAATTGTTTCTTTTAGAGACCTCGTATCGCCAAAATACTGGCCTAGCGTATGGACTTCCAGCGAATTCATCCGAGTCTGGTGGTACCCCTATACTGACAATGTGATTTTATGGAGAGCTGATAGGGCAGACAATGATGCTCAATTGACCGAGCCCCCTTACTCCTTCTATGCAACTCGCTTTGGCAGATTTTTCTATGAGTCCCTTCTTTGGATTTCCGTTAAACTTGCTCCTTCTTGGACACCCTACATCGAACGATGGGTTTTTAATCACCAGTATGGCAACTTGAGAAAGGAACCAGCTACTGCTACTCGAGGCTCTGTTGAGTCTTTCAACATGGATTGCCTATTTTCTCAATTTGTGAATGAATGGGCTTGTCCTCTTGAAAAGGGTCTTGATGTCCTATTGGAGCTTGAGAAAGAAATCAAACTTGCAGCTAAAAATGGTACTTACTACGTTCATTCTCCTTTCGAGGTGAGAGTTTCCAATACTTCTATGGAGAACTGCGAGGCCAGGCCCGACTTTATTGATGAATCAGGTAGTCCTGTACGAGGTTACGATTCAGGAAAGAAAGGTGCCGTTCCCGGTAACTTTGTTAAGCCTTACTTGAATTCGACACCTGTCCAAGCATACTCTAACCCTCCCTCTGTTTCTTCTCTGAATCTTCATCTGAATGCAACAATCTATAGACCTTTCAGATGGGATGCCCCAATTGATGAATGGTACAAAGTGTTTGAGCGAATTCTGTACAAAGCAAATGGTAAACCGCACTGGGCCAAGAACTTTCTTGGGCCCGATCCAAGCCCAGATTACAAGCCAGCATATGACGGTGAAATGAGAGGTTTGGCTCCATGGCTTCCTAAAATGTACGGTGAGGACCTGCAATCTTGGAAGCACGTCCGAGAGGCAATGGATCCAAATGGCATTTTTCTGCCGAACAACGACTGGGCAAAAATTAATGGACTACTCTAGTAAATGCAGATAGTCAAGAGTCAAATAAAATATTTGCATGAATTGTATCATATGCAATAGTGATTTAATGTGAGCTAATGAAACATCTATTGTAGAGGTGGCTCCCAAATCCTGACAGTAGAGTCATCACCCGCACTAGCAAACAAAGGCCTACCTTTAGGGTCCCAGGCTACACAGTTGACAGTGCCTGTATGGCCAGGAAGAACTTCAATGAGATCTGTTGTGGATCGATTCCACACATAAATGTTGGAATCTTCAGAGCCAGATAAAATGAAATTCTCAAGTGCTCCACCAAAGCAAGATCGGATCATGAATTCTGTTTGTTGCTGTCCAACATACTTTCGACAAATGCGCACTGTTTCTAGATCCCACAAGAACACTTCATCTTTGGCCACGTTGATCAGAGCGTAACGGCTATCTCTAGAAATGCTGACACAACTCAAGACTCTGTCCATGGCCACGCAGCTCACAAGATTCTTTGTTTCAAGATCATAGAGATTGATGACACTGTCATGACATAAAACCACCATTTTCTTACCGTCAGGTGATATAGCCAAATTCATCACCCTATTGCTTTCCCATTGATAGACGTGTCTTCCCGAAACGTCCCACATGATGAGCTTCTTATCAGGGGAGCCAGTAATAAAGTGTCGAGAGTCCGGGAGCCAACCCACAGATCCTACGACGTCTGTATGTTGGATGAATGTATATAAATGAGCACCTGTTGCGCCATTCCAAAGCATGACTTGATGATCAGATGCAGTAGACACAAAAAAGTTGTCATCAGGAGACCATTCGACAGCCAGAACACCTTTTTCATGAGCTTTCAGAACCATACAAGTTTCTGGATCGAATGTAGCTGTATCCCAAACAATGATGGTACTATCTTTCGAGGCAGATGTCATTTTTTTCCCATCATGACTGAAAGAGACATGCCAAACTTCATCAGTATGCTTTGCAAGGATGTGGCTGGAACGTATTGGAAAATTTTCCCTCTTGTCAACGTAGTCGCGATAAAGTGTGTGGTTGGACTTATCGTCAGATACATAGTAATTGGCAACTGATTTCTCGTATTCCGAGACCTTGTGCAACAAGGTAGCCAGCCTATGAGGAGGAATCATCACCGATGGCGACAAAAATTCCTCCAGACTAGATAAAAGAACAGTACGACTGCCTATGCCTTTTGAGTTCAAGACTTCTTTGAGCTCGTCTGCACCACCGACCAGAGCCAGTTCACTCAATGCATGCAATTCTGATTTGTGTATATTCAACTTAGCCAACTTGTGCTGTAATAGATTCAGTGCCGCAACAGAATCGCCATGTTCTATAGCTTCCAGATACTCTTGACGGTAAAGTAGAAACTTTGTATGGAGTAGTTTAGTATCTTGCGAAGATTTATCGCCATTATCCAGCTCTAAAGTGACCAAAAGCTTCTCAGCGGTCTCCCATTGGCCATCTAAAACGGCCCGACGAAAGAAACGAACCTGCTCAGCCTCAACATCATAGCCAGACTGATCAATTAATGACTTTGCAATGTCAGGATACCCCAAATCGCCCAAAGCTTGAATTATTAGCCTAGTAACCTCCTTACTGTCATGACCAAAGTAGCTTGATGGTCTTGCGATATCCTTTGAGGTTTTCTGAGATACCTGAACCCCAACCAATGGCTCTGGAAAACTCTCAGAAGCTCCGTTACCGTGTGATGTATCGAAATCTTGTGTGACGTCCTTCACCTCAGCACCTGTTTGAGAGGCCCGTCTCATATTAGATATAGGGGCCATATTTCTCGAGCCTGCCCGTCTCTTCCTCGCAGTACTTTTTTCTTCCCTCGCTCTTTTCCGCCCGTTCTTGAGCGGGGAGCTTGTTGTCTCAGACGTCTTAGGCAACCTGGCGGTGATAATGTGTGTATCTGGAGTGCTTGACAGGCCCAAACGCAGTCAGTTGTCTTTTGGAAACGGAAAAAATCTTCAAATATGAACGAACTTCAGAATTGAATATCGCTCAGCTTTTCAAAATGACGAATAATGGTATTCTACAACTTCAAAGAGCTATTAACTGGTGGCAATGATGTAGTTAGATACTACCCATCACTAGCTGATAGGGATAGCTGTTGCTGTGGATACACGTTTGATGTAGTGATCACGTGAATCGACACTCCCCTCCGTGAACCACATTTGTATTCGATTTTGAGCATAACGCATTAGCCACTTTAGTCTCTAAAAGAGGCTTATATGCGTTGATATTTGCTGAATTTGTAGTATCTCTGCGTGCCTGACTTTTATTTTGATATATATTGCGGTTTCCCTCGCTCTGAGTTGAAGGCTACAGTGGTTCGACCGTCTCTACTCGAAGCTCTGAATGCTCTTGGTGCGCGAAAGACAAAGGTCGGAAATTTCTCAAGAAGATGCTGACAGAAGTTTTTATTGCATGTACTGTTATTTTGGGTCTTTTTGCTGTAATTGCCCCCAAATATGTTAACCAGGAGGTTATACTGGCCGTTCTAGTAACTGTCTATTTACTTCGTTTATTCAGGGGGAAACGAAAAGGTGGAACAATTCAAATGAAACTCATACAAACATCTAAATTTCAGGAGAATATTGATATACTTGAGTTCAGCAGTACAGGAGTCCCCAGGTTAGAGTGGTATGAGGGCTTCATGATTGGATGGCCCAGGATCTCTTGTGACCAATGGGAACTTTTCACTCCGCTATGGCTTAATGGGTCTTATTTGGTAGCTAATAAGTTTGATGAGCATAGTATGGTATCACGCAAATTGAAATCTTTAGCAAAAGGGCAAGAAATGTGCATCAAAGTCGTACCATTGTTTAACGAGCTTGACGTAAAGCTGAGCGGTACCCTTATTATCCTTGCAGTTGACGCGGAGATATTCAATTTTTTGCAATTGATCTTCAAATCATGCGATATGAAAAGTGTCAAGCAAGTTCGACTTGTTCTTGGATGTCTGAGACCTGGTGAAGCGTTATTCAAACCTGTGTTTGACGATCTTTCCAACAGTTCACCAAAGTTCACCACTGTATATGTATATGAGCGCATGAAAGGCACAGGTAATTCAAATGCCGGTCAATTGTATCGGTTTGGAAATTTACAATCCCATGGTTTGCAGGAACAAGATTTACTAGGCTTAACACTAGGAGAAGACAGTGAGATCACGGTAGTTACCACTGAACATTGTTCCATGCTAACGTCGAGCTTGAAAGATTGTTTAAAAGGAGCTAAATTCTTGTCTGCTGGATCGTTTCGGGGCCACAGGTCTTCTGACTGAGTATTGTTAGGTCACAAGCCGGATGACCGTCGACAACTGTATAGTGCATTTCTCAAACTTCCTTCATTATGTTCCATCATATATTTATTATAGAAACAGTGGATCCGTAATAAAGTTGAAGATCCGCTGAACATAAAACGCATGTCTTTGACCCTACTGATCACTGCCAACCAGTAACGATGCTGGTTCCAAAATTGCTTTCTGTAATACCATATGGCACAGGCTATGCTCTCATAATTGACTGGATGCTGATTCATTTTGACAAAGACATTAGTCCTACTGTAACGTCTATCTAATGCTGTGAATTGGCAAAATTCATCCAGACAACGATTTGTTCTTGATCTTGCTGCTAAAATGCGAAGAGCCAAATGCCACGGAAGACCATTCCCTACTGAACTGCCATTTTTTCCCCATCAGAGTATCATTTTTCAATTTTCCTTTCTCTAATCTACATCTAAATGTTGTTTCATAGTCTATCCCTCTGTGTCCGCCTTCAATGGTGTCCAGTCCCATCCCATCTCCCCACAACCAACGATATCCAGCAATTTGTACTAGTTACAACAAGTCTGCGTGCCACATCACATCCAACGCAACTAAACTCTCTTGCCATGGAAGACTCCACAGCCTATAAAAGGCGACACGAGGAGTTTGTCACGGGTCTTACTGGTGGACCGATTAGTGAGATATATTTGGTGTCATTGACAGCACCTTTTGGTATATGTTCATGGGCGCTCATCCACAAATACCTCGGTGATAGTCTCGGACCGTTTCCAAAGCTGGCAATAGACTTTGTGCTCAATTGGTTGGCATTACTGCTATCTATCACTTCATATGCATCTCACGTTTCTTCGCTACAAACTCTCATAGCTCTTCCAGGTATTAGCTTGTTGATTGGCAGCTGGCTGAATTTGGTGAAAAACGACAGCTCTTCGGCTCGCGGGAAACAACCAAAACAATTGGTCTCGGGATCGGCCGTGAACATGCCTCGGCGCCCATTCTTAACGGTTTATAGAGCGAATATGATGATTCTCACATGCGCAGCAATTTTGGCTGTTGATTTCAGAGTGTTCCCCCGGCGGTTTGCCAAAGTCGAAGACTGGGGAACCTCATTGATGGACATGGGGGTCGGTTCATTTGTTTTTTCAATGGGATTGGTATCATCCCGATCTATTCTCAGTGACTCGATGGCGGGCCGAACACGAAGCTTGAAAGGGGCTCTTATCAATAGTTTCAAGCATGCCGGTCCTGTTTTAGCGTTGGGGTTCATAAGACTTTTTTTCGTCAAGTTTTTCAATTACCAGGAGCATGTCAGCGAATACGGAGTTCACTGGAATTTTTTCATGACTTTGGGATTCTTACCTCCGTTTGTTAGTTTGCTAGGCGTTATACCAGAACGAATCATGCCCAGCTCGATTTTGGCATTACTGATAGCAGGAGCATATGAAGTAGCGCTCGGAAATGATCAATTCAGAGCATATCTTTTGACAGCTCCCAGAGTGGATCTGCTTAGTCAGAACCGTGAAGGAATATTCTCTTTTATTGGTTATTTAAGCATATTTCTCATTGGTCGATCTACGGGTTACTATACTTTACCAACCGTTGTTCAGGCAAAAAATCTGTTTTTCCCTCCGAGCAAAAAAGATGCTACAGCGTTTTTCAAACAAAGTACTGCTGATAGTCGACACAAGAGTCTGGCTCTTTTGGGGGTCTCAACTCTTTTTTACACAGTATTGTTGCAGTGGATCATGAAGTATCTGAGCCCGTCAAGAAGGATAGCAAACTTCCCATATGTTTTGTTTGTTGTTTCATTCAACACATTTTTTCTGGGATTGTTCGTGCTTATTGATATCATGTTCAATCCTGCTCCTACTGAAAAGAAATTCGACTACATGGACAGTGTTCCCCTCAGTCTCGAAGCCATCAACTACAACGGGCTGTTGATTTTTCTCATTGCCAACGTGAGTACTGGCATTGTTAATATGAATTTGCATACACTGGACGCATCGCCGCAAAGCTCCATCGCCGTCTTAGCGCTGTATTTATTGAGTATATTTGGCATCAGCATAGTTCTCTATCAAAAGGGGATTAGAATCAAGATTTAGCTGCTGGCAAACATGAACATAATTCTGTAACACTCAGCGAAGCGTGAAATTCTGAGCAGAATTTCATATCATTAAAACCTGAATGCTAAATCAATTTATAAGAATGCCAACCTATGCGGTGGTGACACCAAGGTTTATGTCTCTTAAAATCAGCTATCACCCAAATCGATAGAGATTTTTTTGGAGATTTCTATCTTGATCGGATCTTTCTTAACCCTATTATATGTACAAATTATTTACCTAGCTTACTGGCGTCGTCAAGAAAAGCTCTTCCATTATCAATGCCGCTGTTCTTTTCCACAATTCCCCAAATTCGGTCCATCTTCAATCCACCAATATTATCAACCACGTATAAGTCCAGCTCCTCTTTACTTTCTGGGTCAATATATTTCCAGTTCACCCAGCCCATTCTCTCGTTGGCGATTTTCACATCCTTGAGTTTGATTTCAGTAGCCGATGTTCCTTTTCCAAAAACGCCAATCTGTTCAACGACCAAAGTTTCATCTTTGGTAAGATTTTCATAGGTCTGGGCTTCATCTTTCTTGTAGAGTCGGAATATGCGTGTCACATGAGGACCTGTGAAGTATTGTAATGCAATCATCGGCAATGAGAGTAAAGTGAAACCAGCAGCAAACCACAATGGACTAGCTGATGTCACATCAAGTGCAAGGTAGCCCATGTAACTGCAGACACCTAATACTCCAAAAGACCATCTTTTGGTGAGTCCTATGTATTCTCCGAACGGGCTTCTATACAAAGGATCCAAGCCCAATCTGTACTGCGGATCAATAGGAGCACTAAAAAACATGCCTGGTTTACGGATCCTATACAAATGGTCGTCATTAGGGATTACAGGATTCATCTGGGCCCTCAGTATGGACGCCGAGTGGAATGAAGAAATAGGAAACAAGGAGGGCTTCAAAGCAGAGGCCCCCTTCAGCTGCCGTAGTGATCTGAGCATGGTCTTGGAAAACAGTGGTGGTGATGAGCGGAGGGTCAAATGGGATTAATGAAATAGGAAGATATCTAATGACTTACACAGCGACACTCCAACTACATCAAATTTGTCAAAAGGGAATTGCATCAACTAGCATGAACTATATAAGATACTAGCTATTAATCCAATCTATTTACTACTGCATGCATGGTTGTCGAAGCAGTTGCGCTATAGTTAATACAGGGTGAAAGGTCTCCCAACCAAGAACACTAGCACACGCATTACTAGCTGAGCACATCGAGGATCCAATGGAACAGAATATCCGAGAACAGGGGACCTGGTTTCATAAGAAGGCCTGTAAATTATCATATTTCTCCTCTTACAAGTCTAATGAGATTATTTTTTGTAGAAAATTGTTTTTTCTGTACTTGAAAGATTAAGCATCACCTATTTCACAGAGTAGTGTTAGACCAGCGATGATTCCTAATGGGATTGGGTGTTCGACGCCTATGAACATGATGCCCCACTTATGAAGTAGGTAACATTTATTTAAGTACTTTATTCTGACCCGGGACTGATAATTAAATCTATCTATAAGACTACGTTACCCCACTTCTTTCTCCTACCTTAGACTAACGATCAGTAGATTGTCTTTCTAAGACCCCTTGCCCTCAGCCGTCCCCGTTGCTCAAAAAAAAATCAATTGAACAAGCCTGTGATTATGCAGTATAATGCCCACCTTTATTCTCTCGTAAATCTGGTCGAAGATTACCAGGGCAAAGACGGATCAATGGCATCACGGCTTGGCTGGAAGCCTGCAAGAATATGGGTTAGAGAAATTCTGTGACTGGAGATCATAGGTTGAATCCATGCTATAGAATCACCAGTCTTACAACTGATTACATAAGCGCTTGGTCAGCGAACATAGCATTTAGCGGCAAACCAAGATTATTTCTGTTTTCAACAAAAAGACAACTCCTAGATACAAAGAACTCAATTGAGTGCTGTACTTAATTACTCGATTTCCTTGTGGTCTGCTATTATTTAATTTTTATTCTTCTATAGATCTTGTTTGCATTGCAAGATCAGTTTATCCTTTCTACTTGACACTTTTATGAATCATTTTGAGACCTCGGACCAATCCAAACTGCCAAGTTCAGACGACACTTGTATTGAGACAGGAGAAGATTATCAGATTCGAAATGGCAGAATCTCATTAAATCTTGATTTGCCGGATGAAATATGGCTAGAGGTGTTTTCTGAGCTGGATATTACAGATGTTGACAACATCTTATTAGTCTCATCGAGATTCAGGGCCATTGCCGATGACGCTGCATATCGTGAAATATTTAAGCGAGAATTCGGCCAGGATCGTTTTAACAGGACTACCACTTCTTTGAGTTGGAGATCAGAACTTATTGCTCGTACTGAAGCTTTGAGGAAATGGAGAAGGGGTGGCGGCGGATCGCATGCTAAACCCAATATTTCCTGTACCCCTGGCATACGTGAGATATCCTTGGTAGAGCCCGGTTTTGACACTCAAAGGAGCATTGTATTTTCCCAAAATGATTCTGTTGGCATGGTGGTTGATCACACTAGAGGAAAAACTGCGAAGCCTAGACTAGGAACTGATCAATCGCTGCAACCTCACAATGGTACCAACTGTATCTCAGCCAGCAGGTTCGGAATGTTATTTGGTATGGTAACAGGCAAAGTAAGCGGACTTCTTTTTAGCCACGACATGCGGTCAAGAACGTATGTCAAAATGGATAAATTTCACAACGGCGCTGTGACAGATGCTTGGATCAATAAGGAAAGTGCTCCTTCCAATACTCAAATTTCTGGACTGACGGTCGGTAGTGATGGGATTATATATTCTTGGGATCTTGAGACCGGAATAGCTATTGAGCGGTATGACATGAAATATCCTTTGTTAAAAGTTGGTGTTACTGAGGGTCTGAAAAAAAGGATCATCACTCTCAATGTCAATGGCGAAGTTAAATCTTTGAATCCAGAATCAAAACTTATTTCTACACTGGGAAAATTGCAGCAGTTTTTTCCTGAAAAAGAAGTATTTTTTCAGATAGTTGGTGAGATGGCTTTTATTGCACAAGGCCAACATGTATCCAGATTTGATGCTGATGGGTCTTCTGTTAAATTCAATCTTCATTTCACGGGAAGCTCTTCCAGTGTTACTGCAATGGCAATTGACCAGACGATTTTCCCTTCTTGGATAACATCACGGGGAGCACCGGGTGACAATTGGTCCCTATTTGCTGTGGCTGATGATCATTGGAATATTCACATCTATGCCGGTCTCACCAGAGGCGCGGGACCAGCTAGCGAGAGGGCTAGCGTAGTGGAGTGTGACCCATTGTTGATAATACAACATGACAGTCCCATCGAGTCGATGAGTATGAACTCGGTGGTTCTCTTGGTATCCACCAAAATGGGAGCAACTTCAATGATAGACGTTTTGACGGGAAGAAATTTGGGCAATGCTTGTGGTGAAGCTCATTATAGACCAAGACGAGGAGCATTTGTACAGGGGGAATCAAAAACTTTTGTGGATCCTAACCCCTTGAACGCACAAGGAATGACTGCCGTTGGAAGTGTATTGATGTATTTTGATTTAGGTGCAAAGCTGAATACTTCGATCAAGAAGAAGGGTGTTCAGCAGGATCCTCAAAGACTTGCACAGGCTAGGAGAAGAGGTTCATCGGGTTCTCATGAAACAAGTGGAGCTCTGTTCAAAAATACGATACAAAATGAGCTTGAGGTAATGGCTGACGAAGATGATCATAATGAACATTTATCACAGTTTATGACAAACGAGATGAGTGAAGATGAGGAGTTAGAGTATGCTTTAATGCTGTCACAAGGTGGAACGGATGCACAAGATTCCTTGGCCACTGAAGATGATGAGTTGAAACGGGCTCTGGAGGCATCAGAAAGGGAATTTGCGTTACAAAGTGCCATCTCCACATACTCGGAAGCTGATGACGAAGATGATTATATCAGCAGGGCCGAAAAATTGATGAGTGAAATGTCAGTCACAGATGCGTCTCCTGGGGAATCCTCAGCATCAAATCAGCATCAATTATCTAGTAGCGATTTTCAAGAGGAATCGCAATTTGAATCGACTGGTGATCCAGATCTTGATTATGTTTTAGCCTTGAGTCTGCAAGATCATTGATAGTTCTATTTCTTCATATGACAGATAAATAATTTTACTTGCGTGATTTGAAATTGTACCGGGTCAATTCCAGAACTAAGAAAGCCAGTAGTCTATATATAATCACAACCCCTACCATAGCTGCACAAAAATGAGGAACGCTGTTCTTGATATGATACTCTCGTAATACATCTTCCCCACTGTCAAATGCACAAGTTCCATCTGCATAAGTAACCTGATCATAACAAGATATTTTTAGGCCAGAGAAAGTCATGTTAACGAGTACAGACAGAGCATATTTCAAGGGCGAGAGCCAATTGACGGCTTTAAGAAAAACATTCATATTGAGAGACAAGAGGCCACCCATAACTGATCCCAGAGATAGCACTGTTGAAATGATATTCAGCGCAAAGCCCTCATGCTCAAAAAAAGTGTTAAATATTATTCCCAAAGATTCCCCACAGTTCACGATGACAAAGCAGCAATAAACTGCAGCAAAGTACATAGATGGAGTCCTAGGCAGCCCCGGAATAAATACTAGAAACACTGAAAACAGCAGAGAGGAAATTATCTCGAAGGGAATTTCCAAAATCAGATATGAAATAACAAAAGAAGCAACACCATATGCACCATCATCATGCTCTCTATAAAACACAGCCCGGTCTTTTGGATAAACTGCCATATTGTTAAGCATTCCAACAAAATAGAGAGCTGAGACCTCTTGCAGTAAACCTATCCTGTTCTGCACTCCAACCATTCCATGACGTAAAGGAGTAAAGAATAACGCCAGAATTATCCCGATACCAACAATCTGCATAATTCTTGCAGCCAGAATATCAGGCGAACGTTTGAGATTCACTGCTCCTCTTCTTACCAATGTAGCCACAGGAGCTGAGAATCGCGGTTCGACCTTTTTGAACTTCGACAAAATGTCCGAGCTATGTTCTGATGGTGGCGGAGGATACTTCAATCCCCAGTCTGTCGGGTTCTCTGAGGTCCAATTTTCGAGCAGTTTATTGACTCTCACTCTGCTGCTTTCTTCTTTTTCAACAGATTGTAAATTCACACTTACTAAATCCATTGCATAATCGGCAATATTAGTAGTTTCTGGACATTCATGGCCTAAACGAGCAAAGTATTGTACCATTTTATTTGCCTCGCCATTGTAAGCCACTCTCCCACCTTTCGCCAGAAGAAGTATATTGCCAAATTTTTGAAAAAGATCTGAGCGAGGTTGGTGAATTGTAGAAATAACTGTTCTGTTTTCTTCTGCCAGAGCTTTCAAAACCTCAAGTATAGAACTGGCAGTAAAGCTGTCTAGTCCGGAGGTTGGCTCGTCAAGAAGAAGAACCCTTGGATCACTGAGAAGCTGAACTGCGATGCTTACTCTTCTCTTTTCACCGCCTGAAATTCCCTTCCTCATTTCATCACCTATAATAACATCTGCACAGTCTTTGAGACCCATTTTCAGCATGATATCGTTAGACTTGGTTCTCTTTTCTTCATATGTCATGGTTGCTGGTAGCCTTAAGCATGCAGAAAAAAACAAAGTTTCTCGCACAGTGAGAGCTGGTAACAATCCATCATCTTCCTGAGTAACATATGAGCAAAAGTTGCTGAATTCGCCTACTGGATGGCTCATTCCGTTGATCATTATATTATCGTTGGTAAAATGATACTGCTGGAAAAGATTGGATCTCAATCTTCCAGCCAAGCAGCTGAGAAGAGTGGACTTTCCGGATCCACTGGGTCCCAGGATAGCATTGATGGAGCCTGGTTGAAAAACTGCTGAGACCCCGTTAAGAATCCTCTTTTCTGCTTGTTTTGACATCCTCTTAGTAACAGAAACATCAAGATTATCGATAGATACAAATATTCCAAGATTATCATCGTCATTGTTAACTTCTTTAATGTGTTCTTCTCTTTCATCTTTTTCATCGTCAGAATTGATTTTTTTGCTCACGTGTACCTTCACACGTAGAAATCGCAGGAATGCCCATGACAAAATATAGAAACCGATACTCCAGCAAAGAAGAATGATTATAGGTTCCCATATCCAGTTTTCCGGAAAACCGTAAGTCTTCAGTACATAATCGCCGCTATAAGTGTAGCATTCCTCCTCGGAAAGTCCCTCAGGACAGTTGCCTGACCAAGAGCTGTACTGATTAGAAAAAACAGCACCTAAAGCATACCACAAAAAGGCGATGTATTTGGTCCATTGGACATACGGCTTCATATGCTTGGCATTGACAAAAAAGCCACAAGCCATTGATTGCAAGGTATAGCCCAAATTAGCAATAAGCGACGCAATAGAAAAATCTCGTGAAACAGAAGCCGCAAATGTCGCATATGTAATGCTGTTGTAATGTTGCAGAAGTATAACAGCAAAATAAATAAAGAAATGTGAAGCACCGTCCGTTCTCAACCCGCTCATGAAATACATGATGACTGCAAAGATTAGAGGAACAAATAGATCCTCTGTGAACATTTTGGCTAATCTTCGAGACATCAGAAATCCTAATGGGGTAGAGCACCCCTCGTTGTGTTCTCTGTCGAATACCTTTAGATCAGGACCGCAAAGCCTATATGTCTCGTAGAGAATTAGCAAATAGCCTTGCATAGAACAAGAAACATATAATACACCCTGAGTTGATCTGATACCGGCCAAAGAATCTCCTGGTTTGTAAAAGATCCAGCCGCAGATGACACCCATAATTACAGACTCAATCAAGAGACCAGTATAACCCATGGGATCTCTATAAGAGACAAGCGCCGATCTATGGGCCAGTGTTTTAACTTCTTTAAGTAAAGAAGGCTTTCTTACTTCTTTCTTTTCTTTCGGCCGAGAATCTACTTGCCCAATCTGATACGCAAGTTCAGGTACAGGTGATTCTTTCCAACTGTTGATCAAGAACTCCACCCTTTCAGTGCTCTCCCTTTCTTTTTCAGGAGTTCGGAAGTCAATTGCCGACAGGTCTATTATGAAATCTGCAGGATTTGTAAAGGCTTTGATCTGAAAACCCAATCTGCTAAAATACTCAACTATGCTGGTCGTTGGACCTGAGTAGACAACCTGACCTCGAGCCAACAGAGTTATAGAATCGAACAAGGTGAAAATGTCAGACCTGGGCTGATGCAAGCTCATTATTAGAGTTCTCCCATGTTTTGATAGCTGTTGGCAAGTTTTGACCACCATGTAGGCAGAGTTGGCATCCAAACCAGTAGTTGGCTCATCGAGGAAAAGCAAGGACGGATTGCTTAACAGTTGAATTCCAATTGAGAGTCTTCTTTTCTCACCTCCTGAGAGACCTCTATGACTGGTGTCACCAACACGTGTATCAGCACACTCTTTCAAACCGAGCTCCAAAATGATCTGCTCAACAAAGTTGTTGAGCTCACTTTTTGGCATGCCTGAAAGTCTCAAATCGCCGGCAAAACGCAAGGTTTCACGAGTGGTGAGATTTGGTTCATGAATATCGGTCTGAAGCACATAAGCACTACGAACAGCTGAAATTTTTTCAGTGCCATTGTAGTCAATATTACCGGTTTGTTTGAGACCCGATGAGGAAATACGATTAGCTAGTGCATTCAGAAGGGAAGTTTTACCAGATCCTGAGCTTCCAATTATACCCATCATAGTACCCTCAGGAATATTCAAATTTATTCCATTCAAAATGGCTCTTTGTGCTTCAGAGCTGCTTGCAGCTGAGTACTCCACATCTTCTTTGCTCTTCTGTTCTTTCTTCTTGGCCTTGAATCGTTTGACAACCTCGACAGAGAGATTATTAACCTTGAGGTTTACAGCATCTACTTCGTGAAAGTCCATGAATAGTGCCTGACCCAAAGTCTCTTATAGAGGTGTCAAGTCTACTTTTTGATTGCTTAACTCAATCCTTATATATATCTGTGTTTGGCTTCTATCTTGATTCGAAGTCGTACATTCCGTCAGCGGCGCCGCGCTGTTGCAGAAAAGGGGGGGAGGTGGAGACAAATTCAAATACGAGGGGAAGTTGTGAAAGATTAAAACATATTCTCATAAGTTCTTGACCAGACGATTTATCACTGATAAATAAAAAAAGATTATATAGAAAAGGAAAAAAACTTCAAAAAGTGCATCTATTTATTACTATACTAGAGCGCGTCCTGGTAGGTATCTAGCGCCCATATCTCCGGATCTGCTCAAGGTTGCTATAACAGCAAAAGCCGAAAAAAAGCCTGGACCATCTCGTATCAATAATCATGCCCTAGAGATGTATGGAGAATACGAGATCAGCAATTAGGTCCAAATGTATTCGGACACAAAATGCACCTAGCTGCCTGAGATCTCGGTCATTGCAACCGAAAGCTTATTTTCGCGAATATATGTAAATAAAAAGTGTATTTAGGTGTTGTTTCTGGTTGAAGGTAAATCACAGGAGTCCGTGCTGCCTTGCGTCAGAAAAGCCACAGTAAAGCCTTGGGTAACTGATATTGCCTTAGCGATGTTTCAGAAACTTAATATGTAACGCCAATTGTACATGATCATGCTTGAAACAGCATCAGACTAGACGTAGCCCCCCTACTTCTAGCATAAGCGACATCTAACTACTGGGTAGCTCCGATAATAGACTGGATGTATATTGATACTTGAGAACAAAAAGATAAATGTACTGAGAACTGGGATTATTAGTAGGAGCTTATCATTCTATATTTCGTGAATGTATACATATCAGTGAAGATTGTTATATGGCACCCACTTTGAAGCCATATCGTGATCATGACTGAGGTTGGGCCTGGTTTTACACCAGCACGTGAACAACGATAACATAAGTTGGTATGTAGTAAACCTAGGTAAAATTATCAAGTGAAGCTGTTGGGGGTATCAATTTAGACAAATGAAAGAGGTCCGATGGGTTTTCCAAGGAAGTTGAGCAAGACCTGCACCAACTCTGCACCAAGAATGGGGGCAGCTTCAGGATCAATAACTTGAGCAAGAGAGATTTCAGTCTTGCATCCCTTGGCAAGATTAGGAGAGCCCTCCATGACTGATTTTAACCAAACAATAGCTCCTGCAGAACCAAAGACCTCTTCAGAGATATGCTCATCTAGAACGTCCTTGTGATATTCCAGTGACTTGATACCAGCATTGCACCAAGAAGACACAAGCTTATCAGCCTCTTGGACAGGGGCTACTTCGTCACCAAGAGCGTGGTAGATGTAAATTGGGAATTGAGGAACCAAGGAGCCCATCAGATTCTGGTTAAGTCTTGCAGCAACTTCTGGAATCTCAAGAATGCCCTCTCCAATAGTGAAATAATCGTTCAGCACATCTTGAAATACATATTGCAGAGCATCGGCAATGATGCACTGGTTCTTAGCCTTCTTCCATTCGTCGGCCTTGGAAGAAATCAATTGAGCATAAATAAGATCACCAACTTCATCGTATTGATTGCAGAAACCACTGATACCGGAAGGAACCAAACCAGCAAAGACACCACCATTAACTCGAACAGCAACAGAAGCCACATTAGGTACAACACCTCCCAAAGCAGCACCGGAGATAGTCAATTCAGGAGCATGAGAAGGTTGAAGCTGAGCGGCCCAACCACTGGCAAGTGATCCTCCAGAGTATCCCCACAAAGCGATACGGGCTTTAGAGTTGATACCGGTAACTGAATTAGATGCAAGAGCAGCTCTAAGAGAGTCCAGGACTGCTCTGCCGGCAACCTGTCCCACAGTAAAAGCAGATCGAGGTCCCTCGTAATCAGGTACGTTGACAACATAACCTAGAGAGAGCATAGCAGAGAGGAACACAAACTCGACCTGTGAAATAAGAGCATCAGGATCTGAGGCAAATTGTAAAGCATAAGAAGGTGCACAATTGATATAGGCAGAGTCTTCAGCGATTTGGAAAGAAACGAGTTTAGTGTAGTCAGCATTGTATGGAACAATGATAGTGGTAGCAGTAGCAAAAGTTCTGTTCAGATCATCAGTGGATTTGTAAAGTAGCTGGTAAGACTTTTGAATGTTTTGAGGGAACAACACAAATGCTGCGAGAGAGTTGGGCGTCTCTCGTGATCTGATGATAGTACCATCGGCTAGTGAATCAAGATTATCTGGAGCATTATACCAAGGGTCGTCCGAGATAGGTACAGGAATACCGGCATAGGCTAGAGATATCAAGCTGAGAAGAAGAGTGAGAGCCAACTTCATTGTATAACAGAACAGAAGCTAAAAGGAACTTAGAAGAGAGAGATTACTTGGAATGATGATAGAAATATATCTGTCAGTAGGGGCCATCGGGCCTCTATTTATCTCATTCTTGTCCCTCTTTTCTTACCTGGATTCTCAGCTACTGCATCGGCTTTGAACCCCACAAATCTGTTGAAAATCCCAAAACAGAAGTCCAGTTGAATATTGGGAAAAGAAAACAACATGAGGAAAACACAGCGAGAAAAATAAACTACAAGATTTCAACTAGGACTGGCAAAAAAAATAGGATTAAAAAGCAAAACTCCAGATTAGAAACCTTAACTCATCCTAGTATACCCGTTGATTGGGCCTGCTGCTTATATTCGGGCAGTGAAGGTCTGAACTTTCATGCCGCCGTTTCGCTGGGACACACATTCTCACTATCGAGAAGGCTCTCGGCCAATACCTAGTTGGGCGGTCAGCTGGTACTTCACCAAACAATTGACGACAAATGTGCCGCAGAAGTCGGCTAAGAGCACTAAACCTGAGGTTTCATGGGCCGGCCAGTTTTTTTTGCTTCTATTCAATTTTCTGATTGATTAGTATTTTTTAGTAAGCCTATGCCCGAGACCAGCGGGGATAATAGAAAAGGCTTGGCTGAGACCAGGCCCTTCCAAAATTTTGTGGAGATGATGGCAGCGGGCCTGGGATGGGATGACAGGGTACATGATTAGAAAAACGCAGGCGACTGAATTGAAGCATAAGATGCCCCTCCTCCTTATCCATCCGGGAAATAAAAAAATGTCATATTAAAAAAGCATCCCATTCTTGGGCTTCTCTTGTAGAAGCAAAAGTCTATCTTAAAGTTATTCTTGGCCTGATTCCCAGGTCGCTAGCGGGGTACCGAAGAACCGATAGGAGTAAGCCCATAAATCGCATTCCTTCAAAGATCAGAATTGGGATAAACTTGGTATGACGATCATCTGCCAACGGAGTAGTGGTGTCTTGATCTACAATTGCAGTGGCACTAGAAGTGGCACTGTTACAATAATGTCCTAGCTAGTGGTAGCTGCTGCCAATTGTCTTGAACGAAGCCATCGGGATAATGTCCAGAATTAAGAGATGCTGCAGATGTTTACTCGTCCTCTCTGGGTGAAAACAACAACCATGTATTTGACCAATTTAGCTCAGCTGCCTTGTACCTCGGCAAGCAGTAATCATTTTGGTCCAAGTAGAACAGACTGTCAACTCAGATATGCAATTGCTCATATTTCCTTATAATTTCTTCCAGACTGAGCGTTGAGTCTGTCCCATTACTTTTTCCTTCCTAGCTTGATCACACAAAAGAAAATATGTTTCCCCGGCTACAGAATGAAAATCGCATAACGTCTCCTCGCTCTGGTCCCAACTGGTCATTCGGCGCTGGAAACCATTTAGATAATGCATGATAACATCAGCGGATTTTTATTGTTAAGTTAATGAACTCAAGTAAAATTATTTAGGAATGCGTGATTAAAGCTGGAACTAATTGGATCTCCAACATTTTTATCAACTACTTCATGAGCAGAAGCGCGAGTAAATCATGATCGGCACTCTCAAGATATTAAATGCCAGACCGTTCAGTCCCAGAAAAGAATTGGGATTATAGATGACCAAGACCTAAACGTTCAAGTTACTAGGGTACCTGGAGTCAAAAGATCAAAAGAAAAGCGACCAAAATAGCCAGCACATAATGTTATTACCAATTAAAGAAGTGCATTTATTCAAATTTCTTTGATCGCCTCGAATATCTACAAGGCGCGACGAGGTTCTATTATCAGTCGGCTAATTAAGTCTGAGACACCTCGAAAAGCCTGCTTCTACTATTCCGCGCCCATAGCAACCACATCTGCTAGCCTTCCCAGTTGATCAGAGACAAGATACTCGCTTCCAAAACCATAAGCGGCTAACAATGCTAAACTACAAAGGAGGAATACTCAAGATCAAATAAAAAAAAGCCAATGAGTTCCGCATCTTATAACATCTACAATGTGAGATTTCTAAACTATGTCCCTTGATATTTCCCTTCCAAAAGTAATCACCCGGTAACAACCCCTTTTTTTTGCCAGGGTGAAGGGGGTCCCGACCCTGCCAAGAATAAACGGAAACAACACTTTCAAGCCAGTTTATGGAAGTTTATGTTAGGTCTCGAGAAGTGCTATAGACCGACCAAGCTAACACCACTTCGGTTTAAGTCTTACCCCGCAAGCACGTTTGTGCCGCCCACTCTTAATTCACAACTACCGAATATTGCATTAACATTGCATTATCTTATGGCGAATCTGTAGAGATCGTCCCGAATGACTGCACTAGGCCGGAACAGATGGCTCTAATATTTTATTACCAGGAGCGGGGTGTTTGCCAAGCTAAATGCCTCGACTTGGAGCCTTTTTTTTGAATAATAAATCTGAGGGATCAACAAATATGGATCCGCTCTGAGGAAGCAAAAAACTCTCTTAATACCTATTGCAGAAGGAAAAAAGAGGGGTGTTTGTCTGCCGAAATGTGGGTCGTAGGCTGTGTGGATTTAGGGGTTCCCCTGTCATCGGATCGAGAGCTACAACGTGCCCACCTCCATTATGGCAGCCAACCGAGTCACAGCTCTTCTCAGTAGAAACAAGCTTCACATGAGATGACTTCATTGTTTGGAAATCTACCATGCCCATTTTTGATCTTGAGATTAATTTACTAAAAATAAGCAACCAGAGATCCAAAGAATAGTCTTCAAGATCGGACTCGCTGTCAAGCTGCTTCCATAACGGCTTAGCTAATCGATGGGGGTTATTCATCACAATTATCACCACACCACTGAATGTTAGACGATTTTCAATCACACTAACGAAACACCATGGCTTACGGAAGACCCTGGTATGTCCAGCTGACTGACGCAGTCCATCGTTTGACTGTCTTATCTATTATTGGAGGTTCTGGTAAGTCAATAACTACTGAATCATAAAAAGCGTGGGCCAGATCTAACTTTCAGTATATTTTACTGGTGGCCTCGCCATGACTTTATGGGCCAACAGAAACAGAACAGCCCCAGTAGAATTGGCCCAAGGTCCTAGTGCTTTGGAAGTAAGTTATTAGGTTGCATCTCGGTTATTTTGACATTGTTTTATTAACCGGAAATCTAGCATCAGCAGGAAAGCAGTGACAACTAAGGAACGAATGATTCTATGCTTCAAACACCACACCACTATAAAATCAATAATGATATGTAAATAGGCACTATTAGGCAAAAATAAATAAGCATCTCGCATCTCGCATCTCATCTCGTCATCATGACGAGCTTTTGACCTTTTTTACTCTCACTTGAGACTGGCTGTCATTTTTCGCTCCTTTTGCAGCCTTCCTTTTGACCATGACTTTTTTCTTCAGAGAATGAGTAAGACCCTCCTTTTCGAGTTCCACAAGGCGATTTTTTAGCATTTCAATATCTCCTGGCTCGCCGTTTATTACAATGATATCTCTGTTTAGATATTTGTGCTCGCATTCACTGCATGTTGGCTCGTCGAGCTCGGTGATTGCGTTCTTGGAGAATACATGACCACATGGAACAATGTAGACAAATTTTGTAGACAAGCTTTCTTTGATGACATCTTTCTGGCTCAAAGGACATATCCAAACAGGATCTTTGCTACTGTTATCGTACTTCGGATGAACATCCACTACATCTTTCAAGCTGGTGATGTGTTTAACCAATTCCTTCTGACCTTTGCTGAATTGACCCTTATCAAGTAGCCAATTTATGATTGCTTCCTTATTATACAAATTTCCTAGAGCATCTCCTACAATCGGTTCATTCAGTTCAGTGCCACTCAAGGTGCATAGTCGCCATCGATCCTCATTACTGAGCTGTTTGCTCTGAAAGTTCTGTGCCGTTGAAGTCTCTTTGGCAGCTTCTTTCACGAGGTCTGCCCGTTTCGGGATTGATCCACCGTCGTTCTAATGTTAGAAAGTCCATCTAGAAGAAAAACAAAATTACTTGAACTCACACCCATGAATTTACCGAGAAGCTTTCTTCCAGATCGCTTTTTTATATAAAGCACAAGTGTAGTTGCAATGCAGGTGTCGAGTTTCTAAGTGGAGGTAGTGCCGATCAAATATTACCTAGATGCACAAATCTTTCACGAGCCAAGGTCTTGGTTTGGAAAAAGCTATAAATTGGCTTATTGGGCTGGCTAGACTAATTGCAGTATTCCAGCAAACCAACAAACACTTTATCAGCCAGAAATGTGACCCGCCGTCTGTTACTAAGCTCGTTACGAATTCTTCTGGAATCGATGCTCAGTGCTCCCAACTGATGAAATGCACTGTTGTGCTGGTGAAGAATCTGAGAGATTCCAAATCATCGCCGAAAAGTCTCTCAGAAACCTACCACTTTATCGCCACAAAATGACCACCAGGTTGGCAAATGCATATGGAACTGAACAGGATAAAGTAAACTGCTCATTTTATTTCAAAATCGGAGCATGCCGGCATGGAGATAAATGCTCTCGGAAACACATCAAGCCGAATTATAGCCAGACGATTCTGTGCAGTAATTTATGGCTGCCGTATCTCAATCCCGATTTCGAAGGCTTGAGTCCGAGAGAGCAAGATAAAAGGTTCGATGAATTCTTTGAAGATTTCTTTATCGAGGCCTGCAAATTTGGAGAGGTGGAGGAAGTAATTGTCTGTGAGAACAGTAATGATCATTTGATGGGGAATGTATATGCTAGATATAGGTACGAGGAGGATGCGAAAAAAGCAGCAGAGAACTTGAATAGTCGATGGTTCGATGGAAGACCGGTTTACTGCGAGCTTTCTCCCGTGACAAACTTCAAAGAAGCTTGTTGCCGACAACATGATACACACGAGTGTAATAGAGGTGGAGCCTGCAACTTCATACATCAAAAAAGACCCACGCATAGTTTGCTGCGTGATTTGAGAGACGCTCAAAGAAAGTTCAGAAGATGATGGGGGAGTTTCTGTTTGTTTAAAGCTTCTCATCAACTTGACGGGATGGTCAAGTGACTCTTGGCTCATGTTTATTTATTCTGTGGACACAAAACTGCTCTGCACGCTCATTAAAACGTCTTGTATAATTGTACATTAATAGAACTCTCTATAATGCCCTATTGATTTTCCAAAAAATCTTTTTCTTCAATATGGCCCGACCATCTTCCCTTATTATTTTAACCCATCAAATAGTCTTCTCACGGCTGTGATCATCCAGAGATCTGTTGTGACATTTACACTTGCACAACCTCCTATCTACCAGCAGCTGAGAGTCTCGATAAATCCATTGAAACACGAAAACTGAACACAGGTTCTGAACTTCAAAATGGCAGATAGATACTCCTTTTCATTAACAACATTCTCGCCAAGGTTAGTGCCAATTGAAGCTTTATGATGAATGTTTTCTCTGCTAACGTAATCTAGTGGCAAGCTTGTTCAGATTGAATATGCCATGCAAGTGGTAAACCAAGGTGTTACCAGTCTGGGTATCAAAGGTATGTTTGAAGTATATGGTAGTTACAGTTTGATTTACTGTGATCTATTCTGAGTTTTTGTTGATTGTTTTTGCTAACTTAATGTTCAGCATCCAATGGTATTGTACTCGCCACGGAGAAGAAGTCATCATCCCATCTCATCAATAATGATTCTCTTAGCAAAATCGAATTGATTACACCTGATATTGGCATGGTTTACTCCGGTATGGGCCCGGATTTCCGAGTTCTTGTCGACAAAGCTAGGAAAAGTGCCCACTCCTCATACAAGCGGATTTACAACGAATATCCTCCTACGCGGATCCTTGTCCAAGAGATCGCCAAAACTGTTCAGGAAGCTACTCAGTCTGGTGGTGTCCGACCCTATGGTGTTTCTTTGCTTGTGGCAGGTTATGATGAATCCCATGGATTTGGCTTATACCAGGTCGATCCTTCTGGAACTTATTATCCCTGGAAGGCTACAGCTATTGGAAAGGGCTCTACATCTGCAAAGACTTTCCTCGAAAAGAGATGGAATGAAGAATTGGAATTGGAAGATGCTATTCACATTGCATTGCTCACATTGAAGGAGAGCATCGAAGGTGAAATGAATGGTGACACCGTTGAGATCAGCATTGTCGGAAATCCTGCAGACCATCTTTTGGGATTCGAAGGTGTTGAAGATGTCCGAGGCCCTCGGTTCAGGAAACTTTCGGCTCAAGAAATAGAAGATCGTTTGGCTGCTTTGTAATTAAAGAGGGTACCAAAAGATTTATATCATGACATGTATTTAATACAATTCTATGTTTCAAGCTACCTAAGCCATATGCAGATAAATTTTAGTGCTTGAATGAATAATTTTATTTGAAAGGAGCTTTGAGCGGATCGATGACCACGCCCTTTTTGACCAGAACCCTGGGTTTGGTGAGCTTCTGGAATGTGCTCTTGCTGGTCCATTCTTGGCCAACAGGAGTCCGTAAACTTCTCTCGTACTGCTCACGGCTCTCAAAAGGAAATGGAACACTGCTGCTATTATATTTAGCATTCTTCTTGTTCACCTTTTCATTGATGATGACATTTTTCAGCTTTGCATCCTTTCGATTCTCAGCCTTCACGCCGCTAATTTTCTTGATCACCTTCTTAGCAGGAGCTAATCCATCTCCACCCCATGAGCCCCAGCCTGGTAAAGTGATGTCTACTTCCTTGTCGCCTTCTTCCTCAATGCGAGCACGCTTCTCTTCTTGAAACTCGGTGACAACATCATCGCCAGCAAATGCACGTTTAACAAGATCTTTCTGTTTAAATGAAAGCTTCTTATTTTTTGGTGCTACAATCATATTTTCAGATTCAGATTGGGCACCATCTTCATTATCAGAGCCGTAAGGATCGACCACTGACAACGTTTGATTCATATCGATAAGAGCCTGATCTTGCTTCTCACCGGTTTGCGATCGCTGCTTTTTGGCTTTGAGAGTCTGCTTTTCAGATGTCGTATTATTTCCATGAGCAATTACTCCAGTTTTGGAAGATCTCTTTTTGGGTCCATCGGACTCTGTCAACCATGGGTTTTCTTCAGAATCATCAGAGCTCTCGTCACCAGTATTGGAGGGTTGAGACACCTTTTCAGGCCCCTTAGCAACTCCCCTATACTCGATTGTTTCTTTGCCAACATTGTCCTTGTTCTTCTTTGCCTTTGGCCCCGTGGCTTTCGACTTGTGCTGACCTGCAAGTCTTGACGCCATAGAACTTTCTTCCGCAGCATCTTGCTTGACTTGCTCAACAAGTTGTTTCACCTCGGACTTTGACTGTTTAGAGCCTGGTGCAAACTTCATTCGCCCTTCAGTGATGAACTCATTGGCTTCATCATCTCTATCAGCTAATTCTTCCCAACCATCCTCTTCTTCTGCCTTTTCCAAAAGTTCCATATTTCTTTCATTTGAAGCTCGTTGTTTAGCTTGATGCTCTTTGATGAAATTCATGCCCATGATTCCTTTTTCCAACTTTTTCTTGATATCAGTTGCTTCCTCTTCATCTTCAAAATCTTCAGCAACTTCATCGGACATTTCTGAATCGCTCTGTTGACCCTCACCCATGATTTTCTTTCTCAGAGTCTCGCCTCGACGTAACATCTCTTCCATTTCGCTTCGGGTCTCCTTGTCCTTAGTAAAACCTTGTTCAACCATCCTCTTTGCCCATTTACCAGTATTTTTATGCTTCAGAGACATTCTCTCACGAGCTCTCTCCATATCAAGACCTTCCTTGTCTAACTCGTCATCGCTTCCTTCGACCATAGCCTTCAATCTCTCACGCTCCTTCTTGTGGACACGTCGATATGACTTACTCTTGATCTTCTTTATTCGTTTCGCCTTTTGCTCTTCCCGAAACAACAACTCTCGCATCATTCTGAGCTCATTTCTTCTTCTTTTGACTTCTTCCATGCTTAGTTTGCTAGGAGCAAGCTCTTCAAAGTTAGTCAAAGTTTTCTCGCTAGAAAGAGAAGACTCCTTGAGCAGACCGTCTACTTTTTTTTCCAGCTCTGTAGTTGGCTGAATAGGAGCAGAAGCCGTCTGCTTTGTCAAAGGAGTTTCCTTGTTCATAGGAAAAACGAGATGCTCCGCTTGCCGGTTTGATTGAACAGTGTCTTTCCACTTATCAACTTCTTCTTTGGCAACTTCAAATGCAGCAGCTCTATCATATCGTTCTTGAATTCTTCGAGGCAACGGGATGTTCAATGCCTCAGCAGTTATCTTCTTGTTTTCGCCAGAAGTTTTTGTAAGACTCTTCATCAGTTTGATACTGCTATTGGCAGTTCCTTTGGAGCCAGCAGTGAGATCAGCTAATGTCAGCTTATTGGAGGCTGGGATCGAAAATTCTCCTTCTGCTAAATTATTCACTTCGAGTTTTCGAACTTTTTTGGCTTCTTCTTTTCCAGCTTTCTTGGATAAATCAGATATTTGAGCACGCAATTTAGTCAGTTGTTCTTCATCCATTCCATCATCCGATATATCTGAAAAGTCCAACTCGTCATCTTCATCATCGTCATCATTGTCACTATTATCCTCCGACTCTGAATCAGCAAGAGAGTCTTCCTCATCGCTCCCAGAATCGCTGCCAGAAATGTCGCTGACCAGAGTCAAAGCATCGCTTTCCTCGGGCTTGGAGTCTGTGGTATTTTGGTCGTCCTTTGTATCCATATCCCATGCCTCAGAAAGAGAAACAAATTCTCCTTCGTCTATACTAGCTTCTGATTGTTCGCTATCGCTTTCGTCATCCTCTGATTCATCCAAAGTTAGAGCCTTTGGCTTCTTTTTGTTGTATTTCTTCTTCTGTGAAGCACCGCCCATGAATTCGTCCAGGTCGAAATCGTCGTCTGACGGGAAAGCTGTGTCAGAGTCAATCTCTTCATCGTCTTCACTTTTGACTTCGCCCGATAAATAGTCCACTTCTTCTTCTTCTTCGTCTGAGCCATTGGCTTTTGCTTGATTGTCGACCGTTGCACGGCCCAAACGTCTCTCAGCCCGGTTATCGATATCGTCGCCCGCTATGTCAAAAGCATTTAAAGCTCTATTTCTCAGCTTACTCGCATTAGCCTTGTGGCTTTTGCTTTTCGATTTACCCATGATGGATGATGAAAAATAATCAGTCGTGCATCTAAATTTTTTTTTTTTTTGGCATTATGTCACACGGCTGATAGCCGATCTCAAGCCCTACCACAATGTGATGTCTGGAGCAGACAACTCTACCTGATCTTACCAATATATGAATATTATTTAGGTCTTTTTTGGTTGTTGCTAATTTGAATATTTGATTGAGGACAATCTGCATTAGTGAATAAGCGTTACAAAAATTTAGGAGGCTCAGCTCTTGTAGAAATTGGCTAGGAGATATTGGTAAAGACATTTATTAGAATTAAGATTGTAAAGACCCATTGCATGTAAAACCCGTTAAGCTCTTGATTAAAGATAAATTTCATCATCAAGAGTATGAACCTGTCCTTGTTTCAGCCTGCTTTGCTCGGCCAAAAATACTACTTTGTGGCTGACCAAGGCATCATTGGCAGTGCACTTGATGAAGGTCTTCTGAGCTACTTCAACAGGCATATTGTCCTGCAAAACTGCTTTTAGACCATAAGCAAAGGCATGGGCCAAGCCTCTGTCACCCCCACCATGACCAGACTCAGCATCTTCTGGAGGAGTGATTTTGGTGGTTTCCTGAGTGGCATAATCAAAAATCTCAATGGTTCTGCTATCACTACTGATCTCACCTCTGGTACCATAAAGAATCATTTTTCGGTTGCAAACCTCTTTGCTCATGGCAATCATGGTCATAGTAGCAGTCTTGTTGCCAAAGTCCAAAGAGACAACTTGATTGTCACACACGTCGTTGTCACAGTCAAACACACATTTACCATATGGGCCCTCCTCAAGGGCCTTGATCAGATGAGGAGCATCTTCAATGTCAGTGAGTGTTTCCGTTTTCCATGCATGCCCAGTGGCCAAAAAGTCGTCCAAATAAGTTTTTTTGGCTGAGTAGCCACAGTCGGCTTCGATGGGGCACGATAGACATCTGTCACCAGCACCCTCAGGCTTGTTCTCCTTCTTAAAATAAGATAAAGAACCAAATGACGTGACTCTCTTGAGATTCTGCCATCCAAAAATCCACATAAGAACATCAATATCATGACAGCATTTGGCCATTAAACTGAACGTGGAGCTCTCAGTACGTCTCCAGTTTCCCCGGACATAGGAGTGTGCAAAATGATACCAACCAACAGGCTCAGTATGGTTCATGTTAATGACTTCACCAATAGTACCAGCATCGAGAATCTTTTTGAGTTCCAGATTGTGCGGGGAGTAACGTAGCACATGGCCAACTGCAAAGAGCAGATTATTTCGATCAATGGCACTGTAGATAGCTTTGCAGTCATCCCAGTGAGTTGCCAATGGCTTCTCGCATAGTATGTGCTTGCCCTTGTTGGCATAGGCCACGGCAACTTCTCGATGCATGTCATCCAGAACGCAGACAAACACAGCATCATACTCGTCGGTGTCTTCCAACCCATCCTTCCAATCGATATATTCCTTTATGGGATGTCCAGGCCATACTGCTTGCTGCTTTTTGATATATTTTTGTCTTCGAAGTTTGTTAGGTTCGCAGATACCACTAACTCGAATGAAGTCCAGGTGGTTTAAAGCAACCGTATAGGCGTCGCCTCTGTTGCCGGCACCAACAAGCAAAACTTTCAAAAGTTCTTTGGTCATTATGATAGTCTGGGAGCTGATAGTTTATTTAGACTAATTCAAACAGCAGTTGCTTCCTGACTATTGTTGTGAGAAACGATAATTATCTGTCAAAGTGATGACAATAGCCGTCTATTTATTGGCTCTAGGGCTGGGCCCCGATGTTGCATAGAAATGTAGCGCTCTTTATCTACCCCATTTAAATGTCCCATTGGCAACACCTTTGGGGAAAGCCTTGCGGTTCAACTAAGAAATGTAGGAGAGATTATAAAGGATATTTGGAATTCAAAATTTGATACAATTATATTTACTGTGTAGTTTGTCTATAATTTTATTCAAGCTTTGCTCTCCGCTAATTTGGAGGCTCGTAGCTGTTTGTTTTTGCTTTTTGCAATTCACTATTCATCAAGATCTGTCTTATCAGCCGAACCTTATTCGAACTTGCCAGGAACGCAGGGCTATTGTAAACCACTTGCAAGATGCAACTCACGGAATATAATTTTTGTAATTGAACAATAATACTTACATATTCTAACATATACTGAATAATTTTTTCTCATTGGAGCCGTTCACTTTTGAAGGACTGGTCACAGCTTCCCACTATTGATCACATTGCCCCACGTAAAGTAATGTGGTATCGGACCTGACGGTTACGAGAAAGTTACATGTAACATTTACTGGTGACTATGACTGGCGGCGAAACTCCGTGAAAAAGGGCGTTTGAAGACTATACAGATGATTAAAAACAATGGATGATGTCCAAATGAGCTATTATAGACATTAGTAGGTCTATTATCGTACGATGTTGTCAACATTTGTTATTTATTTGGGCTGCAAACTAATATTTGACTTTGATACCATATTTAACATAAGCCACGGCTAGACCTGCAAGTAGACCCTGCCATAAAGAGCAGATTGTGAGATCTCCAGCTCGAGGTCCTAAAATATCTACAAGCTTTGACTTGAGCTTTTTCCAGAGTCCAAATTTGTTAGCTACTGACAGAAGCAAGCCTCCTGATAGATAGACCTCCAGAGATCGTCGGCCCAAGCAGGTGAGCACATATTGAACAGGCTCTGGCAAATAAGGCACAGCAGCAGCAACACAGGCGTATTTTACAATAGAAAAACCTCCCGCTGCAAGGACGAAAGATGGCGTCCAGTATGGCTTAGACATGGGCAATTTCTTGGGAAAGAGCTTAGATAAAACAAAGCCAGAGGTAATGGCAATGACACCCACAGCAAGGCTTTGAGGCAGAGTCAAGATTTCGCTAGCAAACTTATTTCCAAGATCAAGAGTGATGGCAGTAGTCAATGATCCCAAAAGCCCCTCGGGATCATATTCAGGTTTGTAGAGACGAGATTGGCCAATGATCTTTTCATCAATATAGGTCTGAGCAGATCCCTCGGGAGTCTTGAAAGGATCACTCCAATCTCTCGACAAAATGACACTCAAACCGTACCATAGAGCAGTGGCAGCTACACTGAAAAGATACGGGTACTTGGTGTTTTTGGCAGCATTGTAGATCAAGCTGGCCAAACCGGTTCTCTGGAGTACGCCCAATGGCCGAAGCTTGAAATTCTTGGGGTTATAGATAATAGGAATAGCATTGAAAGCAATTCCCAATCCAATCAGTCCAACGCTTTTTCTTGCAGGAGTGCTGCTCATTCCTGCCAGGAAAGCAAACGTCGGAAACACAGTGTCGGCGTATGTAATGGTCTTATCACCGATCTCAGCGTGGCTCAACAGGCTCCAGTCTGATTCGTTGACTAGTTCCATTTCAAGGATGTTGAGTCCTCGAACCACATCTCTAGTAACATCACGAACCATTTTGAACGATTTATCTGGAAGTTCAAAGTGCTAGTGATCTATGTTATAAGTAGAAAAGAAACGCACCGTAAGTTGTTTTCTGGGTACACACCACCGATTATCTCGAGATTGTTACATCGACCAGCCGTACCATCACTGTATACTACCTTCTAAGGAGGGAAGATGATAAAACACCTAAAAATTTAGATGTGGAGCTGGAGCTGAAAAGGGGAATTAATGGATTTGATTAAATAATAGCGGGGTTATACTTATGATGAGAGGCGAGATATCCAAAAAAAAAAGGGAGAGGAGGTTGGAAAACAATAGAGATGAATTTCAGATAGCCTTAGTTCACTAGAACCGGGCCAATGCCAGGGGAAGGTATGGATACAACCTCGTCTTTGGCTACTCTTCTTCCTTCTCTTTCCAGAGGAGGGACACCTTCATTAGGCTTGTTGACGACCATAGGAGAAACAAATCCTTTCTTTTCTGCGAAATCGCTGGATCGAGGCTGTGTAGGGTCTTCTTGATAATATTCGTCCAATAAGGGGTGGAGCATGATAGTTTGACCTTTGATGGTGAGAATAGTGTTGGTCGGGATGGAAATCCAGTCATTTCTTTCAAATGTCAACGGCTCAGACGCTACCATGATGATGTTCTGACCTCGATCCCTTCTCTCCATTTTGTATTGACCAGGCTCATATTCGTAGAATTTGGTACCGCTGGAAAAGTATAGTGATGCTGCTTCTAGTGTTTTACTGGTAACATATCTGGATACAACCACGGTCTCACCATCAGTAACGGCACAGTTCATCAAGCTGGGCTCCGATTCCAAGATTGCAGGTCCCAGTGCTTCCTTAGTCCAATCCTTAATGTATGCAAGTGTTATCTCCAAGGCTTGTCTCATGACTTTAGCAGGAATGCTACCTCTTTTAGGATCGTAGCCTAGCTTATCTACAGTATCCAGGAACAATGCAAATGTCCATTCAGAATCAGTAGCACCTTGGATCATAAGAAAATACTCTTCCTTGATGTGAATACCCATTTTTCTCTTGATATGGTTAAATCCTGAGATATTGCCGTTATGCATGAACATGAAAGAATGATAGACAAATGGATGGCAGTTAGTCTCACTCAACACACCCGAAGTCGAAGCTCGGACATGAGCAAACACCATCTTGCTCTTAGTGTGAGAGGCAAGTCTTTCAAGATTCAGATTGTTCCAAGCTGGGGTCGTACTACAGAACACACAAGGGCCATCCTCAACATCGCTTTCCTTATCTTGAGGAAAATAGCCGACGCCGAACCCATCTCCATTGATTGGCCGTCTCATATCAAGTCGAAGTCTCGAATCAAATGATTGACTAAATCTGTTAGAAATTGTTGTCGAGGCTGGATGTTGGCGTTCAAAAAAGCGGGCCCGGCAAAAACGCTTTCACCCAGCTTTGAGAATGACTATTAACTTACTTGATGATGCTATGAGCCGGTCTGGTCAGCAAATGCGACAACAAGATTGGATCATTGCCTGTCATATTAGTTAGGTGATACAAGGAAGAATTTCAATGTCAAAACCTACCTTTGAAAATTAGAAATCTACACATTGTGGTCGCTGTTAATCTTGCTAATATTAAGATGTGTTATGCAGGTTGGAGGGTGCTGATGGGGATGGGATGAGATATGACGTTAGCGGCCAATGCTATGTCGGGTCTCGGCTTTATCATGAAACGTTCGGGAGAATTCAATAACCTTCCACCAAACAGAAGTACAAGATAAAATAGATTGTTAAAGCATGCTAAAATGCTAGATTCGGATAATCCTCGAAGCCCAGACAAGTCTAGGCTCGATTTAGGCATTGTTGCCTAGAAGCGTAAGCGTCGAAGCCAAGCCGCACCCTGCAGTATGCTAATATTTCAATACATTCTAGCCCCCCAGACATGAACGGATCATCTGATAAATATTGTGGACCGAGATACTCAGATTCGAGATGTGAAGTGTCATCCCGCCCCCGCCGAAATACAGAGATTTAGAGATATTGGCCCTCAGCCATCGGTAGGGTGGCGCGGAGAACCCCGTCAGACCATGTGCCTTTATACTCCCACTCCAACAAGCTACTTTTCGCTCGATTGCTCACCAACCTTGTCCAGAGAACGAAAGTGCAACCGCTAGTTTGATTAAAAAGTGGAATTCTGGTAAATAATTGATTACGTCCATGAGTGAATCCCCGAGCGAAAACCATCTCACCGCGCAAAAGTCGCCGCAGCTTGTACCGTCCAAGGACTTCACCCAACATGAACACTATGGGTTTGCTGCCCCCACAGAATACAAGCGCAAGTTGAAAAGTGCTATTCATCATGACTCCGACCCGAAAAGAAAAGCAGATAAAAATGGATTTCAAAAACGAATTGCGTTTGATACTGTAGATAACAAGCTTGCCTCCGATTACTCCTTGACTTTGAGAACAAAACACAATGACTATGAATATGATCGCCTCACCAGAACTATACTAGTCGGGGTTGACGAATCAAAATACTCAAAAGCTGCTCTAGTATGGGTCTTTGAAAACCTCATTGAAGATGGCGATGAAATGGTCTGCATATTTGCTGTGGATCCTTCTAAAATCATACCGTCCGACCCTTCAAAACAATATCGAGAGAAGGCAGAAAACTTCTTAAAATGGATTATTGAACAGAATATCCTGCAGAAAAAAATATCACTGGTTCTTGAACTTTCCGTTGGAAAGGTGCAAGATATGTTCAAATTGATGATACAAATATACGAGCCTTCTATTTTGGTCGTTGGAACCCGTGGCCGAAGCATGGATGGTTTCAAGGGATTGCTTCCTGGCAGCGTATCGAAATATTGCCTCCAGCACTCTCCTATACCTGTTATTGTGGTCAGAGAGCATCTAAAGCGGGAGAAGAGGAAGGCCAAGCGGGCTGCTGATCCATCAAGCTCCAGGCGGCTTTATCGAGAGGCTCTACTATCGGTATCGAGCCCTGGGTCCTCTGTAAAATACTATTCTGAAGGTAGCAGTGCAAGCAAAGTGCAACCCAAGCTACCATTCTTCTTGGAACATCCAGTTGAGGTCAGCAGATCAAGCCGAGTAAGCAGTCGAAGTCCAAGTACCAGCGGTACTCGAAGTAGAAGCATCAGTAAAGATAGACGAGGATGGCTCAAAGGTAGCGATGGCTATTTTTCTAGTGACTCCCATCTAGCAGGCTGATCTTGCTGATCTTGCTGAACCCCAATTTAGCCTATTTATTCAAGTATTGACACATAATCGGTGCAAAGGTACACACGGCTTGATTAGACCTGTTTTATATGATACTGTTACTGTGTAAAATAAATATAAAATCATGATAGCAATAATTACTGATTGTAAACATCCACGACAGCTGGCCATTATGGCTCAGTAAAAGCTATCATTAAATGCTCGATGAAACGCCTGCGCCTTTTTCTCACCCCACCCAGGCAATTGGTCGATATCTTCTGAAGTGCTATTTTCAATCGCTGACTTTAGTGACCCATATTTTGCAGCTAATGTGAACATATTAGCACTACTGACATTTCTGACCTTTGTACTGACGTCAGTTATTTGATCCTTGTAGCTCTCTTTTGGTGCTTTCTGAAGCAGTGTAGGAGGACGCTGCTGCTGTTTGAACAAACCCACTACATAATCAGCTGCTTCTCGGAAAGTTCCTGCAGCGATTATGGTGATGTCTTTGTTTACAGTCATTCTGGTGAGCTCCTTCAATGATTCTGACGAATTATCAACATCAATGATTACCAACAAAACTTTCAGGTCATGCGAATTACCCAGCCTATTGATACGAGTATCAATATAGTCAGGATGCAGTCCATGATACTTTAGGGAGAGTAGAAGTACACAAGATGTATAGCCAGTAACGTAATCAGCCATGATCTCCTTGCTGACCTCGTAATTGATCCGAGGTACCTTTTTGATTTCTTCCATTAAAGGGTTTCCATGAATTTGAGAAGGATGTACAAGAATCCTTGTCAGTGCATTAGGCCGGTGAAGCTGTGGTTTAGAAAATTTCGAGGTCGGAGCAGATGAAGATGCTCGATTACTATCAAGTCTCGTATCTGGAGTCAAACTCCTCGACGAAACAACAGGAGCAACTTTCTCAACAACTTGTACTTCTTCTGAAATCACTGATTGATTCTTTTCTTGTTCAGGATTCTCCTTCTCATCATTACCGCGATACCCCTTTGCTTGGTTAAGAATCGCAGCTATTCGAGTATCATCCATTTTTACACCGCAATATGCAAGTTGGAAGGATCTCACCCACCGACACTAGGCATAAGAACAAGCGATGGCAGAACCAACAAGAAGTAGGTAACTTCCGGTTCTCCAAAAACTTGAGAATCATACTTACTAATCAATTCAAGTTGATCTTTCAACCTTATCGTTGCCTCAGTTGAATGAGTTCAAGCAGCAGGTTGAGCAGGAGATCGAGCATTTGAGCAACTCATATCAGAAGCTGCGTCAGGCACAGACGAAATTTCGAGAATGCTCAGAATCAGTCAAGAAAACCAGTCAGAATTCAAATGAAGACAAGGACATTTTGGTTCCATTGACTGCCAGTTTGTATGTCCCAGGCAAGATCAGTGACCTTGATAAGTATATGGTAGACATTGGAACAGGCTACTATGTTGAAAAAGTGAGTTATTTGAATTTTGACTACTTATTAAAACCCTGGTAATTCCTAACATTTAGACTGCTGCCGACAGTATCAAGTTTTTCGACAAGAAAGTAACAACATTAGAGAAGAATGTGGGCGACCTGGAGAAGGTTGTCGAATCCAAAGCACAGAACCTACAAATGGTGGAACAAGGTGAGTATAGTGAGATCAACAGGAAAGGTTTTGAAATGATTCTTTTGTATATCTGCAGCTACCTGTAGGCTTGTGAATCCTTTGGTACAGTGCTAACATCCAGTGATGAGAGAGCAAATTGCACAGGCTCAAAAAGGACCACAGGAGAAAAAATAAACCTCCTTCTATAAAAACATCTTTATTCTAATGTATGCAAAATGTTCTAAAACTTACTCTTTGCTACGGGTGTCATAATTAATTGTGACAGGACCGTCATTGACAAGACCAACGTCCATCATAGCACCGAAGACACCATCACCAACCTCTCCACCAGGGAGTCCTTTGGCAACCAGCTCCCGCACTCTCTGATATAGATCTACTGCAGTATCTCCCTTTTGTGCTCCATGGAAATCAGGCTTTGTGCCTTTCTTTACTTTAGCAAACAATGTGAATTGAGATACACAAATCACTCCTCCTTGTATATCCACCACCGAATTCTTCCACTGGCGAGCACCGTCATCATCTGACTCTGGCCAAAGTCTCAATGTAAGAATCTTTTGAGCAAGTTTGGCGCAGTCCTCTTCTTTATCATCCTGGCCAACTCCGATCAGTACTAATAGTCCTTTTCCAATACTCCGTTATTAGCTAGCACTTTCAAGCATAATGTCCTTTCACAATTCCTCACCTAGACACAACGTTTGAGTCTACAGTGACCGATGCACTTTTAACTCTTTGGATAACAGCTCTCATGCTATTCTCCAGTATGGTGAGTATGATGTCGAGACCAGTCCAGTTGTCCCAAAATCGCGGGATGATATTCTTCTTGTATTGAGTCGAGCCTCATCATTGTAGAACTGTAGATTTCATGACCAATTCCAACTAATATCGAATGGTTTCAAATAATCATGAAATGCACTAATTAATTCATATGTTCATTTACATAGCTAAGTCAGCTAAAAGCAAGGCCAAATTATCGACCGAGTAGCCGCAGGACCAAGTAGAAAGTCGCTCCAACAAATCGGAAAGCTGCCAAGGCGGCAATCATCCAAAGGATGACACTAAGATATATTCTGGTTTGTGTAGTGTCAGCGCCTCCAACTGCAGTACAATCTGCACGAGTAAAGAGTCGAAACACACCCTCTAGAGCTCTTCCAAGTAGAGTCGGAGAGCCATCTTTGGCTGAAAATGCCCTTGTTAACAGCCCACCGGAAAATCCACCAACAGCATCAACAGCTCGCTTGGTTGTACTAGAAGAAGACGAATCTGAGCTATTAGAAGATCCTTCAAAGACGTCGAACCCCGCAGTATTGAGAACAACCGCAACCAGTGCAACATTGGTAAAAATCCATAGTAAAACTACCACAGATCGGAACATAGCATAATAGTCTTTTTTTGATTCTTCGGCATCAATCACAGTTTTCACCTTCTTTGGTGGATCCTGAATCATTTTGAGCTGTGATATATAACGCTCGTTCATTTGAGTTCCTTTCATTGGCACTGCGAGACCCAGAATCTCAAATTCTTTCTTTTCAGGATCTCCACTTTCCTTGAATTTAGCAACACCAAGAGTTTCTACTTTAGTAGCACTTTTAGTACCCCAAGAGATATCATGGATGTTGCAAAAGGCATAAACGTTCAGAACATTTATATAAGAGGGGCTCACCAACATGTACTGAAATAGAGACGTGAACACGTGCCAAGGATCTAGCATCATTAGGGATGAGATCAGATACAATGCATAGGTTGATAGCGTACTTATTACCAGATCACGGAATGTTTCATTTTGAAACACCAGCTTCACCGTGAAGCCACCATTTGCGCACACAGCATACTGCGCTGCCTTGACAGCAATGTAAATAGCAGCAAACATAAGATACACCATTAAGCACGCAAAAAAAGTTGTGATAGTAATGTAGAAGGCCTGTGTACCTTGTGGTCTATTACCGAAGGAGAGAACAAACATGGTGCACAAGCAGCATAAATAGATCCAAAGGAAGATTGCAGAGAGCACTCTTCCAGGTCCAAATCCTAAACTCGAGTCACCTAGGGAGTTTGTAAGAATTCGAAAAACCAGGAAAAAATTACCCACGCCAAACCATGAGACCAATAGAGTCACAAACTGATAGAAAAACTCTAGTTGGAGCAAAAACTTTCGTCCCACCGTATGGCCAGATGTCCAGATAGAATAGAAGTGAGCCTGTGCATAAATAGCGGCAAAAAAAGATCCATTCAACCATCTTCGTCTTTGAAGCACCAGTTCAGCCAAGCTCTCTGGTACATCCGTTTCCGCGTGCGCCGATTTTACGTATCTGGAGACCCAAGCTCTATTAGGCTGCATGACCAGCTGAAAGCACAAAATTCGGTCTTCGGCAAGATACATGTTAGCGTCAAAGATGCCAAACTTTCTTCTCTTGACTTTGGAGACAGGTGAGACTTCTTGGCCAACAACAGGTGGTTGGACAGGTGCATCACCAAGAGTATTCGCATCTGCAGGAGTGTCTTCCATTTTCAAATCATTTCCATCATATTCACTAAGAAGTGGTGCTGATAAACCAGCAGAAGACTGGCTTTGATTTGGTTGTCCCTTAGTTTCACCCAAATAGTACGCGTCCAAGGGACCATCTTGAATAGCCATATACCGATAGGCGGAAAAGGCACCTGGTAGCACAGAAATGTAACCAAAAACACTTTCCAGAGGCTTATCAAGAATGTTTGACATCTTGTACTCAAAGTTTTGGGCAGCGACCAGCGGATTGTATAGTTTATGCCATCCTTGACCGAGAGCAGCTCGAATTTCCCCACACGCACCACCAACGTTTCCGTGAATATCAAATGTCTTCCATAAATGATAAATACTCTTTCGATGAGGCTGAGTACCAGCATCAAGTAATATGCATATCTTTGGTGCCAAAATTGGCCCGAAAGCTTGAAAAAACCATCTATGTGAGTTGATTTTTTGCTTGTTTTCCTCTTTCATACAGAATAACATCTGAATAGGACAGCTATTTGTCTCTGCCATTTTTACAGCTCCACCTTGCACCCATACATCGAGCATTGTAGTGTACTCATAAAGATGGGCCTCGACTGGTTGTGAGTTGACCTTGGACATACCAAAACCTGGCTGGTATAAACCCAGAGCAGCTAGTAAAGCTTGCGCACGAGGATTTATTTTTTTTCTTCCGTCAGCGACCACACAGACCACTATTTTCTTCCAAGCATCAGCATTCCAGACCTCGGAATTCTTTCTTCTGACAAGATTTCTGATGTTTTCAAAGATTCCTTGTAGTGTTCGAGCTAATGTAACATCATCCTCATTATACAGTGTGACGCAAATGAAAATCTCAGTGGCCCGAGGTGTGATATAGCAGGTTTGTCTGAGTGTAAAGTTTCTAGCAACAAAGGCTTCAGGTCCACATGTCACCGCTGAGTACCTCATATGAGTGAACTCTCTCTCTTGTCTACCAGGAAACTTGTCCAAGAGAACAGGAGGAACAGGAAAGTCAAGAACAAAGTTTCCTCTGAACAGTCTTACAACGGTCGGCCTGGCTTCTCGTCGAGGTTGTTGGGGTGGAGGGATAAGTGATTCGTCATCAACACTGGACCCAGTGATGTCAGTCTGGCTCTCGTCACTTGATCCCTCACTATAGTAGCCACCATCATCTTCATCTTCATCTGAGCCGGAGTATTCGTCGGTATAATTTCCCGGGCTCTCGTATCTCATGGTATTGATGTCGTATTGATCACCTTCAACTGGAAAGGGTCTGAAGCTCTCCTCATCCTGATAATCATCCTCACCATCATCAGAATCGTTTGACGTGAAAAAAGCACCCCGAAAATGTTTACTTATTCTGGAGGGCTGACGATGCGGACCAGTATATGGAGAGGGGACCGGATGTGATCTCCCTAAAAGATTATGTGTATCATCGAATTGTCCAGGATAGACCCCTTGTGTAGGCAAGGGATGAGCTTGGTACCCATCAGCATATGGATTGTAAGAAGTATCAGCACCAAAGTTTCGATGTGGTTGATTATATTCGTGTTCAGTCGGGTAGGCAGCGCTAGAAGGCTGATGAGCAGAGAACAGAGGTGGCCGAGGACCAGAAACAAGCGGTGTTGCATTTTCGCCATACGGATTTTCGAGCTCGGGTATTGGAGCAAATTCATTTCTTTGGAATGCAGTACTGGCATTTTCAGGGCTGGCTATTGGGCTTGGACTGACCAGTGGCCGTGGGCCTAGAGGGGTAGCTCTTGGAGAGTTTGAAGGATAGCTCAATCCAGTAGATCTGAAAGGTTCGCCTTCCCTATTTCCATAATTTGAGACCGGAGTAGGTGCTATCGATGATAATGGTGGTCTTTGAACAGGAGTATGCTCTCGATGATAAGGGTTATTAACCGGAGTAGAATCGGCAGCTCTAGAAGGATGCTCGTTCACAAACGGAGCCGGTGATGCTACTGGAGAAGGCAAAGCCCCAGCATTGTGGTTATCATAACCCAAAGAAAACGGGTTATTACGAGCAGACTCTTCGAATTGAGGAGTCTCTGCTCGCATATATACATTAGGAGCTCTCTGTGCCCGTTCAGGGGTGGGCTCTGAAGACGTTGTAGGATAAGGTGCATGAGTAGGAACACCGTTGTGGTACGGATTATCTGAAAGTTAGAAGATGTATAAGATCTCAACTTAAAGTCTCAGGTCAAATTCGTATAATGGGTTCTAGTGATCCTTTTGGTGATTTCCTTGATGGGTGTTCAAGCATCATACCTATGTAAACAAAGTTGCACGAAAACCCTGGCACTATAAGCAAACTCTGTGTTAAAGTACAAAACCACTCACTTTCTCTATCTTGATCCATGATTATGGTACCTGCCCAAACGGCTATTGGCTGTTTTATATCTTTGTAGCACTGCCGTGAGGTGAAAGGTGCTGGATACTAAGCCTTGATACTATAAATAATCGCGATCAGGAGTGTAGCAGGCGAACGGCTGTGCAGTGCTTACGCATTGAAGACGAGCTTTTTTGATATCGAGCATGACAGATAAACAAGCAACAGTTGATGAGTGAGAAATTTTTTATTTTTACGAAAAGAATATGAAGTCTTACCGTATTTTTCAGGCCAAAAAATGATTGTAATAGAATCATTTGAATGGTTATGCCCCAACAACTCGCCTCACAAATCGGGTAGGCTAAAGCTCTTGTTTTCGGAGTCACATGAATTGTCCAGCCACGATTGAAGCCCCTTTGCGAAAAATATCCATGACCAATGTATTACATTTCACTACGGTTTCCTATACATCCATGAGACACTCAGACCAAAGATCTATTCATTAAAACAGCTTTACATAGAATCATAATTCGGTTTTGCCCTTGACGAGACCGAAAAGATGGTTAACTCCAGCATAAATCTTATTGTACCAGTATTCAGCATTGCCATAGACATCAGCTCCAATAGCCTTGGCCTCATAACTGTATTCCTTGACCTTGTCAAATACACTAGGATTAGCAGTGCCGCTGCTAAACAGGTGGTACTGGGTTTTTGCCAGATTCTGAAGTTCCAACTTATTGGTAGCCTCTTCAACCTTGATACCAAATGATTTCAAGTAATCTCTCAAGTCAGACTCGGACCATTTGTCAAATGCCGCTCCATGAATCTGTCCCAACTTCTTGGAAGCAACATCATAATTAGCTTTGGCTTCTTTGGTACCAGTGTTATACAAATCTTTTGCAGTATTGTAGGTCGATCCTGCAGCCTCGACCAGTTGGTCTCGAGTCCATTGAGCGGTGTCAGCCGCATTGTCTCCGAGATCCTTGAGCCATTGAGCCAGGTCGTCGGTGCTCCAGCTATCAAAAGTCCAGCTACCCAATGAAGCCTTGTCAATTGCCTTGTTTTTGTACTTCTTGACAAGACTTACGAGTTCTTCACGGCTGGGGGTTTCAGGAACCTCAACTGATCGGCTCTCTAAGAATTGCTTGAGCCGAGAATCAGACCAGGTCTGTACAGCATTGTCAAACAAAGCGTTGCCGCTGTCAGATAAATAAGTACCAGCCTTGCCAATAAAAGGCGATGCGGTCTTTTTGGCTTCATCAGTGTAATACTGAATATCGCTCAATAAAAGGTCTTTATGTTTCTTAGCGAAGTCTGCAAGCTCGTCCCGGTCGGGAGCTTCGAGACCGTGGGCCTGGGCCCAAGCCTTGAGATCGGCATCATTCCAGGTAGAAAAGATGTCATCTTTGATTTGACCAGCGGTATCAAAAACACTTTGCTGAGCGATTTGAACGTCGTTCAGAATTTTATTGGTAATGTCATGAGAGGCGAGAACCTGTTGTTCAGCAGCAAATGCCACACTAGCAAAAGCAGCTACAGTGAGCACGTTAGATACCTTCATGATGGTAGTAAAAACACAATTGAGAAATTTGGGGGATTCAAAGTGATTCTTGAGGAATTCAAACGTGAAATCCAATAGCAATTCTGTCTTTTATATCGTTTGAGGGCAATTAATCCTTTAGCAACTTGAGGTGTGGAGCAGGCTTCTCATTTATACTTGCACCGATTTGGATACTCAACAGCAACTATAAGCTTGGTAGTTTGTTCTATTAGACCATTTGACCATTCGTGGCGACAGCCGTGCTGTAAGATGGGCACCGGGTGGAGGGAGGCTCTGGTAATTAATTAAAGCATAAGAGATATTAATAAATTGGCCATTGACAATTCATTCCGGTATTTTAATTAGAGACTCTGCCATTAACACCATTCTGTTCAGCTCATCAAACACGTTATTTTCACGCAATCGTCTTTGTTCTTTTTCCGATGCTTCCATGCGGGCAGTGGGGTCATGAAACTTGGAGCAAACCAAGATGAGCAAGGCGGCGGCGGCGGGGGATTTCCTGAAATAGCCGCTTAGTCAGTATCCTGTGGAGCTTGGTTAGCTGCTGACATAATGACGATATTTCCACTCCCAGACAAGACACAACCAAGGAAAGATTTAACCAGCGGAGGAAAACTCTGATTATTAGACTATCATCACCATAATGAGCGCGTACGGAGGATATGGAAGCCAGCCGAAATCGTTCAGCGAGATGACTCCTGATGAACAGGCACAGGCTGGTGCCAAATATATGATGGAGTTCATGCATAGCTGTCCCGGAAAAAGCATCATGGCTGGTGGTACTGGATTTGCCCTTGGTGGTGTTTTTGGTTTATTTATGGCATCGGTATGTGATTTATAGCGGAGTTCAGTGACTCAAAATGAATGAGCACATTGATGAAATATTTCAGTGCTGGGGTTTGGTATGTTGCTAACTTTTCAGATGAGTTATGATGCACCTATTGGAATGGGCCCCCAGAATGCATTTGCCGATCTTCCATTCAAACAACAGATGAAAATACAATTCACAGATATGGGTAGAAGATCTTGGTCTTCGGCGAAAAACTTCGGTTATATTGGTTTGATATTTACTGGCGTAGAGTGTGCTATTGAGAGTCTGAGAGCTAAGAATGACATCTACAATGGTGTTTGGGCTGGTTGTTTGACAGGAGGTGGCCTGGCCATCAAAAGTGGTCCTCAGAGTGCACTTTTTGGATGTGGAGCTTTTGCTGCTTTCAGTACTGCTGTGGAGTTATACCTTCGAAAGGATGCAGCAGTGCCTCCTAGCACTGACGAGGATGAGTAAGAGCCATCTTCTACTTGGCACAGATAGATGTCTTTATTTGTAAATAGTCATTTAATCATAGACAGAAACGGTATATGTGTACTCGAAATTACTGCATAGTTTACTCAATGTCGATTTCCTGAGTGAGGAAGCCTATAACTCTTTTGATGAACTCTTCCCGAGCACCAGGTTCTGCGTCATCATCAATAGCATGGTTAGCTCCCGGAACGACACCTCCATACTTGCTCCAAAACTTTTCTGGAGTGGCATTCTTGAACCTGTCCACCAATGCTTCTTTGTCAACAACGTCAGGGACAAATTGATCAGCTCCGCCAAAAGCTATCAGCAATGGGGCACGGACTTTTCCAAATGTTTTAGCAAAATCGTCATCATTTAAATCATTACTGAAAAAGTCATCACCTCCACGAGGCTTTGCCAGAGAAATCCATCGCTCTGCAGTAGAAAATGCATTGAAAAACGGTGCCGTCACCTTTCGTGGAAGGACATCGGTTGATCGGCCGTCAGCAACATATTCTTCGGCAAGTTTGACACTTTTTTCCAAAGCCTCTGGACTGAAAACTATGGACAATGCGTCCCTATCAGAAACTCCTCCTTGACAAATACCTCCCCAAACTCTAGGCCGAGTCTCCAGAGGAAAAGCATCCCCTTCATATTGCTGGCTCAAGTAATAAAGAACATTCTGAGAACCAGTGGAATGACCTGCTAACACAATCTTTTTCTTTCCAGACTCAGTAAAGTACTTCACGGCGCTGCTGATATCGGAATTGTCTCTGACAAGCGTGCCAGTAGCAAAGCCCATGAATGAGCTTTGTGTTAAGATCTCAACAAGGCCCCAGCCGATCTTATCCAAAGCTGCAGCAAGATCTTTTGTGTAGGCAACTGTAGTGATTCCATCGGTTAACCCCCCCATGAAAATTACAACGTTATCATGGAATCCGCCCTTAGTGTTTGGATGCTCCAATGCTATCAGACGATCAACGTATTTGTGAATAGCGCAATTGAGATAAGGCGCATTGGCGTTTTCGGATTTGGACTCCGGTACTGCTAAGGACATGATAAAAGTAAAACCTGAAAGTAATAGTAAGAAGAATACTTGTTTGCGGGGGAGACTCAGATACTAATATAGATAGATAATGGCGACAGGATCGGAGCTCCTCTTCTTAGTTAGGAAGGAGCGAACCACGGCTGCTACAACATTTCTATCCCTCAAACTCCTTGTCCAGCAAAAACAGCTTCATCATGCAACTGTAATTCAACTGCTTTCAATGTTAATTATTCTTGAACTCATTGTCAATGTAGCACAATCATTCATTAATGTGTCATTTAAACTACCGGAGATAAAGTTGGCTCATATAACCTGCTGTCAAATCAATGTTACCCGGCTGCAGTCACTGCTCCATCTTGTAATATTTCGTCGACGCGAACACTTCGACATTATCCAGTGTTTGGCTAGTTAATTCCTATCATCAAAACCGACCTATTTATTCACCAACACTGTCATCAACTACTAGGCTTTATTGGCACTGCGAAATATTAGTGCAGAGAATATCTACTCATCACATCTGTAGTCATGTCTTCGCCGTATGAGAGCGGACGAAGTGAGTATAGCTACCCAAGGACAAAACTTGATCACCCACTAACCACGTCAAGTGCTCCGTCAAACTCGTCATCCGCGAGTGATGTACACACCGGAGGTGTCATCTCCGAAAGCGCGAAGCACTCCTTCAGCGAGTGTTCAGCCGTCAAACAACGCTTTGTCGACAAACGGGCTGAACGCATCATCTGCTCAAAGCGGAGCCAATGCCAATGGGCCTATCGCTATTTTAGTCATGACGCCAGCCAATCGGCCAGGAAAGCCTTTTCAATCTCCGTTCTATGAATCATCTAACTCGATGAATCCTTATGGTAAGCCGGGCCAACATCTTATTGGTCAAGGTGTCCGTGGTGTTGATTGGGTTACTCGGATCTCCATGTCTCTGAAGTCTGGCATTGAAAGTGAAATTTCATGGGCTTTGATGGGCTTGATGGATTTGTCTTGTAGACAGCCTGAAATCTTGACGTTAACTCCTGGTGGTTCTGTTTTATCTACACTCCTTGACATAGCTCACAAGACATCAGTTTGGTCGCCTGAGGCAGCTCAAGAAGAAGAGGGCCATTTGGAGCTGAAGGATGAATTTGAGGCGAGGCAACAGGCTCTCAACGCTGTATTGATTTTGCGGAATCTGGCATTAGATCCGAAAAATTCTCAGCTTCTCGCAAATACTCCCAGATGCGTTTCCTTGGTGGAACGAGGCTTGAAGCTTTCAAAAGGTGTGTCGCGATTTTCCGAGATGAAAAGCTACTGTGTTGATATTGCCGAGGCTATTTCATTTCATATCAATATTGAGTCTGCTGACCACCCCTTCTTTAAGAGCATTCTTTTCATTCTGGAGAGCGACTGTGAAGATAGAGGCATTCTTATTCCGGCATTACGGGCTCTTTCTCGTTTGGTCGTCAGAGACGAGAATAATGTTCTTGGAAGTGGTGAGTTTGAAAATGGTGAATTGGATAACGTGTTGCGGTATTTAACCGTTGATGACGATGAGCTCATTTCTGCTGCTCTGGACTTGCTTTATCAGTTCACACTCCGACAGGACAACTGCTCGACTCTCTTATCCTCGTTATATAGCCGAGAGATCTGCTCTACACAACTGGTACGTCTTTTGAGATGGAAGCTTCATGAACCTACTATGGATTATATAAGAGTTCCTCGAAGAACTCTACCATCTCCTCCTATTTTACCCGAGTGGATTGTTAATGAGCTTTTGGAGTTTGAAGAGCCTGATAGAGCCACAAACTGGATAAGAGCCTCCTACATCAACGATCCTGCTGGAGAAGTAACACAAATCTCTTTATGGAAAGCTTATGAAACTCAATTTGAGAGCTATTCACGACAGGGTCGTAAATTACTCCCAGCCGTTGAGTTCATCAAGAATGTCACTTCTGCTTTTGATGATTGTCAGGCTATGGTAGTGAACCTTCCTGATCAGACAAGAAAATTCATCATCAAAGGAATCAAGCCCAGGGAGTTTCCTGTTGCTCCATCTATGCTGAAGAATACGAAGTCCGATGAGCCACCAAAGAAAAAGCCTCGTGGACTTTTAGTGAAGCCAACTTCCAGCTCCAAACCATCTGGGTTCGGTGTCACTGCTATACTTGTGTTACAAAACCTCGCCCGAACTCCTGAAGGCAAGAGTCTTCTTGAGCCAAAAATCGCTAATATGATTGAAGCTAGTGTACTGAACCCAACTATTAGCAGTCATTTAGATGGTTTATTGAGCCAACTTTCCAGCAGGATAAAAGATGGCCAGTCTGAGGGTCAGTAATCGGTTGGGTCTACTGTGATCATGTGCTATGAAAAAAATGTAATCTGCAATAAATATCATTCATTAACTCTCAAATTAGACTTTCAAATTAGCCATAGTGATCCAACTCACACGGTAGAAGCTTGATATTTGCCGACCGGAACATGCGTATCTACAGAGACAAAGGACCCGCCATTCACTGCATGAGGGACTTGATGAACATCAGGCCGGAATATGCTCTCCAACAAAATCTCATTTTCGGTGAAAGTAACGTCGTCTCTTAGATAATGAGCTAACAGTGAACGCACTTTGTGAACTACTGGCTCAGGATACCCGTTTGATGATAGCAAAGAAACGACACTAGTTGCAGATTCAATATCCTTGTGGTAAATAAACACTCTCACCATGCTTTCATAAGATGAAGGCTCAGCAATGTTGTTGTTGAGGACGTAGTTAAACAAGCTAACAGACTTATCCATGTCCACAGGAGCCCAACCTCGGATGAGTATATTCGCCATATAGGCATTATAGTCCACCCCGTATTGCAACATGGAATCCAGAACGACGGACGTCTCGGCAACCTTGCCGTTAACGATATAAGATTCAAGAAGGGCCTGTAAAATAACTTTGTCTGGTCTGACTCGGTTATTGAGTACCAGCCCGTCGTAAAACTTCTTAGCAGCCGGCAAGTCTCGTAACAACACACCTCTAGCATATATTAAAGACGCAAAATGCTGAGAAGTGATGACCTGCTGAGATTTTTGAATCATCAAAAGAACATTATCCGCTGCGTCCAAGTCAATGGGTTCAATACTGGTATACAAATCAATCAGCAGCTTATAAGTGTGTGCTGATGGTTCGATACCAAGAGAAATCATTCGCTGATACACTTTCAAAGCTTCCTGACGATCCTTCTTTGTGTGGCCATAAAATTGCAAAAGAATATTAAAAGGTGCAACTTTCGGTACGTAAAAAGGGGATTCTTCCATTTCCTGGAAAAGCCTCTTTGCGTTATTTTCATCACCGGCTCTGCAGCAAGCTGATATCATCGTTCCGTAACTGATCGAACTCTTCTTGACACCAAGAACGTCCATCTCCTCAAATAGAGTAAAACACTCATTCAACCTCCTTGCTTTCGACAACTTGGAAAGAAGAACATTGTATAGGAACGTATTTGGAAACACATTCAAGTTTCTACTTTCCTGAAATAGAAGTAAGGCATCGCCAGCTTCATTCCGGGTTGAATTGATGGGTTCCAGAGAAATCAATTTTCCATACCCTGTAGCATCAGGGCTTGAACCCATCTGCAATAGATTGATGTGTGCTTGTCTTGCAAGACTGTAATCAATCTCAGCTGCATGCTCAACCACACTTCGATGAATAGCAACCCAAATGTCCCAGGCCTGTGGAGAGTAAGATGCATAGGGATACTTCTCCAAGGCCTTTGAATATGTTTTGGCAAGCATACTGCTGTTTTTTGCAGAGCTAGCCTGGCTTATAATAGCACAAATAGATTCTGGGACAACTAGATTGCCAGCAGTTAATGTGATATCCAAAATTTCAAAAGCCTTGTGAAGCCCCTGTCTAGTATTGGCATAGCCCATAATTTGTCTGGATGCATTGATATCAAAAAGTAAGGGTGCAAATGGAGTATTAGAATCCACGATAGCAGCAACTTTAGAACCTCCAGCAGACTTTCTATCCATGTAAGACTGCCAAGAAGACTTCGTCTCAATAGAGCCCAAAAGATCTAAGCACTCGATGACAGCCTTCTCTAATGCACTGTCCAATCGTAGGTTGAAGTAGATGGCATCCTTCAAATAAACATCAAGAGAGTTAGATACTTTTGAAACCATATCAGAGGGTAAAGATAAATTTCCCAAGGAGCTCTTACTAGAATCTAGCCATCGACAAATACTAGATATAGCGTCAACTATGACAGTTTGACTTGAGAACTTCAACTCCTCATACTGTGCATGCCCAGGACTGCTTAAAATAGTCTCTACAATGGGATTAGAAACACCACTTGTGAAGAGCGATGTGCTTGATAAATCAGAGTCGGCAATTGACAATGCACTGACGAGATCTAGTTGACCATTCGAGCTCAAAATATTACTGACAGCCGTTACCATTTCCATAGTCTGTTCCGAAAAACTCTGGGTTAACGAGGATTTCTCTAAAAATTCTTTCAGCTTTCGGGACTGAGAAAGAAAAACATCAACAGCCATAGCAGACTGTTTCTTATCGCTAAGATATTCCACAACATTGACGATTGTGACTGGGTCCCAAAAGCCGCCTCTGAGCTGGCATTCCTTCAATGCTTTCAAAACCCTTTCTTCCTTATTCATTCGAATACTGTTCATGATGTAGTCGGATCGAATCTTATTAAACTCGGGTGCAGTAATGCTTCTAACCTGAGAAGCCATGTAATCGAACATTTCTTCAACCATCCCAGATTGTGATGGCTGTACGCATATAGAGGAGAAAAGTGTGCCAATAGTGCCTAGAGAGATAGAGCAGACTGACCTGTCTGCTTCGATGTTTTTGATCCATTTCCAGGCTTCGTCATAATCGCCCTGTTTGATGAAAGATTCGACGGTGGAAGAAAGGACAATTTCAAACGATTCGTCAGCAAGAACATTCTCAGACGAGAATGGCTCTTGTGCAGTTAAAATTCTTCCCAGAAACAATATAGCTTCCGAGTTCAAACCACAAGCAAAATATGCAGATACAAGGGCACCGTAAACTTTTAGAGTAGTTTCAGTGTGACTCTCTAGTTCATCCGACTCCACCACATACTTCTTATATCGTTCATAAATCTCCAGAGATCTGCTAATGTCGCCAGCCATGCCAAATGCTCTTATAATCTCAGGGTAGAGGCCCTCAAAAGAGTTTGTAGTTTTGCTCAGCTCGCTAACTATGAAAGGAAGCCTCTTTACCTCCTTGTATGCAATGCCAGAAGTAATAAAGCTTTTATATAGCTCGAAAGAAAAGTTGTGATGTTTCACACTATTAGCAGCAGCCAATAAATCTAATGCCAGAATATAATATTGCTTCCCATCGCTGAATTTGGCAAATTGTTCTGTACTAGAAGGTAAAATCTTCGGTCCATGACGACGCTTCATGGAAGAGCTATCAAGAAGAAAATTAGAAGACTGTATTTCAGTGTAAAATGTAGCCGCTTTCAATAGGTCAGAAAGTAGAATGCTGTATGTTTCAGTGTTTGGAACAACCTGGTCCTTCAAAAGGGTAAAATAGTGCTCAAGAACAGGGGAAATGTCATATGTCGTGTCGGTAGGAACAACCGCAGCAGAAACAGCCTTCAAAGAACGATTGGCTTTGTTAGTTTTGAGATGTTCACTAGCTGTGGACGCAGCCTTCTGTGACTCGAGTCGCTGAGCAATCTTTTTCTCGGCAATGATACGCTGTTGTAACTCTTCAGGAGAACGAGGAGTCAAATCTATTGGTTCGTCATCATCAACAATTGCAGATTCATTTGAGAGGTCTACACTTTCAGTCTGCTCAACCCGCGCAGCAGATGTCGCATCTCGGGTAGCTGTTGATATAGGGGTATGGGGTTGTGAAAGATTTATTGGTTCGCTCTCAGAACCATCATTCAAGGTCTGCTCAGGCATGGAGCTTTTGCCAGTGCCAGAGTGAGTATCAGCAGATGATTCCGAATCATTCACAAAGTCTATCTTTTTTGTTTTGTAATGAGTCCTGTCATCTGCAGACGTTTCGCCAACAGAGCTTGTAGAAAATCGTCGCCCATTGGATAATGCCGGTGAAACATGCAAGCTACCAGCAAGCAAGATACTGTCAGCACGTCTATGTGTATCTTTGGCCAAATCAACGGGGTATTTGGCGGAGACATATCCCCCCGTGGCAGGGATCAACTGTAAAAACTCGTCGCCATCAATGTCCTCATCAAGGCTATTCAACGGAGCATGTGTACTGAAAACTGCATTATTTACCAGGCCGGCTGAAACACGAGTTCCGTTGTGTGGAGCATATTCATTATGAGTTTGAGAATATCCCGAATCATTACCGAAAGCACTACTTTGGCGGAGAACCAGCTGGTTATTCAGACGAGGAAGCTCCTTGGTAGAAACAAAGAAACCAGGCTGAGATGGATTATTAGTGCTAGTCCATAAGTTTTTAGCCAAATGTGCATTTCGACCGAAATGAACAAAGTTTTTGAACACCATGACGGAGATGTTGCTCACTCAAGTCTACCTTTGGACTATAAGAGAGAGTCAAATCAACACTGCACAAAGATCCAACGATGAAAAGTATAGAAAGATCAGAGGCGAGAATCTGTAGCTAGTGCCATGTATGTTTTAAATGATTGTGAAAAGTGAAATTAGAATAGACAAAAACAATCTTTTGAATAGAAAGTTTCGCGTACTTTCAATATGATGAGTCGGTTGCTAACTTCATTCTACTACTATTTAAGACAACTGCGGAAGGGAATAACCGGAAAATGGGGGGCCGCTTGAGTCTACCGGCAAAATGGAGGGAGATTTGTCGGGGTGGCGAAAGCATCACCAAGAGAACGTATGGGCTCGAGGGGAAATAGGAGTTATTTATTTTGCGGAAAAATAAGCTTATCCAAAAGAAAAATAGATCTGACATGATGAATCTCATGTTCAATGAATCAGTTGTTCAAGTTGCCTGATTTCCATGCTGCTATGCTGAGTCGGTCGATTTTTTGTGTTCCGTTGTAACCGGCAGGTGCGTGGCCGCAGCCGTGCACAACGGCGGTTCTCGGGTGATTTCCATTACCTGAAAGGCCATTAGTCACCGATGATGATGACTGTGGATATCAGTCGCGGAACAGCCAAACAAATAGCTCATTCAACACCCCAGGGCCCCGCTTTCTAGTCAGGCGGACCCCTCCATCTATACCCATCTGACGAAATCGTTGCATTTCTGCCATACATTGCTGATAATCAATGATATTTAGAACTATCCAAGTGATGCTGTGAGAGTTAGCGTGACTGCTGTTTTGAACCCTGATTGCCGTTTTGAGCCTTATTTCCCCTGAATTTGGAAATGGCGTATTTACAGCCGTATCCCTTCCTTATTAGGATAATAATCTTAGACCAACTTACCTGGTTAGAATCAGCACAGAGACAAGAACTGTCAAGTAGGTGAGAAATGATGTGGGTATCCGGGGGGATTTCGGAGTGAAATTGGTCATTTTTTGTTTATTAGTAGAAGGTGGCGAAGTTTGTGGGGGGCTCTCGGACTGTACTTTTAGCGCTTTGGCAAGATCTTTTTCAGCTTGCTCCAATTCTGCCTTGACAGCCATCAGAGCTCGTTTCGACTCGCTGATCTTGGGCTCCAGCGACGCCGCAGATGGTGTACTTTTAAAGCCGGTGGCTTCTATTGGATTTTTCTCCTCATTATTGCCATAATCATCTGCTGCTGGTATGTTTGCTTTTTTGGCCAAATTTTCCCGTAGTTTAACTTGTAGTTCAAAGCGCTCTTTGAGCTTCTGATAAGTGCGCCTAGTCTGCTGAATATCCATTTCCACAATTTCCAATTGCCGCTCAGTACGTGTCGAGTCATTAGCTTTCTTCAATTCATCTTGAAGACTCTGTTCCAATTCATCCATCAAACTAGCTGGTGCAGCCGGTGATGCTCTCGCGTTGCTGGGTATGATGTCAGTATGTGCTGATGATGTAGATAAGCGGCTGCCAGGTCTGTCCAAAGAGCTGAAACTAGGAGGTAAACGAGGATCCCCTGCTGCTCTATCTCTTGACAAAGAACGATCCAATATTGGTGATGAGCTTGGACTATAGCCAATTCGAGAACCACCGGCCCCCCGTTTCCTGTAGGTGGCCTGGCGAACCAGAGGGCTCATAGTTTCATCAGTCATGTCCGGGCTATAGGATTGAAACAACAGATGGTTGACACTACTACTACCAATGCTTCCATGGGATCCATGGGATCCATGAGAACCTCTGCGTACAGGTGACTGAGATCGTAAAGATCCATGGTAACTCGGTGAACGTCGATGAACAGAACCAAGATTGGGTTTTCGATCGGCAGAGGAAGGAAGAGGACCTGCGTTACTCATATACATTGATCTGGGACGGTCAGGGGTAAGAGAGCGGTAACTAGGTACAACGGTAGAAGTCGGAATTTCAGAAGCAAACGCAGGGTTATTTCGAGTGAGTCGAGTTACACGGGCTCGATCGCTGGAGATGTCGTGGGTACGGCCAGAGCTTGGTGAAATAGATGATGCTGAAGAAGCTGATGAAACACGACGGTCAGTATCACTACTGGACCCTGATCTCGTTGATGCAGATCTAGTGGCTGAGATAGCAGGAGCCGGTTCATTCTGCTCTTTCAATAAATATTTGGCCGTATATATCGGCTTAGCATAGCTTTCTTCTACGTCAATGGTGCTAGCAGCCATTGGTGCTTTTGTTCCTATCAACGATCTCGGCGGTTTGCGGACCATGGGTGTACTCGTCATAAATGCATCTTTTCCCATGTGAGCAGCTATCCCATCATGGTTTTCGTCGTCGTCAGTCGAATTCGACTTGTCGTTTTCATTTGAAGCAGGAAACGGCTCCATGGGGTTGGTGGGTCTCTTGTTAACAGGATCAGCTACCAAGCCGAATTCCTTTGAAATATTGTCATGCTGCTCCAGATTCTCCATCCCAGCAGAAAAGTGACTCTGAGAAGGGTGACTCTGAGAAGGTATCATGAAAACTACAAGTTGGATAGCCAAGCTATTTGTTGGTACTCTTGACAGGTGAGAATATTGGCGAACGCGTTGAGGTGCGACATGGGGCTCAAAACATAACAAAGACTGTTGTTATCCACGCAACTTGGTGGGAGGGAAAACCAAACGAAATTAATGCTAGCAAGGCGGGATGATCCCCCCAGTCTACTATACAGCATATATTAATAGCCATTGATTTATAAACATGCCAATGTACATTATTTACAGCATTTTAATTATTTCCAGCTTTCACCGTTGCTTATACACCATTATTATTGTTGTTTAATCTTTCTTTGCATAGAATCGCTCGTACTGGTCATTGACTTCGGTCAAGTAGTAGACGTCCTTCTTGATGGCGTCCAAATCACCAGTGGGTTTGAAACCCTTAGCTAAGTGAGCCTTCTCTCGCAACTTGAGACACTCCTCGTATTCTTCTGGAGTGATGGTCTTTCGATCCTTGAGCTGGTTCTTCAAATCCAAGTTCTGGACAATCTTGCTAATGTCGCCCTTGACCTGAAGAGAAAAGAAAGAAGCAGCAAGACCTGATCCGTATGAGAAGAGGGAAATTCGCTTGCCAGCAAGCTCCTTCTCGTCAACATGAGACAGAAGCGAAGCAAGAGCAGAGTACAAAGATGCGCTGTACATGTTACCAGTATTGGTAGGGCCGATCAAGCCAGGATCGGCTCGAGTCTTGGCAGCCTGCTTGGTCAATCCAAGGAAAGTTTTCTCAACACTCTTGTCAAGCAAGCTAGCTTCATAGTCAAGAGATCGGATGCTTGAAGGAACCTCTTCCTCGGTGTACTCAGCACAGCCGTCTCGGAAATCATTGTAATACATTCTAGCAAAAGTCTTGAGAGCCTGCTTGCAAGTAGGAACATGGAAAACAGAGTAATCAAATCTGGAGGCTCCCTTCTTGCCTTCAAAATAATCTCGCTTTTCAGCCTTTTTGTTGTAGCTCTCGTAAGACTGATCAAAAGCTCTGGTGTAACACGTCAAAGAGAACTTTCCATTGACATAAGGATATTCAGAGGCAAAATCGGGCTTATAGAAATCATAGGCATGCTGCATATAACTGCCGTGAATGGGATCGAAGACCAGAGGAGCATCAGGTCCAATGAGCATGGCAACAGCACCAGCACCACCAGTAGGCCGAGCATTGCCCTTGGCATAAATGGCAATATCACCAGCAACAGCAATAGCATATCGTCCGTCCCAAGAAGAAGACTCAATCCAGTTAATAGAGTTGAACAGAGCGTTGGTGCCAGAGTAGCAGGCATTGACGGTGTCGATACCTTCGATGTCGGTGTTATCGCCAAACAATTGCATGAGAACACTCTTGACAGACTTGGATTTATCGAGCAAAGTCTCGGTTCCTACTTCCAATCGTCCAATAGTAGCAGGATCAATCTTGTTCTTCTCCAAAAGTCGAGATACAGCAGTGAGAGCAAATGAATAAATGTCCTCTCGGTCGTCAACAAATGACATATTGGTCTGTCCAAGACCAATAGTGTACTTTCCAGCAGGAATGTTATCATACTTTTCAAGCTCCTGTTGATTCACGACCTGAATATAAATAAAATTTGACGGTTAGTAAAGCGTTTGGATGGGGTTTTCATGGCACAAGTGCCAGCAACACTGGCCAAGCGAGCCCTTCAAGTTGGACAACTCGCCTCGAGCCACGCGATCAGAAGCCAAGTAAAGCCAAGTTAAAGGAGAGGCATAGCATTGACTACTGTGAATTACTCACCCGTCCAGGGACATAGATCTCAAAGGCCTTAATACCGATATTTTGAGGTCGAGACATTTTCAAATAATGAGAGTGGCTTGTAAATGGAGTTCGCGCTAGATTGCGTTGGGTGCGTGATTGAGGAGAGAAGGGGGTGAAGTAGAAGTGGATTTTTCACCAGCCCACAATTTAGCCGTACAATTGGCAGCTCTGCGTAGACAAGTCTGGGTAAGAAAGCTCGTCGGTAAACTTCGACTTAGGCGAAATATTAATGTTAATGGGAGAAAGCTTTTTATTTGGAAAAACCTTTGGAATGAATATTGTAGTTTTTTGTGGTTTGGCAGAAGTGGAATTGAAGCTTTATATACCCCTCAGACGATCAACGGTGGTAGATCCTAGCTTATGTTGTAAACAATATTTCTGGACAGTAGTAAATACAAAATATCCAATTTTGGTTGGTCTGCTACTCCTCTGAGCAGCGCCTCGGATGCCAAGTTTGTTTTTGTTCTGTGCATAAACCAGTTAAGCAATGTTTCTAGAGAGTGCTGCCGTTGAACTTGATTACTGCGCCCTGATTGCAACAGCCTCCCCAACATGTGAACTGCGCGCGCACAGCGAGGTTAAAGGGGGGGGGCATCAGGCTATTACGACATCACAGGCTTCAAAGGAGTTGCGGCGCCCCAGCTATAGGTCTATAACTATTATTTGTAGGAAATATTCCCACAGATATTGATTCCCGTTCATTTTTGTCAGTGAATACTACTAGTTAGTTTAGATTATCATTGCACTCAGAGTTAGGCTCAAAGTACAGTCTGATGTGCTAACCTCAAGAACAAGCCTTCCGCAATCGGCACCCCCTCCCCCATAGTCGTCGAACGGCAGGTAGCCGAGCTACAAGGCAGTGCAAGATACGAATCAATAGGCCCATTACTTTTTCTATCAAATGAGTTGTATACGAGTCATATCATTCCTGTCCGTAAACGAGACCGAGTTTGGCTTGAAGTTTAGAGCCACTGATGACGAATAAATGCTTATAGTATGTCCAAAGCACAATCTTCATGACTTCCAAATTTCAGTCATTTCACGCCAGAGAATACAAAGATAAACTTACATATTCGACTGTGATTTGAAGAGTGGGTGACATATAGCATTGAACCAATTTCGATTCCCGACGGAGATGCAACAACTCTACTTCGCTTCGGCAGGATGCTACCGCAGGGTGTGGAACTTTATATGGAACCATATAACATCACATTTAAGAGCCTCAAAAAAATGTGGCTAGTTGCACAATTATTACTGCTTTGATTCCGAGAGCTTTCTCCCACAGAATTGATGTAAGCTCAAATAAGCTCAAGCTTTGCGCTGGATAATACAGCTCAATTGGGTACATTCTAGAAATATGTTCAGTAGGTACATAATATCAAAATGGCCATGAAATATTGCATTAAGCACTACATTGTACAACTTTGAAAGCTGTGATATTCGCTGAGATCAATGACTCGCGATCGTTACATATGGCCCGCTTATATCAGCACCAGCAAAACTGATAGTAGATGGATAAAACATCGCGCCATTATTTCTGGATGGGTCTGACTTTGACTGCAGTCCCATAGCAGCATATTTCAGTCATGCCTTCTCCAATTGATCCACAGTCGAAACGAAAAGCATACACTCCATTGGCTCCCAGACTTCTGGCCCCAGCAACCATCCGATCAAGTGCCTCATCTCGAGATGTAACAACATTTTTTGTCAAAGACTTCAGTTCGCCTCCTACAAATGATTTGAGGCCGGCACCGAAATTGGCTGCGAAATTTCGACTTCTCACCGTTATGCCATACACTAAGCCGTACGACTCCAAGATCTCATAGCCAGGTATATCATTGCCGGTAGAAAGAATAACATTGTGATGAGCACCAGGTGAAGCAATGCCTACACCTTCGGGAGCTTTTTGAACATGAACAGACATTTTAGATGTGATACGATGAAGACAATCGCAGAAATTCCGTTCTACTTAGTCCTTATATACTTGTTTCGGATGCTGTGGTGGTCGATCGTAGGGCTGTGCTAATGCCGACTACCCCATACCGCAAGGTCATCAGATGCCAGAAAAAGTAAGCCTGTAGATGTATTTTACAGCTCACTTGGCTTCAAATCTTCTTGAAGTAAATACAAAATGTAAATTCAACTGAGGGATTTTTCCTGGTCATTATCTTACCGAAATTGTTTTGACAGCGAGCGCCATTATGTCATATGCTTATGACGACATTGTTTAAAGTTGTTGACTCTAAACATCATTCAACATTTTCTGGGAAAAGGTATTTTTATTTTTTCCAAATATGGAATTTTCAAGCTCCTGATGCTTCACTCCAAAAACCTTTCTGCTGTCGAAATATCTACAATACCTCGTGACTGAAACTGATTTTCAAAAGATCCTGCCTGTGATCTCGCCGGTTTCCGCATGCTAAAACCTATGACCACTCTACGGTTGTATAAGCTTCTCAATTCTAATTGCAATAGTTAAGTAAATGCATTGGGGGGTTCTTTGTTGCATTCATCTACAACAAGGGGCCAACTTCATCTGTGCAAATTGATCAGCTATGACTTTTGTCCAAGAGATGAGTCGCTGCAGTGTGAATGAAATGAATTATTGGAGTAGTTACCTAGAATGATGATTTTCGAGATATAAAAAAAAAAAAGTGTATATGAGACGTTCAGTATTTTATAATGTAATTGCCATTGAAGAAATGAACTAGAGATTTATGTGCTTGTTCATGCTGAACGCCTGAGACAGCCGATGTACCTTTGCCAACTAGTCTTGAGATGCCAAATATTCGGTAACCGCAGTGCCCCAAACAGGGCGGTTCTTATAATGAGCAACATTATCAGGCAGCGCAAGAATAGCATCTATAAACTCCATAGCTCTCCCCTCTTGCTTGATTACAGACATCGGAGTCAAATACGTTCGAATGGTGAACACAATTGCGTTAGTTTTGGGTAGCCTTGTCAGCCATTGACGTTCACACCTCATGAAAACTTTATCGAAATCCATTTCTTCCGTTTTCAATGGCGTTAGGATTTTCTCGGCGCTGCTGTGGTTCTGAGTGGGTGCATACCAATTGGTATGAGCTTGAACAGCCCAATTGACTCTCTGAACCCACTGGCCTACTTTCAGTTTAGCAAAAAACTTGTCCATGGAAAATTCAATTTTTTCCTTATACAAAGGAACTGGGCCATGGATATCTTTGAGTGTCATATTCAATTTATACGACGGATCAAAGCCTGAAGGGAAAGCAAAACTGCCAGATCGTAATCGATACTGTTGTGTTTCCTCATCCCACATCATTAGCAGAAAGTCTTCCTGACAATTTTTAGTAATAATTCTGATCAGTGTCTGTATAGGCGTGCTCTTTCGGAAGTACTCCGCTCTCAAAGGAAATTGAGTGTTTCTTGCTGTGTTCTTGACTGTCTTCCCTTCCTGGACAAAATACATAGGATAACGTTTCACCATAAATCCTATCATCATGTTGTAGATCTCTCGGACTGCTTCATCCGCTATTGGCTCGCTAAGTACAGTCTGATCAGGGTTCTCTGTTATGACTTTTTCCCTTATTTCACACACTTCCCCGTATGTCTCATCCATGAGCAGCCATTCATTGAGATCCACCTTTTTCAAGCCCATAGTCATGTTATATTTCCCTTTTTTAAAAGGACGATAAGCAATTTGCTTCTCCTTCTGCCATATAAATCCATCCTCGACAGGTTTAATCTTTATTTGTTTTCCATCATGGAAATATTGAATGGCATTATCCGGAGCCAATAAGACCTGAGCCAATGCATAAGCTAATAGTGCGACGAGTAAAACAACCAAAAATCGATAATCAACTAGTTCGAAGATAACGGCCATTACAATTAGCAACTTCAAGCTAATCTGTCAAATGTAAATAAAATTGGTTTGTGGTAGCATGGAGAATTGTTATCCTCGAATTCTTTTTAAAGGGTCTGGAATTCGCCAGGGTCGATGATAAGAAACTACCCGTTTAAGGATAAAGATCCGAACGGCGGCTAAATCTCCCCACACTTGGCCCAGACCATAGTTAAAATGATTGAATTTGGCATGAGACTGCAAGCTGTCGGAATTCATTGCTATTTCAAAATTAGAATCTGTGGTACGCTTAGAATAATATAAAATTGTGTTAAAAAAGATCGGCCAGAACAAAAAATGGCGATCGCTGTGTAATTAACAGGCAATGCTCGCCTGCTTCTGACAAAAAAATGATCAGAGAATATCAATAACTGGCAACCTTATTCCATATACAATAATATCTGTTTCGGGATGCCAATGTATAAAGATTCTTCATAAGAGTGCTATTTTTGAATTCATTTCGAGCAGTGGACCAAACGGCTTTCTCCTTTTCGTACATCAAAGATGCGTTAACTTCGTCAACGATCTGCTTGGACAAATTCTGATCTTCCAAATGGGTTTCACCAAGATGTTTAAGAAGCTTTATTCGGATGGCTCGAAAATCCGAACCTGTCGAGTCGTGAAAAAAGAGGTTGTTATCAGTCCTGCTTGAAGTGATTGCCAACGCTATGTAATGCGTATCTTCTGCAAAATCGATCAAAAGAGTCAAAGTTTCTACTGATTTGTATGCACTCTGTTTTGCTTCTGTTTTGCGTTTAATAGCATCTAAGAGGCAATCTGATCCGTATCGGTCTAACTGCTGGCGGTAAAGGCTTCCACGCATAGTAGCGAGGTTGACCATCCGTCTTATGAGATCACATATTGAGTTGAACAAAAGAGCAGCTTTTTGATTGCAACAGGCAGCGTCAATCTGTGTAGTGAAGCAGTCATCCAAGCATGGACTCAAAAGCATTTCGAATACCTCGTCAACTTGAATATCCGAAAACTCAACAATGTCAGCAAGTTTTTCAAAAAATTCTTCACATAGTTTCCCAAAGTGATTATGATGAATGAAGCTTATAAGAGCCTTGCGCTTGGCAATGAGCTCTGTCATTATGTCGGGTTCATCTGGACTGATGAAGTTATGCACCTTTTCAGCTTGCGAGTAAGAGGATGCTGGGCTTGCAATACAATATTCAGCGGCTTCTTTCACATATTCATTCAGCTCTTGGTCACATTGCCCGTTGGCGCTTCTTTCTCTAGTGGCATGTGTATCAGTAGCTGGGTTGCAAGAATTCGAGGCATCAATCCTTTTATTCTCGGAATGCTCAGAAAATGGCCTACCGGATCTCCATCGACTATCGTTTTTGAGCACATCATACCAATTTACATGAGGGGTTTTTGGAGACATATAAGCATCATTGTAGCGGGTTTCTTCCATCTTGGATTTCATGTTGTTTGAGTAGACGCTAGAACTTTAGAAGAAGGTCTATGTTACTAAGCCAAGAATTATGGGGATATCAAGTAGTTATTTAATTAGTTATACACGTAAAGCGGGAAAACTCTTTTGAAATTATGGAAACTCAAGTGTCCGTAATTTAGACGTCTACAGCACGGATAGGAGATGTATAGCTCCTATATTCAAAAACTTTGAGGAGTCAGTTATCTGGAATTTAACGCCGTATCTAATTTAAGCTGCTCTTTTCATATACATTGATTCACGATTGAGCATCAAAATTCTTGCTCAAATTTTACGTCAGTTGCATATATCATGTTTGCCATAGCTGTTTATCGAAGTGAAAGTGGAAAAGAAACGTAATTCGCTCATATTTAATCACTGCTATCTCATAAAATACCAATAATTTATTCCCTGATAAATGTTTAGCTATCTCAAGCTATTTGAATGCAGAGTGCTCCAAGCCGCCTTCTACACATTTTTCTTCTGCAAGGGGCCAATCTCTTTTTAAATTCATCATTCCAAATGCAAATACCATTTTGCCTGCTTGCATGCATGTTGACACAGGCTTAGAACATAAGCGCTCAACTAAGAAAACAAATCTCTGTTTCTGACATGAGTCGAAAATTCTAGTTTGGTTTGCACACCAATATCACAGATGTATTCGGAAGTTCAATGACGAGCTTCACAGCCGTGGTTAACTTTACCAAATGAGGATTTTAACAAAATAAAATAAATTACCAAACAAAAATTATAAAGGATATATGAATGCCTTATTCTCCCAGTCAGTCAGATCAAGGTTGGCAACGTTCACCACCTGCTGCTTCTTTTCCCCTACCGTATCCTCACTATCACTGCCAGTATCCTTTACAATACCGTAGAGAAGTTGAGAGTCGGTTTCAATAGACTCTAGTCGCTGGCGGTTTCGTCTTTTGAGCACGAACCAGATTCCAATCAAGATCATAGGAGATAGTGAAAAAGAAAGAATTATTTGCACAATCCACGCAGGAACATATCTTGGGGCATCTTTTGCCTGCCATAGCTGTGGGGAGATGATATTCGCAATTGCATAAGCGGCACTAATAATAGCGTTTCTAGTGACTTTCTTGGTATACCCAGAGCATGATGCAGAGGTCCATCCAAATGCAATAGCCCAAGGAATACCGAAAGTCTGTGAAGCAAGCACAAGGCAAGCAAGCAACCCCATTTTATCAGACCAAGGCAAAGAGACAAGAGCAATTGATCCTGTCCAAGATGGCAAAGTCCAAAATGCAGCAACCCATGCAGAATAACCAGGGAAATAATGAATAGTCAGAGTAGCAATAATTGAGCAAACAACTGCAAAGCCACCGCCGGCCACAGAAACAAGAGTAGAACCAAGGTTACTAACACCACCAATACCAACAAACAGCAAGTTCTGCTGGTAAGCAAGGTTATTAGCCAACTGTTGGAGCAAGAAAAATGCAGCAAATGCCCATGTCAAAGGGTCTTTCATGGCTTCAATGAATTGATACTTCTTGAAGACCTTCTGCTCAACAGCACCATGAGAAGACTGCTGAACCCTTCGAATTGTCCATACTCTTTCTTCGAGAGACAGGAATTTAGCATTACTTGGATTATCAGGGTAAAAGAAATAAACAGCAATAGTTAGAATAAATGCCAATCCTCCAATGATAATCATAAGAATTCTCCAAGCATGAATGGAAGATGTGGTATGCAAACATCCATAGGCAATGAAGCCAATGGGAATAGGAGATCCCATACAAGAAGCGTAGAAAATGGGCCTAATAGCTAGGAGCTGTTTATTATCGAGGAACATTCCCATAGTCAACATAAGACAAGGAACAGCTTCTGCCTCTGTGAAACCAAGAAAAAATCTCAAAGCAACAACTCCTCCATAGGTTTTTGCTGCACACGTCAAGAAAGTCAAAAGTGTCCAGCAAAAGAGTAAAAGAGTTAGAAACTTAGAAACTGGAAGCTTCTGAACCAAATAAGTACCAGGGATCTGACCAAGAACAAAGCCAACATAGAACAAAGTATTAACATTGTTGTACTTATCTTGGTCAAGACCAGTATCCTCCCACATGTTGAGAATAGAAGCGTATGACAAAGTAGCCTTGTCCATGTAAAGGAGTAGACAAATAATCGATGTCCACAACAAGATAATCCAATATACTTTGCTTTTCAGACGACGCTCTTGGTCATCTTCGATACTAGGTACATCCGCATCATGCTTTTTCATAAAAGCTAAAGTGGCATCAGCATGATACGAAGTAACAACTCGACCATCTAACAACGGTCTGGAGTTATCAGACGATGAAAGACGGTTGATAGTCGGTTGAATAATCTTCTCGGTGGTCTCCTCAATCTCACTCATTTGGAGTAAAATGCTTGATAGCAGTAGTAGAGATCTGGTGTTGTTGTTATAATGAAGACGTCGTGCTATTTATTCAGAAAAAGAATCTGCTTATCGGAAATGTTCTGGGACCCTTTATCTGAGTGCTTGCAGCTTATCTACGACGTCAAGCCAAAACAAATAATATTTTTTGTGTCGATAAGCCGACTGATAAACTCGCTTACACAAAATGTTAATGAGTTTCAAAAATCTCTAAAATTCTAGAGTTGGTTGGTATAGAAAGAAGTTTTGGCTCCCTTTATGTATGGAGTTAAGAAGTAGATCAGAGATCTAAAATGTGCATGTAAAGCACAAATTACAAATCTAAAAAAAAAAAGTCATCAGCATTAAAACGTTTGAACTGTCAGTTCTTGCGCCATATCACGAGAAATGTGTAAAGATTCTGTTTGTAGCCCGTTCCTGGCCCTCTGTTAATACTCATCTTCATCACTCGTATGCTTCGGACCTAATTGAATGCCCATCGACAATTTTGTCATAAAAAATTACCTAATAAGGCAATTATCTTCGGTACTATTACCGATGTTATTACTTCATTTGGGAATTTTTCAAACACCGTCGACGGGTGTTGAGGTGTTATTGCCTTATTAAGGAACTTTGAGCGGCACAGCAGCTTTCGGAGTGCAATGAGTACCGCGAGAGATTTAGAAAAAGCAACTCCTACTCGATAGTAGAACTGGCGTGCAGAGGTCGGAATAAAGTTGGGTGATCTCATTTGGTTTATCTTGAGCGTCGAACTTATAAGATCCTCGAGTTATGGTAATTATTTGTTCGAATTTAAATTTTGGGTTTGTCGTTTCCTTGTCAACAGTCTAAATGAGTCTAGCAAACCGTATCGAATCCGTTTGCGTAATCGGATCAGGACTATCAGGTCTCATTGCTTTAAAAGCCCTGACAGCTGAAAAATGCTTCAAGAGAATCAAATGCTTCGAAATTCAAGATAAGGATGGTGGAATCTGGAATTATTCTGGTGATCCGGGTCAACCTTCACCTATTCCATCCTTGGATCCAAATCTTTCAGTTGATACAACTGTGTCTCCGATCTATAGTCACATGGAAACAAATGTCCCTTACTACAATATGCGGTTCAATAGTTTTCCTCTTGTTGATGAACAGTCAGGATCTCGGTCGCTATATTCAACCTATAATGAGGTATCGGAATATCTACAATCTATTGGACGCCAATTTTCTGATATTATTCAGCACAACACTCAGGTCACTTCTGTTGAGAAGGTGCATGGAAAATGGCTCGTATCTACGAAAACAAAAACCTCCACTGCTGAAGATGTGTTTGATGCTGTGATTGTAGGAAGCGGTAGCTTTAACACACCTTTCTTACCTGACTTTCCAGGCTTGAAGAGCTGGGTTGCGAAATATCCAGGATCGGTGCTTCATTCCAGAAACTATCGAGCTCCAGATGCATTTGCCGGCAAGACAATTGTAGTGGTCGGCTGCGAAGCTTCAGGCAAAGATATAGCTGAGGCTTCAGTTCCGATTGCCAGGAAAGTCTACGGGGTGGTTCGAAACTTGGACAGTTTGGCCGAGTTCAAAAAAGACACAACTTCAGGAATCACATGGGTTGGTGCTTTGAAATCTTTTGATCCTAATTCAAAATCTATTGAGACCCTTGATCCCGAGGCACCTATAATCGAGAACGTGGACCATGTCGTATTTGCTACGGGCTACCTGCGATCATATCCTTTTTTGACTGGTGTAAATTCATCCAAATATCCTATTGTCACAGACGGAGTTCGGGCCCATAACATGTTCAACCACATGTATTATATACCTGATCCAACACTTGTTATACTTGGTCTCCCCAAGTATGTCTTGCCTTTTAGGGTATTTGAAGCGCAGGCAATTCATGCTGCTCGGTTCTTGAGTGGTAGATTATCACTACCATCTCTAGAAGAAAGAAGACAATGGGAACGTGAGCGTGAGAAGTCCGCTTCATCTGAACGTGGTTTTCATGATATGCAATTTCCTGAAGATTTCAAGTACTGCGGCAGTTTGACCGCAGATATAAAGCAGTCCAAGCCTGGGGTCAGTTCCTTATTGCCTTATGAGTTCGATGAGGACCAACAGCTTCAGAGAAAAAACCTTTTCAAAATCCGCAAGGCCTTTAGAGAATATCGAAAAGATACAAATATAAATGCCCCTAGTTATCATGAGCTAATGTCTAAGGGTTATCTGGAGCTAGATCCGCTCTAAATAGTTCAATCTCGGCCTTTTTGAATACTTCATAGGAGCATTTTCATATACGTGATAAAGCACCAAACAAATGCATTTCTTCATATTAAGCCTCTTTACTTTCACAATTTCTGCTACTACTACTACTAAATCGTTTATTAGCGTCCATGTAAATTATGTTGTCTTCATTTAAAGTTTATGCGTTAGAGTAGATATCTGCATGGTGAGATGAACTTACAATTGAAAAGTGGTTACCCACCCATCTACTTGAAATTTTCAAAAAAAACGTCATTTTAAGTATAGCCAATAAATATGGCTAAAATGTTTTCGTCACAAAAATCACAACTCTCTGTGGCTTAGTTGGTAAAGCGTCGGACTGTAATTGTTCTCTGTTATCCGCAGATCGGGTGTTCGAATCACCCCAGAGAGATTTTTTTTTTGCTAAAGTCAGAAATTAGCTGTTCTTTGAAAATCATGGTGCTTATCGAATATACTCTCATTTCTATATTCATCGAGTTTGTTTTCAGTTTTTTCCTTGCTTTAGTACATTTATGAATCAATTTAGTAATAGAATACCCCACTGGATTGAATTTAGTTTAGCAATCGACGTGTGTATAAGCCAGCGGCCAGACGGCTCCAGTGATTTTTGAGATAGCTCGCTTCATTTGAATATGTGTAATTTTTCGCTAGACATCAAATACAAATGAGCTTATTTTAGTTTACTTTTTCGGTTGGATTTTGTAGGAAAGCCGAGCCCCTCTCCTTAGCTTATCTCCCTGTTGTTTTCCCAAATGGGAAATCGAACTCCGCACTATTCATGCTGATTAGCTTCTGTGACACATTGCAGATTTATTTCTCTCTTTAACCTTCAATATATATGGCAAGAATGAGTGTTCTGAAGCATTTAGAGGAAATTGAGGCTGTTCCCTTTGGGTATCCAATGAAGAAAAAGTATTTCAAATTCGGTGATACTGTCAATTTGAACCATGGATCTTTTGGTAATTGTGCTCAACCTGTTCTTAAGGCGAAATTCAACTTATTTGAAGAAGTTTTGGAATTTCCGGATGCTTTTTTCAAATACAACATTTTCTCTTACATGAAGGAAAATAGACAGGTTGCTGCTGAATTACTGGATGCTGAGCTGGAAAACCTGGTGCTTGTTCCAAATGCGACTTCTGCTATCAACACTGTTTTGCGGAGCATTCCTCTCAAAAAAGGTGATAAATTTGTTTATTGTAATACCATTTATGGTTCTTGTATGAATACCCTCAAGTTCCTGGAGAAAAGAATTGGTATTGAGCTTATCCCTGTCGAGCTTATATATCCGCTGTCATTTGATGAAGTGGTCGCTGCTTACGTGGAAGTACTTGATAAGCACCCTGATGCTAAAATATGTTTTTTCGATGTCGTTTCTTCTTCTCCTAGCTGCAGAATCCCTTGGGAGCGGTTGGTTGAAGAATGCCGAAAGAGAGGTATATGGTCAATGGTTGATGGTGCTCATGGTGCCGGTCTGGTTCCTATTTCATTAAACGAAACTAAGCCTGATTTTTTCACGACTAATTTTCACAAATGGCTTATGTCCCCTAACAGCTGTGCTGCCTTGTACGTTGATCAAAAGCATCATAATATAGTACACTCCATGCCTGTATCTGCTACCTATATTGATGACGATTCGGAATTATCTGGCAAAGCTGAGAAAACACGTTTTTCCGATCAGTTCAATTACATTGGAACGTCTGACTATACTTCAATCTTGAGTATAAAAGCCTCGTATGAGTTCAGAAAGGCAATTGGTGGAGAAGACAAAATTCGAGAATATTGCTACCAGTTGGCTAAAGATGGTGGTGAACTGGTCGCCAGACAGCTTGGTACTGAGGTTTTAACAGGAAAACAGGATGACATCATCACTTCTATGGTAAATGTTCGTGTTCCTTTGGAATTACCGCAAAGTGAACTGAGCGGTGCTGCCACATTTATCAACGACTATCTCAAAGAAAACAAGACGTTTACCCCTGTTTTCATATACAATGATATTCTATGGGTTCGATATTCTGGCCAAATATACCTAGAGATCGATGACTTCCAGTTTGGAGTCAGCTGTCTGAAAAGAGCTATTGCTGAATACAAATCGTCTTGATAAAGTTATATACAAATGTTTTGAGAATATATACAATCGGTTAGATAAATTTCCATATATTATGAAGATTTCCAATATCATTTGGAGTTGTTGGGTATACCTATCAATTCTGCCAAAGTTGTTTTTATAACTCCTGCATCCACGCGCCCTTGACTCTGCTTCATGACTTGGCCCACCAAAAACATTATACTTTTTGGCTTTTTGCCATTCGCTATTCTTTCAACAACATCCGGATTTTCCTCGCAGACTTGCTGGCAAAGCTCTTTGATAGCATCTGTCACCTCATCTGTCTTACTTTCGACTTTTCGAAGCTCGAATTTATCAATGATTTCTTCGACAGATTGAGTCTCGTGATGATTCTTGATATAATGCTTGAGTATCATGGTTCCGGAAGTGTTAGTAATTTTGTTTTGGTCAACTGCAAGAACAATGTCCCCCATTATTGAAGCCGGCACTAGGTTTGGATCAAACTTATTATCGGAGTCGTCCCTCGATGACATTTCGCCCCAGAGTCTGTGAACAATCCAGTTTGAAATGGCAGCGGCCTTTTTACCATTTTTGCTGACAAAGTATTCGTAAACTTGGAGATAATAATTGGTCAGACCATCTGTGTTCATCAAAGTTCTTGCATCTACCAAAGGGACCGAAAATGGTGCATTGAGCAACTCCAAGAAAATGTCGTCGGGGAGCTTCCCCATCTTAGCATTCACGTAAGAAATAACAGATTCTGAAACATGAATAGGGAGAATTTCAGGATCAGGCATGTACCTATAATCAACGGCACTTTCTTTACCACGAAGTTTCCAAGTATTTTTACCGTCCCATCCTCTTGTCTCAGGCTCAATCGTCTTTCCAGCTTCAATATCTCGAACCTGCCTTTTAAATTCAGCCTTGATAGCATGAACTACGGCCGATATAGATGATAGGTTTTTTATTTCACACCTTTGTCCACCATTGACGGATACGTTGACATCGACTCGCATTGCACCACTTTCAAACTCACCAGAACATATTTCAAGATGCTTCAGCAGCATTTGTAACTTTTTTACAAAGATTCCAGCTGCCTCGGGGGAAGGAATATCAGGCTCAGTTACCATCTCTATCAAGCAAGTATTCGAACGATTCAAATCAATGTTCGCCGTCGAATCAATATAAGTAGATTTGCCAGTATCTTGTTCGATCTGGATTTGCTTAATTCTTACAGACACCTCTTTGTCAACACCATCCCGCAAGAATAGCTCCAAAGAGCCCTCCAAAGCATAAGGTGTGAAATGCTGGGTGATCTGATAGCCGGTCGGCTGGTCACCGTAAAAGTAGTGTTTTCGATCAAAGCCAAAGGTTGGCTGAATCCGACATTTGAGAGCAATAGCAGCTTTGAATGCCAAATCTAAAACATTCCAGTTGAATTTCGGCTGGGTCCCAGGTAATGCAGCATCGAAATATGAGACCTGGCTGTTTGGACGCTCATGGAAAGACGTCAAGGATGCTGAACGGTTAGTAATGGGCAATAGATCGCGGCCGGCATTTCCAGAAACATACGTGAAAAAAGTTTATGCTTAGTTTTCAGCTGACTGTGAATTTCCAAGCCACATGTTAAACTATGTTTTGGCACCGCTTTCGTCGAATAAAACCGGGCTGCTCTGAGCATGGTGCGATGCTTGATCTTACTGCGAACTCCAAATTATTGAGTAGGGGGAGATTCAACGCTTGACTGGCTAAGCTGGGCCGGATTCCCATCAATCAGTCCCAATACTCGCACGCACATTATCATTATGTGGGGTACGAAGAGCACAAGACGAGATGAAGGATAATAATCCACGAAATTTTTGCGGAGAAAAAAAGAGCGGTTGATTATCATTGGAAATCATCCACTAGTACCAATGACAAAAAATGGCTCTTGATTCATATATATACCGAAGCAAGTGTATTGATCGAAACCCTTTTTGAAAAGTATAACCAGCAGTTTACCCTCATCTGCCGTTATATTAAGATCGTTTGTTGACATCAACAAGTTATTTACTAGAAGGACACGAGTAGCGAAAACCCTGAGTATTTGAGAATAATACCAGCAGAACTAATAATGAAATCTGGTTCGAATTCTATTGCTCTAGGAGCTGCTGTTGCAGCTGCTGTCATGTCAAGTTTTGCTTCTGCTCAGATCATTGTCCCTGATACCTTACTTTCCTTACCAAATGCCTTTAATGACGTGCCTACTGAATGGACTACCACTGGTTCGACGAAATTTGAAAATAACAAAGTCATTTTGGCAGATTCTGCAGGGACCTCTGGTGCCATATGGTCCAAGCATAAAAACCCTTTCTCAGAATGGACTGCTGAGTTTTTATTTCATGCATCTGGTCCTGACAGCTACCCCCCGAATGGACAGCAGCATGCCAAAGACGGTATAGCATTTTGGTATGCAGCCGTGCCTAATGTCGACGGTCCTGTCAAAGGATCAAGAGACTACTGGGATGGTCTTGCTTTATTTCTTGACTATGATGGCTGGGATGAGGAAGGTGCCGGGTCTGATAGAGGGGCCATTAAGGGCCATCTCAACGATGGAGCTACTGGGTTCACCTCTTTTCTTCACGGGGGGCTCAACGCTTTCAGTTTCTGCCGAATCAGTTATAGAAATTCCATTGAACCTATAAAGGTCCAACTCGCTTATGGCCAAGGTTCTTTGTTGGTCATTGTCAATGGTCAGAAATGCTTCGAGTCTAAGAAGGTCACCTTACCCAAAGATGAATATTTCTTTGGTTTGAGTGCTTTGAGCGGCGGCGACAAGTATACTATTGATGGTTTCCATGTTTTCAATGGTATTCATCAAGACTTGATTCAACATTTGACCAAGACTGTTGAGCCTGTTGCTGCTCCAGTTGATGATCAACATGTTGATACACCAGAACAGCACCCGTCAAGAGGCTCATCTACTATGGCAAGAGCACAATCTCAACCTCGAGAATTCAACGTTCCTTCTGGATATGGTGGTGTCGATACTCAAGAATTTAACAAGTTCAAGGAGGAAATTCTTGAAACCATCAAGGCTCTTTCTGCCAGCACAGACTCTCGACCTGCTGAGCAGCAAGCTCCTGTTGCTCCACAGGTTGATCTCCAACCTATTTTGTCAAAATTGGAAGCATTAGAGGCTCGAATCAATCAGGTTGAAAATACAGTCCGAGCTGCTGCCAAAGAACAAAACCGTGATATTGATACAAAGGTCGACGCATTGAGAGAGCACTTTGATGCTCTTATTGCTCGTGTCAATTCACATACTGCGAAATCTCTCACCGCTGCGTTCCCGGGAGGATTTCCTGACAAAAAGGACATTATGGCTGGTGCACCTGGCTTTTTCTTTTATGCTCTCATCACTGGTGGTTTTGTTGTGCAGCTGCTGGTTACACTCAGCATTGGCCGAAGAAAGCGAGATCAGAAACTTTTGTAAGAGCGTAGAATCTGCTGTTATGAACTGTATGACTATAGCTTGTTAGCTAATGAAATTTCATGTCTGTATTTTGGTCAATAATTAGTTACAATTGGCACATTAAATAAAAAGAGCATTGCCCTGGTATATATTCATATCATCAGTGGTAATTGTTCCAGGCAGCCGGTTGACCCCGCCAATTCACATTATTCTGATGTGGTGGCCTTTGCTGCTGCATTTGAATACCTTTAGCTTGTTGTCCATTAGGATAATAAAGCTGTTGCTGGGGTCTTCCTTTGAACCCCTGAGTATTTGGATGAGCCATGGGATTACCCATGTGCATTGGTCCCATATTGTGAGAAACTAAATTGGTCGGGTTCATCTGGTGTGAGGGCTCCGGTCTGGGGTGTCTTACTTTTTGCACCAGAGGAGGATCTGGGAAAACCACTTCTAGTTTGTCATCCTTTTCTAACTCTCCTTTGACTCGTTGATTGATCATCAGAACAGTAGGGTCCGTCATAGGCTGATCAGGATCAGCAGATTCGTCTCTAGCAGTGAGTAGTTCGTATTGTTCGCTCTCTATGATCTCACGATTAGAGTCCAAACGGCCAACCCAGAACGAGGACCAGAGGTTATTTCGACTCTCTCGCACCTTATTAAGATTTTTGCTGAAATTAGAACTCAAGATCTGCTGCTCACGAAGAGAAGCTATATGATGGTGTGATTGAGAGCCTCCATCCTGATAATCAAAAGCACCAGCAATGTCAGAGCCCGGTACAAAAACCCCAGAAACATTTCCGGCAGCTACCAATTGTTGTAGAACCAATTGACTCTGCTGCAGTGATTCAAGAGCCTTGGTATCTGGTTTTGCTCTTGCTGCAGCGGACTGTGCTACTGCAACAGCCGCCGATCTCTGTGACGCATTCATGGCCGCGTTGGCGTCGTTACTGGCAAGGTTATACTGGTTCTGACTATTCATAGTTTGCATAGCACTAGAGTATCCATGATTTGCCTGGGCAGCAGCCTGATGTGGTGCACTCTCTGGTCCGGTGAAATGATAGAAATTGTTTCTAGGTTGCTGAGGTTGGTGCTGAGCATGAGGTTGACGCATAGCAGCAACTGCTGCTGCTGCTGTCATGGGCTGAGGGGGGTGACCGCCAGTTTGCATTGCATGCATCTGTTGCTGCTGAAGCTGCATTTGTTGATGAGCAGCCAATGCTTTCTTGTCTGAAATGACTGGGTCCTTCTCGGTAAATCCTTGCTCAATTGCCTTTCCTTCCCAGTAATCATCACGAACTCGTTTTCCACCTTTGATGATTCTTGATCCAAATTGGCAAAACATAGATCTAGCAGTCACCAGTGCTATCTGACGCGATCGGAAAGAGTATGGGAGTAATCCAGCACTGATCAGTGTCTCTTTGTCCCGTTGGGTTGCAATGAGCTTGTATAAACTCTTGTTTTTGTTGAAAAGGAGATATGAATCACGATAATTCAACTCTTTGGCACATTCTGTAGCCATCATGAATAACTTATTTCCTCGGTCCGGTAACAAAAATGTGTTGATACAATATTCCCGGCCGCCTAACAAATGTCCGTCTGGTGTTACTTTTCGCTCACCGGCTTCATCGATATCTGTGGGGACAAATTCATCTCCCTCTGGTGCCAACTCTGTACTGGTGAAAACACCAACGTGCAGCATAGCCATTTTTGCTATTGCTACTGCTTCAAAATTCCTTATGCAGAGCCCAAGTCCAATATGTGTTCGCGTACGTTGGATAACTGAAGGTTTCACTAGTTGGGAGTTGGTGATAGTAAGCACCTGGTGAAAGATGGAATTCGAGTTTTGAAAAATAGTGAAAATGAGCAATGGTATATGGATGAATGATCACAAATAGTGTTACTGAATATTTCCTATTGTACATGTTATATAAAAAAATGGATTCCAAGGAGGAGGCCCTTGCCAGCTTGGCCACGTTCCTGCACAAAAGGACCTATATTGTTCGGTCGAAATGTCCAATTTGTGCAGCAGCGTCTAATATAAATATGTGTCACAGTCTTGATAGACCATTTGAAGTCCTGAGAGAATACTGTTCGACACCTTGGTTGATATCAACGTTGGTCGTGCAGAAAAAGAGATTGCCAAGATGACGAGATAATCAACTGACTATACTGTCAGTCATAAAAGAGTGTTATGGAAAACAAATGATAAGTGATGTAGAGGCTTTTTCCAAACAAATCCAACAAATATCCGGCCATTCTGAGCTGTTTGGAAACCAGATACTCGCTGTCAAAACAGGGCGAATATTGCCTTATACCACATAACGATTTCGCACTGAAAACACAGTCGGATTGAAATTCAAAAGAGCAATTGTTTACCAGCAAAATCAATTAAGGGGTTTCATAAACAGTTGAAATAGAGCTGGTAACTGCAGGCCTTTTGAATTCATTCAAGCAGCTCCAACCATCAGGAGGAACAATGTAGCAAAGAGAGCTGCCCAAAATGCTTGAAGACTCTGCCACTCCAAACATGTCCTTGAACTTTTTCTGGCACGCAACAGCAGGAATCCGTTTGTTACGCTGTTTGGTGAGCTCGGCAGCAATAAACTTCCATTTGGCTCGCTCCCCAGCCTCCAACAGAGCACGCAAGCACTCTATATCATCGCTATTCCAGGATATGGGCTGATAGTGGGAGGCATTGATGTATGGAACGCCTCCTCCTCTCGCCATATTGGTAGGAGATGCAAGAGGGTTACCTGATATAGATGATGACAGAGATGAAGACGACAACGGTGTACTATTAGCAGTAGTATTCACGGTGGAGGCAGCAGCTGCCGCTGCCGCTGCCGCCACTTGTCTTTCCTCTTCTTGCTGTTTTATCACGACATTGTGTCTGTTTCTTGCACTGCTTTCACTATCAAGACCAACCAATCTAGCAATTTCCACCCAGGTAGTCCCTTGTTTGCGCAAGCTGATGATCATATTATCCTGCTCGGGTGTGAATTTGACACTTCTCCTTCGGCGATGACCGAGAGCTCGCGACTTTTCCACCATACTCATGGAATTAATTGAGCTTGTCTTGCGGTGATGGCCCCGTACTTTTGACGGAGAACGGCCCCCAATTACGCTCTGCAAGTTCAAACTTGCAGCCGTTGTCGGGCTGATATTCGCAGGAGCATCAACAGGGCCCTGGTTCGTCAAGTCCGGCTGATTCTGAACCATTGGATTAGGCTCAAGACCATACGGATACGATGATGGTTGTTGTTGATGGTTTGGCCCTCCCGGTCGGCTCATGTAATTGAAGCCATAGTTGGACATTGTAACGCGAAATTAATCAAACTGAAATTGACAATTCTCTTTTGAAGATACGCCTAAGCTTCTCCCACGTCGTCTTCTGCTTCTTTCGCGTCTTCTCCAAGCTTTGAGATTATCAATTTTCCTGTCCTTTTCGTCGCTTAGTCTTTTGATGAATGTTTTGGTTTTACTATTTTTTCTAAACTAGCAGTGTCTAACTTCTGCCTCGCAAATTTCCACTTTCATCTGCCCGGAACCACCCACCGGCGGGCTTCTGCTCCCAGAGAATCTAGTCGGCTGGCCGGTGGGTACTATGAAATGCACAAACTTTACTTCTCGCAAACAGAGTTCCTGTGGAGACTGCTGCTTGAGACAGCTCGAGTTATAGATTTTTAAAAAAGAGGAAGAGATTCGTTTACAGTTTTTTTTAGTATATTCAGTGAAATATGTGTTTATTTTCCCTATTCGCTACTCAGAGTAATCTTATCAGCCTGGTGGCTTTCTTTCATGTCTAAGCCATTTTCGGTTATATAAGATGGTGCGGGTACTGTTTGGAAAGCAAAAATTTGGTGACAACGTACTTGGGACTGGACGTAGCCATAACAACCGAACAAATTGGGAATTTCGCCAATAATTTCGAAAAATAAGAATTGAATTTCCTTGTGATCATTTTGTTTTAGAGATAGCTTGCTGCATTGCTACTATGTCTTACTAAATATCTTACATGGAAGGAATGTTTGCTTTACCTGATCCTACTTAGATGTCTGAAAAGGGAAAAGCACCAACACCCAAGAGGCAACACCCATTACCTAAGATGCGAAAAAAAAAAAACGCTATTGATCTGAAAAAAAATTTATCCCAAACGACTGTTGTGAAAATAACTACAAAACGAGATAAATCTCTATATTATATCACATGAGGAGTCACTGGTTTTATTCTGGTCTTTCTTTCCCCTACTTTGGGCCATGGTGTAAGGGCCTAGATAGTGAATGAAAGACGTGTATCAGTAAAGAGCTGAAAACAAGTCTCGTCTGCAGTTTTATAGGCAACTTGGCAGGGTAATGTTTTGGCAGATGTCATGGGCGGCAAAATCTAGTCACGTGCGTGTTGTGGAGCTAACCTAGATTGAGATTTATGATCTGATGACAATTTAGTGATTAAATAAATTTGCGACCATCAGGTATTTTTCCATGATCAAATAGATTTCCATCGCTGTGATTGTTCTATGTTTTTCCTATTTTCTCACAGTTTAGCCTGGCTTCAGAAGAGACTGGCCTGTTCTGGCACCAGATCGACAACCTTACCGGTGGTGAGACCTGCCTTGATGTTCTTCATCACACCCTCTTCCATGGACTTTCGGGTCTCCTGAGTATGTGTTCCAGCATGGGGGAGAAGAGTGATGTTCTCATTAGCCAACAACTTGGGGTGGATCTTGGGCTCTTCTTCAAAAACATCCAAACCGACCGTTGAAACCTTTCCAGACTCAAGAGCATCGACAAGAGCCTGCTCGTCAATTACAGGTCCTCGTGCAGTGTTGACAATAACAACACCATCCTTGCATTGAGCCAAAGTATCTTTGTTGATCAAATGCCGTGTGTTCTTGTTGAGGGGAACTGAAACAGAAATCACGTCACTAATCTTCAGCAGCTCTTCGAAAGAAGCGTACTCTGCAATTCCGGCTTCTTCAGCGGGCAATGGCTTTCGATTATAGTAAACAATCTTCTTGAAATGGAATCCGGCAGCCTTGTCTCTGATAGCCTTACCAATTCCACCCATGCCGAGGATTCCTAGAACCTTTCCTTCGGGATCATGAGCCTCTTTGACTCCTCCGAGCCAATTGCCCTTTCGCAACTCAACTTCCATCTTGTAATAGTTTCTGAGAGCACCCAACATCAAGTAAATAGCAGTAGTAGCAGTAGCTTCATTCACATAGTTAGGAGTATTGGAGACCTGAATTCCCCGAGCTCCAAGTGCATGTATATCCAACAAATCATAGCCAGCACCAAAGTTGCAGACAAACTTCAAGGAAGCGGGCAATTCCTTGACAAGCTCTGCATCGACACCCTTAATAGAGGCTTCGGCACCATGGGTGACATAAATGGCCTCAACCTTGCTATACTTGCCATGGAAGTCCTTGATCAATTGCTCACGATCAGGAGTTGCAATAGCATCGGCAGGGCCAAACTGGCTAACCAATTCTTGCCATTCCTGTTTGGCAAAATTGATGACACCGAGAAGAAGAAGTTTAGGCTGTTCAGACATGTTTTTCTTTGAATTTAGCAGATTTTCACAATTAGACGTGGATATATGAAGCCGAACAAGCAGAAGGCGATGGTATCTTATATATAGCGTGGGTGCGCGTGGGGGCATTGTACGGCTGTATCATATTGCCGACGACTTGCCTATTGATCTAACGACTCCATATCAGCATTGCTCAAGTTTATTTTCGAACAAATTTCACCCAATTATCTGAAATGTTAGATTCTCATTGATATTTTGCTGATTTCTTGCCTATTTGAATAAATGTGGTTCTCATCTATAAATGATTTCGGTTATATGAGCTTTTCTTGAGGACATATTCTTAGCTATATTCCAGCATTAGATGTGTATAAAGTGGGTCTACCATATAAAATACTACCAATCGTTATATTTTGAAAATTCAATCTGTCTCTAGAGGTCATTTTTGTCTCCATTTAGCTCGGCATTGATTTTAAAGTAACTGTCAATTCCGCCATTGAACTGTCTGAACATTGTGGTACACTATGAATTTGATAGTTTTATCGGTGCCTACCCATCACGGCTTATCTTACAATCAATACTACATGATACTCTACCCAGTAAACTTGTATCGTACCCCATCGCTATCGTTCGAATCAACTTCTTGCTAATGAGAATGGCATGATTACCTAATCTACAAAAGAGATAATAGCAGGCAAATGAATTCACCTGTTAGTACGTAATATTATATTCGAATTTCCACGAGGCTAACCATTATAATTTATGATGAAATTTCAAAACTAGTTTGAGCCTAGTTATCCACAGTATCAATTGAGTCATATTCTCGTTATTGTAAATTGAATTTCGCTATTGACTATGAAATTGCAGACACTACTCTAAATATTGCCTGCGTCCTCTTGACGAAAGTTAAACACACCCTTCTGTCAAGCTATATTTTCTAAAACTTTCCTTTTTGCTCGGGGACGATGTCAAGAAGTTTTCCAGTCTTAATACCGCTTTCAATGTTTTCCAAGGCTCTTGCCTCAGTCTCGATATGAGTCTCTACAGTCGAAGTACCAGCATGAGGGAGCAGCAAAACTCTCGGATTTGACAGAAGCTTGGGATGAATTTTAGGCTCAAACTCAAATACGTCGAGTCCAGCTGACAAGATGTGTCCACTGTCAAGAGCCTCTACCAGAGCGTCTTCATCAATAATGGCACCTCTAGCAGTGTTGACAATCACAGCACCAGGCTTCACCTTTGCAATTGTTTCCTTGTTGAGCAAATGATGGGTTCCAGCATTAAGTGGAACAGAAATTGCAAAGGCATCACACTGAGCAAGAAAGTCGTCCAGGTCGGCGACATATTCAGCTATACCCTCCTCTTCCTTGGGCAATTGGTGACGATTATGATACACAATTTTCTTGAAATGAAAAGGTACTGCTTTATCACGAATAGATGCTCCAATATTTCCCATACCCAAAATTCCAAAAACTTTGCCCTTAAGATCTCTACCATCGTAGCTCTTTATACCCCAGTCGCCATTTCTAGCGATCTCAGCTTTCTGATTGAAATTCCTTAATGCGCCTATCAACAAGTAAATAGCAGTTGTTGCAGTAGCTTCACACACGGGACCGGGAGTATTGGACATCTGGATCTTCCTTGCTAGCAAAGCATTAGCATCAACCTTATCATAACCGGCCCCAACATGACTATAGAATTTGACAGACTGTGGCAAATGTGATATCAATTCCTTATCGACATTTCCGACCTTTCTCTCTGCATAGTAAGTTGCATATATAGCAACAATTGATTGATAGGCCGGGGTAGCAAGTGCCTTCACGAATTCCTCCCGATTAGCAGACTTATCCAAGATTACATCAAATTGCTCAGAAAATTTCTTGAGTGCTTCAGTAGCAGAGCGGACAGGTCCAAACAAAAGTACTTTGCTTCTCGTAGCTCCAGTCATGATATTACAACGTTGTTGATGGTAAATGGCTCAGTTGATAAGCATGGCGAAATCACGTATCGGATTTTATCATCGGCCCGGACTTGATCGTCCAAAAGAAGCAACTTTGTAATCTGCAAAATGATCGTAGGAGAGTCAAAAATAGCAGAATTACAGAGAAACACCGGGCCAGGAAGCAACAAGTACGCTTTAACAAGAAGTAGAAATTCTTGATTATTTTGTTCTTGTCATTTCATTATCTGTTATTCCAGTCTTCCTAGTCGAATTTGGGCACAGCGGAGCTCCTCAACACACCCTATCTGGCCCAACGATCTCTGTATCTTGACCGAGCAAAAAATTGGCGATAAGATACGTTAATCTTTGGTTTCAAAGTAGCTCCAATACACCTGGATTGTTTCCTCATGAGGTGTGTTTTTGGACTCGTGGGTGCTCAATGTCAAATTGTCCAACGTCCTAAGCTATAGGTTTTACAGCTTCCCACATAGGGCTCATATTTATGAAGCGCAAATAGGTGCCACAGCACCGTACCACCAAAAGAGAAAAACTGTACAGCCTGTATACGGCGGAGTGGTTGAAATACAATTACCTCATGAAACGGCCAAGCCGAATATTGTCAACTGACTTTATTAACGCAGCTTCCGAGATCCTTGTTTAGGTATTTGGTTGCTTTGAGTGACTGGTATGACTCCTCGCTCGTATTACGCTGTCCCGTATTTGTAGCCGTGAACATTTTCAGGGGAAAGGGGACGGAGATACAGGACTCCCGCATATGACTTCATCGAGCAATCAACTTATGCTGGGATATTACAAGCAAGGTCTACTTGGAATCGCAGCTGAGTAAGGTGCTGTTCTATTTATAAGAATAGTCAATCAAATGGTTGTCAGCTGGACCATAAAATACCTCTGGATTTACACAAAAAATGTATATTATCATTCAACAAATTGGCTGCCGACCACTCGATCACTTGAGACAGATAGATTGATAACTACCGCACTTGGGCTATTGTGGATGTGGATATGTTTAAACAAGAAATAGGTCATACGTCCGTTTCCGCGGATTAAGCTTTTTTGCCGAGGAATATGACCCAGTCGGTCTTTGTTCTGCTTAAAAATAATTTGCTCATCTACAATATAGATTTGGCTTGCGAGGCTGTGTTGGTAGTTGGCTAATTTTGACTAGTTGCCGACGTTATTGCCTTTAGCAGTGCTTGACGGAGGAACCCTGCTCCATGGACCCTAAACCTATACTTTTATCCGATTTGGCAATTTTCGTTAACTAAGGGACATGTGTAATTCCACCCGAGGTACCATATATTGTATTTGAATTGGTTTTTATATTGAATAAAATATTTGAATTATTATTGATATTATTAACCAAGAATTCTGAGTGGGTTGTGTTTTTCCACGAGTTTTATTGGAGAGTTTTTGTTAAATTGTGGGCCTCGGTTGGACGGACAATTATTCGAACGCAGCCGCATGACTAGCATACATGCCGAAAGAACAAAATGCTTCATATAGGGGAGAAAAGCATATATAACGGGGCTTTGGTCTCCTGTATCTGTGCTAGCCTCAAAGTCCCCATTTCAAAAGAATTTTGGGCTTTTCCGATTGCTATTAGTATTAGTTGATAAGTCATATTCTATACATCAACTGCTTGCTTTGCACAACGTCCCTTGTCAAACCTATACGATAGACAAGCCAGCAACTCTGAGACTGATTTCCGGTGGTTAACACTGTTTTCCTAGTTCAAAAAAAATTACCTTAATTACCATTTATTTTCAAGAATGAGTGATCAAATTAAGGAAGAGCCTGTGCTCTCTGATTCTGAGGGTCCTGCTTTAACCAACGAGCCATCGCCCTATCATCCAGAATCCAGTGATGAAAGTGACGAGGCCAAGGCTGAGCTACACAGAGTCAATTCTGGTACCTCTATGGATGTTCTTTCTATTCACCTGTCTCGAGAAGAACGTGAAGAATCTAAGAGAGAGCATAAAGTAGCTTTCGATGAGCTGGACTGGGATGGCCCTGATGATCCAGAAAACCCTTATAACTGGAGCAATCTGAAAAAATGGTACAACACACTTTCTACTGCTATGATTCTTTTGGTTGTTTCTTTGGGATCCTCCTTATATACTTCCTCCATTTTTGAATTGGAAGTTAAGTTTCATATTTCCCGTGAAGTTGCAATTGTTGGCTTGACGGTTTACTTGATCGGATTATGCTGTGGGCCAGTAATTGGAGCGCCTCTTTCCGAGATTTTTGGTCGTCGAATTGTTTATATTTCAACATTCCCAATTGCTATTCTTTTTACTATGGGATATGGTCTATCTAATAATACCGCAGCTTTGCTTGTGTGCCGATTCTTTGCCGGTCTTTTCGGATCCCCTGCTATGGCTGTTGCCGGAGGTACAATTCTTGACCAATGGAGAGCCGATATGGTTGGTGTTACTATGACAGTTTTCTGCCTAGCCCCATTTCTTGGTCCCGTTATTGGTCCCATCATTGGTGGCTTTGCAGTACAGCGATATTCATGGAGATGGACCGCTTGGATTCAATTAATGTTCTGCGGTCTGGTTGTCGTCTTGTTAATTTTTACGGAGGAGACCTACCGACCCGTTTTGCTTCGAAGACGAGCAAAAAAGAGAGGAATTGAGGTTTATGAAAAGAAGATGAAACCCATGGAATTTCTCGTTTTTATTTTGGGTTTTACTATCACTAAGCCTGTCAGTATGCTTTTTTCTGAGTTGATTGTTCTTTTCTTGTCAATCTATGTTGCATTCAATTTTGCTATTCTCTACGCTTTTTTCGAAGCGTACCCTCTTATTTTTATGAATGTGTATGGAATGTCTCAGGGAGTAGGTGGTCTGCCGTTTATTGGTATCGGCATCGGCTTGCTAGGTGGAGGATTGTTGTTCATAGCCAAGGACCGATGGAGTTTCCACCACCCTAAGCTTGATGAAAATGGGCAGAGAGTTCCCACTCAAATGAAAGATTTGATGATTCCAGCTAAGATTGGTGCAGTTTTGCTGCCAATCTCCATGTTCTGGCTTGGCTGGACTTCAAAGAAATCTGTGCACTGGATGGCACCCACAGCAGCCGGTGTGTTCTTTGGAGCCCCTATGATTCTCATCTTCTTATCGTCATTGCATTACATTTCAGCTTCTTATCCTCCTCAGTTTTCTGCATCTGCTCTTGCTGCAAACAATTTGCTGAGATATACTGTGGCTGCAGTATTTCCTCTTTTCACCATTCAAATGTTTGAGAAAATGCATATAGACTGGGCTTGTAGCTTTTTCGGTTTTGTTGCTATCGCTCTCATGCCAATTCCATGGGTTTTCACATATTATGAGGATTATATTCAGACCCACAGCCGATCTACTAGAAAGGCCTTGGCTATCAAGGCTGCTGAAAAAGCTGCTAATGAACCAAAAGTATGATTCTGGTCTGTTAGAAAAGAATTGTGCGAGATGAAAGCTTATGATAATGATAATGGTAACAACAAAATCCAATTAATTAATTAATACAATACTATTCTTGAAATTTGACCCGTAGCTGAATGTTCGTCCTGGTGTTCTAAGCTGTGAAGTAGTGCCCTTCAGCTAGCGTAAATTGGCTAGTCGTCCAAGAACCTTGACATCTATCTAATATCAATACAAAGAAAACCAACCAGTGCGACCCCATAGGTGTGTTCCGATTACGGGGGTGTGATCATGTGCAGTATCACGAGTGGATCTTTCCCATATATAACAAGCAGGTTTGTCCAAGATGCAGAGCTTTGACACTTCGCCAAATTCCCTGGGCGACATTGTTTCTGAAACATCCTCCAGGAACCAGATGGATCGAGGGGAATTGTCCCATGCTTGTCCCACTATTTAAAACCAATAGATAGTCTACAACCGGCCCACGAAATTACCGATACCTTTTCAAGCACGGCTTGAGCATTATCAGGTTGCAGCGTGACCGTTGGTGTGGCGATCATTTTAATCACTTGATGCCCATGTATGGTTACCTCGTTGAAGATCGCCAAATAGGTTTTAACCATTTCAAATAGCCCTTAGAAGCGAACAGAACAGGTTATTGGTCGGAACTATAAGTCCAATCTGGTAATACTACTATTTACTGTCTAGCAAACGTTCAAACCGGATCTTGCCATCTGCAGACGCCCTTATTTCAACGCCCAGATCAAACTACCTAAGACAATAGCACTAGCCGTTTTGGGATATTACCCTGGATTGATTTACAGCCACCTAATCCAGCCCTGCCCAACGGTTTTCTCAGCTTGGAAAACGGCTCCTCCCCTCCTGGAGTCTTATATACCCAGCCTTCTTTCATTTTTTCCTTCATCATCTATACCGGCGTGGTTGACAAGATTACCCCGTGGAATCACGCCCTTTACACACCACGACGACAGATCAGCGACGGTGGACATTACGGTGATACGACGCTCTCAGACGCGACACTGAAATTATCAGCTGATTTTCCACCTAGCACCCCTTTGTTTTTTTTTTAATAATTTCATTGCCCTGTTTGGACCTGCGCTGTACACAATACGCTTTTTTAATTGATAGCAATTTCTCGTCTCCCGAACAAGCTGTTAATTTTGAGGCATGGCAAACAGCGGTTGTCATCATCTTCCGAGCTTGGAGGAAATGCTCGAGGATAAAACCTCGAGTCCTTGGAGCTTGAAGGAATTTGAGAGGTTTTTACGGTCTAATCATTGTTTGGAGAGCCTGGAATTCTATCTTGAGGTTAAAAATTACGCCCGCGAAGCATCGGCTTACGATAATTCCGACAAGACCACGACTTGTCCTACATTACACAAACTTTGGAAGAAGATTATTCACACATATATATCAATCGACGCACCAAAGGAATTAAATATCACCGACGATCACAAACGAAAGCTCACCGGTCTTGCCGCTTGTGAAGCATCACCACCGTCAGAACCTAATGTCATCAAACAAGTTCTAGACTTTGCCATAGAGACTATTCGTGATGGCGTGTATCTTCAGTTTGTGAATGAGCAGAGTTTTTACAACATTCTATGTGCTAGGAAAAATGCCTCTAGTGAATCTCAACACACTGAAACATCTGTTGGCAATTCCGGGATGGATACATGTTCGTGCTATATAACGGGAAACACGGAATCGCGGGATTTGACATGTTCTCCGAATGGGCCCTCCACACAAGCGAGAGGAGGTAATAGTACCGATAGTCTGGTGAGTTTCCAGGCAGTAGATCGGAAGAGTGGTAACGGAGGCAATGATAGTGGCCACAGCAGCACTGCTCAATTATCTCCAAGCTCGCAGGAATTTTCGGAAGATGGAGATTTGGTAGCGCAGACCGTTGATATAGTAGAAGATACAGGCTCACCGGAAGCATCAGGCCAAATTTCGTCCTCATCATATAAGCGGATCTCAATTCTACAACGACATGAGCAAATCCGTGGCGACGACCCTTGCATATCCTGCAGTGTCGGTGACAAAACCAAGAGTAACCATTGGAAGAAAGTCAGCGCTCGGTTGCGAAAACTTGTCGGATGATTCCCCTTGTTTTCTACAGACTATCTATTTATCATCATGCCCTATTCCCGTCTCTGCCCCGCCTTGTCCGTCACGAACCTGTACACACACAGCATATATTTGCATCATAATGGTTTTGTTATTCTATCGTCGATGTTATGAACTACCATTCCAATGTCCTTTTTATTTTATTTTATTTTATTTGACATGTCTACTTTATTATTATTATTATTATTATTATCATCATTATTACAATTTTTTGGTCTCAAATTTCCATCCTTTAGGCACATTAGTATTTAAGCATACAATCTAATTCTCCTTGGCCATTGTTACGAATTCTTGCGCATATCGTGTGCTCATTTCAGCATGAAATCAATACATGGCGGCGAGTCCCGCTAAAGTCCGCGGAGAGACCACCCGCAGGCAGCTGGAGAAGCTTCCATCATGCTAAACATGGAAGGAAGTGCATTTGGAAGCTCACCCAAATGATCGCCCGAGAGCCCGCGTTCTCCGCACTGCTCAAGCTTACCTGTGATTTCTCAGCTCTATGAGGCTTGACATTACAAATCACACCGGCCCACACGCACACACACTCACGTAATTAGGCATAAAAACGCAACAACCCACACTAGCGGGAAAATCGTTTTTACACTAGCTGTGAGAATAATATTAGAAAGTTCACAAACTAGCAGCAGATAATAAGAACGAAAGAGTTCTTTGCTAGTGAGAGACCTTTTGTACTTTTAATCTTTTGATACTGGCTCAGAAATGAGTCAGGCTCCGTTACCACGGGCCGCTGCGGTTGCAATTATATCCCGTGCTTACAATTCTTACCGACGGCGAAAATCTGCCAATAATTTGAGACAAGAAGCACCATGGCTATTCACCTGGGCTAGTCCAGGCAATTTAGATATTGATGAAGTACAGAAATGGATCAACGACAGGCATATTCAGGAATCAATATGTCGTTTCATGGAGCTTTTGGGCTCCGATAAGACCTCTTCGCTGTGTCACAGTAAGATGATACTCATGGCTTTCATGCTGACCAAATGCCCGGACCTACTCTGTGGAGACAACCCAGACACTACAGCGTCTTCTAATTCTATGGCAGAAGACTATGAGATGGTAGAATTAGCCCGAATTCTTGGTGGCCATTTTGTCAATGTTTGTGATCATTGTGATGACTGGATAAGCAGACTCCGGTTTGCCGATGCTTATTCTGCCATGAGTAAGCAGTTTCTTACATGGAAAAAGAATGATGCTCAGGAAATCATAAAAAAAAGCTTAGAGAAGCTGAGCTCGTGTATTATTCGGTGTGATGAAATCAAAAAGGGTATCGCTGCTGGAGATATCGATGCCAAGAACAACACAAACCGACTAAAATTGTTCAAAATGCAGAGCCAGTACCATTATGTGATGATTTTGAAGGTAGTTGGAAGTGCTAGAAAAACCAAGCAGCTTGTGTCTTGTCACATGTTGAAAGTCAGGTTTTTCCAGCAGCTGACTAAGACCATGGGTGGTGCTAAACAGTTGACTGCTACCGAATGGGTCGAGGCCGACGACGAGCTTAGTACTACAAAGTTGAGAATGGCTCTGATGATGAGAAGGCTAGGCATGGAAGCTAAGGCCCCGCGTTATGGCTCTCGTATTGTAGAATACGACGAGGAGATCGTACAGATATGGTGCGGAAAATTTCACGAAATTGAGTCGAACACCATGAATACGATTCTGAATGAATGCGAGAATACCTTTTCACCACAGCATCAGATTATGTGGGTTCCTGCATTTTTGGACTACATATTGTGTGTGTTCAAGACAATCACTGCTCCTCAAAATAAAGAATTACAGGAAGAATATTCCTCTTTGGACATGGATTTTGCTCTACAAGAATGCGAAATGAATTGTTTTGGTGTCAGAAAACTTATTGATTGGATTGTTTGTGTTCTTAAACGTCTTAGTCTTGGGCAGAACCGATCTGACCGATTGAAGAGGGTTAGTGAAGTGTATGAATTTTTACAGCAGGGAAATTTCCGCGAAGCTATCCTATTATTAATGTCTACCATAATGGAGCTACGCATGGACTACTGTGATGTAACCGTTAATCGGTTTGCATCTAACGTGGAGCAGACCAATAGAGAGGCAAAGGAAAAGAAAGAAAAGCCATCCAATGAGCTTATATTATTTATTAGAGATTTTCTCCGCGAACAATCTCATGTCGTGAAATTGAGCAGATGGTTGCGGGCAATTCCCTCCACCGAGGACCATTTACTCAACAAAGACAAATATTACCTATTATACTATAACTATGTGGAGTATTTGCTTGGTCCCTTCAATTTGAAGGACCTTCCAGAAACCATGGAAATGCTGAGAATTCCTATCGTCAATGCTAAGCTGATGCTCGAAGACATCATTCGAGGCTTTGCTATGCTGCAATTTGTGGTTGGAGTTAGCGGAGATGGAGGCTGCATTTCAAGGTTGAAGAAACAAATTTTGAATTTGCTTGCTACTCCAGGTCTACGAGATAATGATAGCCTGATACTAGATAAGTTGATGGACAGCATTGAACAAGAACGACCAGGGATGACCACCGCAGAACTGAAGTTGCTGAGAGGATTGCTTACAAAATGTTTAGACCGGAATGATGATGTCGTAAGTTTGGCTCGAGCAAGAATGAAGAAAACTTTGTTGGCTGCTTTTCAATCCAATACTGATGAGATCAAAGCTATTAAGGGCCATTTGGACCTTTTTAGTTGTGAAGTGCACAAAGCAGTAGAGCTATGCTTAGGTATCTGGAACTTGTCGTTGGAGACATATGAACCGATTTACAAAAGCATGATTGCTTTACGAAACACCGGTACTTTAGCAAGCATGGACGGCAGATTGGAAAGGAGAGGACGGGTAGTAGTGGACAACTGTGATTCCATGACAAGCATGGAGGTCGACGGTTAAGAGGCTCTTAATCTTTTATTACGAAATTTATGAATTGAAATTCATTGTTATATTGAGCAGGGATGCTCGAAATCTATTTATCATAGTGCAATAAATATTAATGCATGCATCTTAATTAATGAATAAGTGAGTACATACGTGTAGAATAAGTGTTGCTAGATGAGGTGGCACGTGACCTCTTGACAAAAACAGCCGACAGGTACTCAGGGATTCTGCCAGATAGCTCATAGCTGGACAGAGTAAAATAGCACTTTTTTATTCTCCACCAAAGCTAAATATCACCGAGAAAACCTTTCTTCCCCTGCCCCCCCTCTTTTTCTGTTGGTATTGGTGATCGTCGCTGTCAATAAGCCCCTTTAAGCCCTGCGCCGCATTTTTTGCTATCATTTGACAACCCTCCAACAATTGACGTTGCTTTACAACTAGCTACAGATACAATGGTTGATGAGAAGGTGAGTGTCAAGTCAACAAACAGAAATTGTGTAAAGGATTCACGAGTCTAACTATCTAGGAGTTGCTGTAAGTGATGATAAATTATGCCAATGGCAAGATAAAGATACATGGTGTTTGCGGAGAGCGTGATTGTTGAGGTTTTGTTTGCCAAATTGCTCTGTGACCAGATAGCACAAATGTGCTATTAGACTTGCTATGTAGTTAGTTTTGATCATTTGTGTCTGAGAATTGAGATCTCATTTCATTATGAATATCTTCATTATTCTAGATACAAGAGCGATAATATTCCACCAGGCTTGATGGTTTTTTACTAACATGTTTACAGCGCATCATTCCCTAGCAAAGCACCAGAATCATTTGGTCCCGGATACCCGGGAAACTTGACTGCAGAGCAGCAGAGTACCTTGGAAGAATTCCGTGCCAAGCTGGAAGCTGCAGGTTATAAAGATCGACTTGATGATGCCACATTGTTGCGATTTTTGCGAGCTCGAAAGTTTGACATTCCAAAGGCTACACAGATGTTTGAAGCATGTGAAAAGTGGAGAGCAGAATTCGGCACCAATACTATTTTGACAGATTTCCATTACGTTGAGAAATCCAAGGTAGCTCAATACTACCCTCAGTTCTATCACAAGACTGATAAGGATGGTCGTCCTGTTTATGTTGAGCAGTTGGGGGCAGTCAAAATTGCTGAAATGTACAAGATCACCACTCAGGAACGAATGCTGAAGAATTTGGTCTGGGAATATGAGGCCATGTGCAAATATAGACTTCCTGCCTGCTCCCGAAAAATGGGCTACTTGGTCGAGACCTCATGCACCATTATGGATCTTAAGGGCATTTCTCTTTCAACTGCCTCCCAGGTCTACAGCTACATCAAAGAAGCCAGTGTGGTTGGACAGAACTACTATCCCGAAAGAATGGGCAAATTCTACTTAATTAATGCTCCCTTTGGATTCTCAACTGTCTTCAATTTCATCAAGAAGTTCCTCGATCCCATCACTGTTGAGAAGATCCATGTTCTTGGCTCAAAGTATCAGACCGAGCTGCTTGCTCAGATCCCTGCCGAAAACTTGCCCAAGAAATTCGGTGGAACCTCTGATTCCCAGGGTGGAGTGGAGCTTGCCGATGACGGCCCATGGAGAGATCCAAAGTACGTCGGGCCTGAAGGCTTTGCCCCTGTTGCTGGTTCAATTGTTGAGCCTACTGAGACTAAGACTGCAGCTGCCCCTGCTGCTACGGACACTGCTAAGGCCCCGGCCCCTGCTACTGCTTAGAATATTTGTGCACAATAAACAGCTGTTGTTTGCGCCCCATCTACTCCTGTTTTTTTTCTCTTTATATGAGCTAGATAGATAAGGTTTAATAGTAAATAACCCTCGACAAGATATACTGAACGGCCCAGGATGAATGGACTGGTGGGATAAGAGCCTATATTCATATGACAATACAGAAAGCTTCTGGCATTTAGGACCCTCTCTGTTTTCCAGACTCTAGTTATATATTTCCCACCTTGTAGGTGCAATGGGGGTGCAATACCAGCGGTGGATTTAGTCGGTGTGTTCATATTCCAACAGCGTTCGGCTAGCTTCCTTCTTCATCATTTCACCAGTAAAAACTACCATCCCACACACCTCATTGCGACTATTTACTAGGGAGATCAGAAAACAACAAAAATATGAGTACAGCGGCAAGACGACGGCTTATGCGTGATTTTAAGAGAATGCAACAGGATCCTCCCGGAGGTGTCTCTGCTTCTCCTGTCGCTGACAACGTGATGATGTGGAATGCTGTCATCATAGGGCCAGCCGATACACCCTACGAGGATGGCACTTTCAGACTAGTTATGCAGTTTGACGAACAATACCCAAACAAGCCCCCAAAAGTCCGATTCATTTCCGAAATGTTTCACCCTAATGTTTATGCTAGTGGAGAGCTTTGCCTAGATATTTTACAGAATCGATGGTCTCCTACTTATGATGTGGCGGCCATTCTCACCAGTATTCAGTCTTTGCTGAATGATCCGAACACTAGTAGTCCTGCCAATGTGGAGGCTGCACAGCTTTATCGAGATCACCGAAACCAGTATGGAAAACGTGTTCGTCAGACTGTTGAGAGCAGCTGGCATGAGGCATGAATAAAGTGTTAGACCGCACCACACCGTACACCCCTCTCCCCCGGTTTTCGGCATGGCTTGTTTGGACCACAGTTCCATCTTGATTTATTCATCTATGGCTATTTAGATCTTGTCAAAAAATGAGGCATGTCGTTGCTTGATTGCCACTCTGTGCCTTTGAGTTTTGAATGTGCTCAGTTGTTGCTTTGATCGGGCCCCGTACTTCTTATTTTTATAGGCCTTATATATATATATTCGGCCCCATTTCAGCCTTGTTCGGATTTTCAGCAGCAAAATGCCTGACAAATAGCATAGAAAGGAGGTTGATATCGCATAGTAATGAAAATTGTTTATGATGAATTCTTTCTGGGTACTCGAAACGTTTGTGATTCTTTATTTACATGGAAGCTTGTAGCTAGAAAAAAAAAAAAAAAAAAGGCTATTTCCAGATTGGCTCGGTCTTTGACCTCACAGGCGGAGAGTCTCCGCATTTTAGTTTGCCGCTTTTTTCAAGCAGTCCAAATTGAATGCCTTTGAGCAAGTTATAGACAACGGTTAATGTTGGTGCACCCACATTAAGCCTCTGGCTTTCTCGTAAAACATTTCCCAGAATAGGCTCTAATTCAATCGGATTGCCTTTCTCAACGTCGACAAACATACTGGGTTTGTACCATGTACCATCATCTGATAATAACATGGCCATATCAATACCATCGGGAAGTTTCTTGTTGTGACTCTCCAAGGCCTTATTGGCGATAGTAATCACCTCTTTCATGGCAGGCAAAACAATGCTTTTATCTAGTCCGGATAAATAAAGACGGCCTGTGTCCAAATGGGTCAGAGCTGAAATGGTGTTGAGCGAGCTGTTGTACACCAATTTTCTCCATCTGGCAAAAAAAATGTCATCATTGTAAGAAGCTTTATCACCATATAATTGGACAAATTCTTTGGCAGCTGAAACCTGATTCGCATGGTCTAATGCCTTGTTATCGTAATAACCGACTTGTAAAGCATCGTGCTCCAATTGCTCAATAACCCCATGCCTATTAGTCGCACCAATCATGGAAACACCGGAAAGCACTATATTTCCTGGAAAAGCTTGTGAAACAGGCTCTTCTATATCAATTCCATTCTGAATAAGTACGATCTTTGTTTTAGGGGTAATAGCGTCCCGGATCACATCCTCGGTCTTGACAATTTCAGGAATCACCTTGATACACACAACCACATAATCAAATTCTCCTACAGCACTTTTTGCCTCGGAAATACTTTTAACAACTCTGGTGGGTCTCCAACCGTTTTTATTTCCGTAATCTGGACTCTTTATCTGGAAGCCTTTTTCAATTACCTTGTCATAGTCAGATCTCAAAACTGACGTCACATGTGTCTTACCATTTTGTTCTAACGCTAAAGATGCAATTGTTCCAACGCCTCCTGAACCAATTAAAAGAATTTCAGTCATTTGATATGAAAATCAGTGCTGTTGCATGTTAAAGATTGTGGTGCATAGCACATCTTTATAATTCAGTCACACACGGCTGGTACCGATAAGCCTAAAACAGTTAAAGGAAAGTGATGGCGAAGAAAACCGGGACCCTCTGCTAAAATCCAATGCCAAATGTCAAAAAAAGTGTTAAAATTCTTGAGAAATACTGAATATTCGAAGTGAGTTATAACAAGCGAGCACTAGCTGGTAAAATAATACATATAATGTCGCGTCCCATGACTATCTCTGTTTTAATCATGACCGCGAGTAGTACTAGACTCACTTTTTTTCTCTTCTTGCCTTATATTCATTGCACCTAAATATTGAAGCTGACTATAGCTGCTATGTTAGACCTTTTATTTGGGTTGTCATTTGGAGTGCTAGCCGCCACGATCTTTTTCTTTACTTCTTTCGCAGAGCTCCTTCTGAACAGAACAACATTACTGAAAGCTAAATTCCTGCAAAAATATAGTAATGACAATCATAAGATCTGAATCATCTATGACTGATTTTCGGGAAATACGCAGAGTCGACTGGGCCAAAAAAAATTCTTTTACTCGCCGAGAGGGCTATCGGACTAGCGCTGATAAACACCGAGAACGGGTTAAACAAGAAAAAAGCGCAAAGAAATACCAAAATGATTATTCTAGCGATTTGAGAAATCTGGAATATATCCAATTGGGCTCCTCTAGTGAGTTCGGGGATAGCATGAACTCGGCCCCTTTGGAGGTACCGCATTTGAACACACCTTTGATGCCATCCGATTCAGACACTTCTGGATATAAGGATGAAGATTGCATTCAAGGAAAACATATACTAAAAGAGTTCAGAAAATATCGCACTGTGTTAGGAGAAATTAATACACTTGATAGCGAGCGGAACAAGCAGGATAAAGCACTTGGTTTAAATGACGCCAGCTCTCTGCACAACAAGACTGCTGAATGGATCATAGCTTGCAAAGAAGAATCAACTGAAATGCCTCTTCAAATAGCACATATTGAGAGACAAGAACCGCGATTTTTTGATGGACCTCTTGAGCTTTCAAATTGCTCGGAAGACTCCTTCTGTAACAGCGATCACGATGGATACAGGGACATAATAAGCGAGTTTTTCCCATACCATGACTTTTTCTGGAATGACGAGCTACAAGAAATCACTGAAACAAGAGACCCAGCTAGGTTTTTGTACTACGAGACCCCAGCAGTCACTAATGCTAGACCCCATGAACTTAGGCAGAATAGTGGACGTGAGATCATTGCTCATCAACTGAGCTCTATTTCTACATCTGTAAACCATTACGACAAAGACGGACCTTATAGGGGAAGATCCTACGGAGAAGATGAGGTTTCTTTGCTTTGCCCTCCGCAAAAAGCAAATCGTCAGCCTCCGGAAGTCGAGGGCTATTTTTCAATGATAATTGAAGACAAAAAGCCCGAAAAAGAAAATGAGAACAAATTGTCAAGTAAATCTCAAAATTTATCAGTCGATCGCGAGGCACAATTAGTTGGAAAGCTATTCAATTCGCAAACTCCAGATTGCTCATCAGCCAACGAAACGGGGTCTCTTGAGCCGGACACCCAGAAATCCAATTCATTTGCAGAGTTATCGGAAAATCGAAATAGGGGCAAAGCTCTAGAATCGTTTGTAACCGAGGCCACAGACTCATCATTTTTAACAACATGGGCCGAAGGATTGATCGAGAGGTTTCCTGCAGAAAATGATCCCAGAGTTTCAATTTACACTCCCAGCACTTCTGCTTACTCTATTGATAAAGAAAGTGTGTTTTTATCCGAGGCGAGTGAACATTCTAACCATGGCTTAAACAGTGGAAACAAGCATGATTATCAACCGAAGCATTCAGGCACCTCGTCCACAGAGAATACAAGAAGGACCGGAGGAGACTTCAACTCTAACTATCAGGCTAAAGCTAGAGATGCTCATCAAGAGCAAGTGTGCGCACAGCTGGAAAAAACAACCTACGGAAGTGATATCTCCAGCTTTCCTAGTAGAATTGGAAGCAAGATTTTAGGCTTGAGATTGAACCGTAATCTGAAAAAAATGGATAAAGGCAAGAAAAAACAAGATTATCGTGTACCCCAAGTCTCTGAGGCTAGGAATAGCATTCAGCTGGAATACGTTGACTACGGCACTGCAACTATGGATACTCTCAGATCCCATACTACAGCATCCCCCCTTGGCCGTGAATTAGATGCTATGCTAGACGAAGCTATTGCTGATCAACATAAATATGGCCAGGAGGTAGGAAAGATTGAGGATAAGCCAAGTCGACAGTCCAAAGAATGCGAAGAAGACAACTCCAACACACTACCACACAAGCCTAAAAAGATTTTCAAGTTCAAAGAGCATATACAGAAAATGAGAGCTAGACCTCATACATTGATCAAACCAGCAGCCAAAAAAAGCTTAGAATCTTTCTCCAATATACCAAAGGTCTCAGTGCAATATGAGTCGCGTACCACAAGAAGGGGATTGCAGCTCAAGGGAGTTCTTAAACGAGCACTGGAAAGTCGGGAAAATAAGAAGCCTTCTTCTAGGTAATGTCAAGCTTATATGAAAATCCTACTGTGACCTGCAATGGTAGCTACCTTACAGAAGTTTTTGAAAAGAACAAATGGCCATAGATCGAACTAATGAAATGCGAGACGTAGCTTAATAGAGTATACCGTGTGCTTCATGGTTAGTTAGCAAATTATTTGCCACTTCGAACTGATTCTGTGTCTTGTGGAGCGGGGAGAAACAATTCAGGTATAACCAGTGGCAGATCAAGTATATCTCTGATGACAAAATCTCCAGCCTGTGGTTCAGGAACAGGGTCATCTGGGTCAACATAATGGATAGTTTTGAACCAGTGCTCGACATCATGAGCTGCTTTAATATTAATATAACTGTCATCAACATAGTATGACTTTTCAGGAACAGCCTGTGCATCCCTAAGGGCATTAGCAAAAGCTCCATGCTTGGGCTTGCAGATGAGGTCCCTTTGAGCATAGTCACAATAAGTGATTCCTTCGAATAGATCATCAATTCCAAGAAGTTTTACGACCCTTTTACCATGATTCACATAAGCATTTGTGAAAAGCCACAATTTCACTTTGGTTTTATCAATGCGGAGTAACATTTTTCGGAGCTCAACATCTGGCTTCAGTATATCATCCAAAGGTAACGCATCGTCAACCTCTTTATTATATTCAAGAGCATTGATATGATCAAACCGCACCAGGCCTTCAATAGCTAGGCCATACTGCGTGTAATATTTCCTATGCAAGTAATCAGCAGCTTCGTCGTTGAGCTTCAGGTGATTGACGAAGAACTTGTGGATATACTCTTGCATCAAACCATGAATTGCCAGAGATTTTTTGTAAAGACAGTTGTCTATGTCAAAAAAGAAAATAACCCGATCATCTTTGCTTGCAGTCATTGGTGTTATATCTATAATCTACACTGCTCTTTTATGTTGTAATGTTGGTGTTCGGTATTGTAAACTAGACCCGACTCTGGGAGCCTCGGGACGGTCTCCTACCCTTAGAGCCATATTTGGGTCCGATTTACGCTAATGACTCTTCTTAGCAGTATCAGGCAGCGCCGATAAGCTGATATATAAAGTGACAAGGTGAAGTAGCCAAGTTGACATCATTTACTCGAACCACCATGAAACCATCGCGGAGCCTTGCAAATCACTCACAACGACTGGCTATGGTCAGTAACGGGCATGCTGCGCCTGGTAATATTGGACAGTATACATACCCCAAGGGATCGAAAATCATTAACCCTCGGCATTTTTATCAGAATACAGTTTTGCTTGACTGGGCCAACAAGGATCCAAGGCCTATATCTTTGAGACAGCTTGCCTTTTTTGGGCGTCGTTTAACCTCTGATAGAATCATTTCAAGTGCCAATTTTGTAAGGCAGGAGCTTCCCGTGCGATTGGCTCATCGAATCAGAGATATGCAGAGGTTACCGTTTGCCGTGATGAGCAACAAGCATCTGGGAAGTGTTTACGAGCTGTACTATATTGCGTTTGATCAATTCCGTAAAACACCCGTTATTTCAGATTTGAAAGATAATGAGAAATTTTGCGAAAAGCTGAATCATTTGCTTCAGGCTCATGTCACTGTCATCCCCCAACTGGCTATGGGAGTCATTGAGACTTCTGATGAGCTGATTGACAATGGAAAGGGTCTGGTCAACCGTCTGGACCAGTTCGTGGGATCCATGCTATCTTCTCGAATTTCTCGTCGAGTTATAGCTGAGCAGCACATCTCATTAACTAAAAGCTTGGAGTCAGGTCACAACAAATATGATAAAGATCCTGATTTTATTGGCGAGGTGTTTCTACAATGCAGTGCAACTGACACTATCAAGAAATGTCATGAATCAGCCAAACTTTTAATTAGCGAAATATTACCCAACAGAAGAATGCCAGATCTCATTCTCGAGGGTCACTTAGATGCCACTTTCCCTTATATTCCCGCACATTTGGAGTATATCATTGGCGAAATCATGAGAAACTCTGTGGAAGCAACAGTCAGGCATCATGATACCTTGGCACTTTCTGGACAAGAATTACCCCCTATTTTGGTAAGCATATCAAACACACCCCAAAATGTTTATCTTCGAATTTCCGATCAAGGTGGCGGAATTCCAAAAGAGATGCTGCCGTACATTTGGTCCTTCTCCAAACAAGGTTCTCCAATGAGAAGAATTGACAGCTTCAAGACTGTACCACGTTTCCAAGGAGTCTCTGGAGAGGTGAATATGGATAATGCCATTCCTTCATCTTTAGGAAGTCTTGCGACTCGCCCTCCTGATGTGAAGCTCGGAATGGGTTTACCTCTTAGTAGAGTTTACGCCGAATACTGGGATGGATCATTGGAGCTTCACAATTTGGAAGATTATGGGTGCGATGTCTCTTTGAAGATATCACGGCTCGGAAACAATATTGAAAAGTTACAGCTTGATCATGTTTAAATCATTCCCTTAAGATAGCATACCTTATAGTAAAAGCATTATTTATTTTGACTTTGAGACTTTGCTACCCACTAAGTCACTAGATTACATATTTAAGCATCCTTGGTCTCCTCAGCCATGTAGTGCAAATATGCAGCAAGAGTCTTGGCACCCTGAATGTAATTGCTGATGTTTATCTTCTCATTAGTGCTGTGAGCACCATCGTCACCTCGTCCGACAGGGAGTAAGATGACAGAAGTCTTGAGGTTATCCTGGAAACTCAAAGTGATGGGGATGGAACCACCTTCTCGAGTGAGGTCAGGCTCAACACCCCAGACATCCTTAGTAGCTCGGCTGGCAGCTCGGAAAGACCAGTTATTAGGATCAGAGACCCAGTAATCACCACCATGGACGAGTTCAACCTTGATGGCATTTTTAGAGCCAAGCTTGGCAAATTCAGCATTAACGTGATCAATTACAATCTGGTCAAGTTTAGCAGGCTCAATATTAGGAACCGTTCTAATAGAAAACTTGCCAATAACACGTCGAGGAATGACAGTTTTAGCACCAGGGCTGTAGAAAGCACCTTCAACACCATGGATGGAAAGAGATGGGAATCTCCATCGAGCCTTCAAAGCATCCTTGACATTATCCTGAATGATGGTCTTGGATCCAATGTTATCCTCGAGTTCGTTGAGCTCAAACTTGATGCCATCGTAACGCTTGTCTTCTTCCTCAGTTACAGGAGCAACCATCTCGTCAATTCCCTTGATCAAAATCTTACCCTTGGGATCAACAAGAGTGGTGAAAAGATAACTTAAGTCGACCATGGGCTCGTGAGTAATACCACCGAACAAACCAGAATGCAGGTCTGCAGCAGGGCCGTCAATCTGAATACTGTAGTACTGGCAACCTCGAACACCATAAGTCAAAACAGGCTGTTTAGTTCCGAGCCAGTAATTGTCGGAAATACAGACAGCATCAGTTCCCTTGAACCACTTGTCAGCCTGATCCTTGATGAGTTCGTCCAAGCCCTCGGAGCCCGATTCCTCCATACCTTCGAAGCAGAACAAGAGATTGACAGGGAATTCAATACCCAGTCGCTTGTGAACGTCCAAAACATTCAACCAATCAATGACGGGACCCTTGTCATCAGTGGCTCCTCGACCGTAAAGAACATCATCACCCTTCTCTACCAAGGTGAAAGGATCAGAGTTCCAGCCATCTTCAAGCAGAGCAGGCTGGACGTCATAATGGCCGTAGATGAGAATGTTCTTCTTGGCGGGATCATTGCCCAATCGTCCAAGAACAATGGGAGGCAAGGCGAGGTTATCGAATCCATCCTGCAGACCGATATCCTGCAATTCTACCTGGACATCAAACGACTCCAGCTGGCTCTTGAGCCAATGGGCCATCTCCACGACCTTGGGTCGATGCTCAGCATCAGCAGAAACAGAAGGGATAGCAACTGCTTCAGCCAATCTGGAAATGAACTCTGGCTTGAGTTTGTCAATCTCGCCAAAAATTTGGTTGATTTTATCACTAGGCATTTTTCTGTTATAGTATGAGGGTGAAGTGGTGAAATTCCTCCTCATCTCACCGCCATGATGTAGTGGGAGCGCCATACGAAAACGCACGGCATTAGGCGGCAAAAGAGGGGATGACGGACTTTCCATCAATCCCCGACGGATTTTCAAACTAAGGCATGTCACTTGAGATAAGCGGAAGGTGCGAGGTCTCAATAAATGTGTTTGGATTATACTCATCTTCCTGTATGCTCTTTAATTCTCTAGTAGATTCCCACAACTATCGCAGCACATACAGACACCCCAAGCTTTCCTCGATGTTTGCACCAGTTGGGAAAGAGAGAGAAAAAGAGGGTGACATTACTAAAGGCATACCAGTGTATTCTGAGTGGGCCGGGTGGAGCTGAGAATCAGTGACTGTGTACCGGATAAGCCATGAGAGAGGAACAACGATTTAAAGCAATGGATCAAACCGACCAGAATAATCGCTTTAGCACGGACTGAAAAAACAGTCCAGGCAATCGGGTGAGTTGAAATCGAGAAAGACGGTAGAAGACGACAAATCAACCTATTTTGACAGTTTGATCAAAACAGAACCGGGCGCCTGATCAATTGCTTTATAAGTACTGATAGAAGCTCTCCAGATTTCCTCCATGCAGATCAAACTTTAAATCATTGTTGACTTTCAGATAGTGTGTGAGATTCATGTTGGTTTTGAGCCCATATTCTCAAGAGTAGAATGTGAGTTGTTGCACGTGATCTGACATGCTAGTGAAAAGACCGAGTATACTGCGGCCGAATTTGGCAAAAAATATCGACCAAAGCCAGCCGACCTACCCGATGCGTATTATTAGAGCTGCTACCGGACGATTATTTTTATGACATGGGGGTCCGACCACCTCCAAGCGACTAGGGCCTGTATTGTATTATTCGCCTGCCTGATTTCTTATTTCCAAATAAACAAAGAGGATATGGAAGCTTTTTGTGATGGGCTACAGATGGCCAGTGGAACAAACAACGGGCACGGCAGCTTAACGATTTTCACCAGATCTCCTCCTCCGCCCCCCCACTATACACCACCCCTTACCCCCAACTCTGGTTCTCATCTTGTTTAGAGACGATGTTTAGCACTAATCACTGCCACTTTGGTCAGCCACGTCCGGGTAAATGCCGATCGTCGTCATCACTCGTAATATGGTCTTGCAAATCCCGCCGGCAATGGGCTACTCCGGTTTCAGGCCGGTTTCATGCCGCTGATTTTTTTTTCTTATAATAGAGAATGAGCTGGTGGCCTACGATTGCTGGCTCAGTTTTCACCAAGGGCTATTCCCTTCTGTTGCAGAATTCCGGATCATGTCGGAGTCATTGCCACTCCAAGTTCCGCGGTGGCTCTAAACTCTCAAAGCTTATTATAATTTTAACACATTGGTGTCTCTGGGGATGGACAGAATGAAGCCGTTTTCAACCCACAGTGGGTGGGTGGTGGTGGCATGGAGCACTTTTGATGCGGTGGTGTGCGTCCATCCCTCCCACCCTCTTTACGGTGGTTTGAACCTCTTCCTCATCAACACACAAGATCTGGATGACTGAAAGGTTTTCCTCGCAGCTGTGGTCGCTTCTTGTAGACGCACAGAAGAATCTAGCGGCAAAAGACCGTATAGACAATTTAGTCGAGAGACGGTGAGTAGTATTAATTTTTATTGGTTCCAGGGAATTGGTGTACGTGAGACCTCGGACTGTGTGTCCTTTGGTTTTAAAGCTTTTCCGTCGGCTTTTTCCAGGGCTCCCAACAAACAGACAACGAACTCCATCAATTAATAAGTGCGAATTTTTTAGTTGGAATCCCCATGAATAATTCTTCAACTGCTGATTTCTTCTTTTCTCACTTTTTCTCGGTGTTTTTGTGGTGGTCTGTCTACTTCTCCAATGACTCAAATATGATGGCCTCCCTTTCTCCCCCCTCTGCCCATACCATTTTTTACCTCCCGCATGCGCGCGCAGACTCACTAACTTTTCTACATCAGAGCTGCTTTTTTAACCCATCACCAAACCAGTACCAGCCAACATCAACCTACAAATATTACCACAACTCTCCAGGGAAATCCGAAAGCAATTTCATCAGAGAATAATCCATCTTCCGCTATGAGCGGTACAGCTCCGGAAAAACAGCGCCGGGCCCCTTTCTCGCCAATGATTACCCCACAGACCCAGCTCACCTCTGACCCATCTGTTGCTATGATTCCATCCCTGGGCCTTTCTTTATTATCTCCAGAATACGACGTCCTAGACCTAGAGGCTCAAAATTTCACAAAGGGACTTTTCAATGGCCAACCTCCATCCAATACCCAGGCTAATGTGCCCATGGTGTTGGACAATAGTCCTTTGTCGATGACCGACTCTCCTCAAGCAAACTCAAGTACAGCCACAGCCACCAGCAATCCTAGTCGGTCAAGCTTCAGTCATACCACTCAGTCTAATAGTAGTCTGGCTGCCTCTAGTAGCCCTGTGAGCTCGCCTTCAAATGCCAGTACAAAGCAGCCCGTTAATGGTGAAGCAAACTCCACAACAGCTGCAATGGCCGGTGAGCAAAACCCTTGTACAAATTTAGCATCCTCTCCTGAAGCGACAACAACACCACACATTAGCATTCCACACCCAGTGAAATCTCATGGCTCTTCACCATTTGTGAATGCTGATGATGCTCATGCAAGAAGTGTCGAAAATCAAGGGGGGTTTGAGTTTTCTCTCGACCCTCTTGCTGTTGAAGGACTTTCATTTAATGATTATTTCATGATGCCCAGCTCGGGGTCTGGAAATGATTCTTCGAGTCCTAATTCAGGCGACAGTTATATTTCAAGGTCGGTTAATGATATATTATATATGAGCAAGCATGCGGACAAGCTGCCAATAGACGGGGTTCCTGACGATTGCTCGGAAAACGGCTTCAGCTTGGCTTCTTCGGTCAACTCGCTGAGAAGCGACCCACCAACATCTTTTGCATTGAACAGTTACCAGAGTCCTCAGGAATCATTTGAGGGAATACTTCCTTCTCATTCTCGCTCAAACAGCATTGTGGGAAGCCATCATAATAGCCAGTCTTCTCAAATGCGACGGTCATCACAGAGTTATAGCGCTCTTTCTCGAATATCATCCAGTACAAGTGTCGCAGGATCCAGAAATGTGAACCGAGGATTCCAAATTGGTCCTTTGTCTAATATGACAGATGACCAGGATACTTTCTCCAGTGCCAGCAGCTCTCCGAAAATACGGCGAACCAGCTCACAAGTCAATGCATCATCATTGCTCCACCAGCAGCTAAAAATGGCTGCTGCAGGAGTCGCTACTGATTCTAGTAGCATATTAACATCACCGCCATCTTCGAGTTACGTGAGCAACATTAATAGCAAATTGTCTTCTGCTGCTCAGTCGCCAAACAGCAGTAGTAGTCAATTATTCAAAGGTGATGCTACCCCTTCTGAATGTACAAACTGTCACACTAGAACAACACCTCTATGGAGACGAAACCCCAAGGGAGAGCCATTGTGCAACGCATGCGGCCTTTTTTTGAAACTTCATGGTGAAGTGCGGCCATTGTCATTGAAGACTGATATCATCAAAAAGCGAAACAGAAACACATCTGGCCCTAATCTACCAGGGTCAGGACCGGCATCTTTTGGCAAACAACCATCTTCCTCTGCTCCTCGAGCTCCCAGCGGAGTTGCGCGACCTATAGCTAGCGGTCCCATTTCTCGAAATAATGCTAGGCATGTGCCTATTGCCCCGAAGAGACCTCTTGTCTTGGCTCCTGCGCCTCCAAAGCCATCGCGGCCTGTTGATATTCGGCCTCAAAGATTAGGTGATTATAAAATGTCTCAACGTGTACGACAGCAAAACGGAAACAAACCTTTAGCTAGAGCTTCTGTCAAATCACCTATAGGTGTTCAAAGTGCACCTGAGGTTGATGTCAAAGAGGAGAAATGGGATTGGCTCAAAATGCAGTAGAGAACATAATGGACAATAAGCTGGAGAGCTTCAAGCACCAGCTCAAGCATGTAGAATTATTAGTTAGGGTATTTATGATTACGAACCGAATGACAAGATTGAAGGGATATATGGTTTAACGGTAAAGACTATCTTCACTCTAATAGCTCAGCTGCTGTAGAGCATGATGAACTATTATGAAGATGAAATACAATATTTTACAATATTTGAAATAATGGAGTGTTTTCTCATAATTTATCGACTATTCAATATCAAATTCCTTAGTTCAATGGCAAAGCATATCCCACCATAAGCTTTACCCATAAAACCACTTCACACAGGCTCATCACCAACCTGGCACTTCCCACATCACTCACTCTACCAACCTGCAATATGCTGGCAGTAGGCTCGAAAAATGCAGACCTGGCCGGGAAACCAACTATCAGGTTGGATGTGCCCTTGAAAACACCTAACGAAGGAATTGTCATAGATTTTATGCGAATGGCAGAGGAGAAGTATGGGTTTGATATGGTCCATCCCGAAGTGAAAGCTGCCGCGCTCGACCTAGTAGGAGACGACGAGGATAATGACGAAATGGAAGAGGAAGAAGTTGATCTTGGAGCTGAAAATGGAGCTACACCTGGAGCAGGCACTTCTGCTACGAAAAAGCCCAAAAATAGGGGTAAGATTGAGGGAAAGTATGATCTCAACGATCCATTCATTGACGACTCGGAAATGCTATGGGAGGAACAAGCTGCTTCCACCAAAGACGGATTTTTTGTTTATTCTGGAGCATTGTTCAGTAAAGGCGAGGCTCCACAAATAGAGCGTGCTGATGGTAGTATCAAGAAAGTTAATGCTGTCACTGCTACTGCTACCGGTGCTAGTACGCCAGGCACTAAGACTAAGCAAACCAGAAAGAAGAAGACAGCTGCTAATGAAAATGCAGACGCACCTCCAAAGAAAAAGGCGAAAAAGAAGGCTGATAAGGACAAGGAAAAAGCAGAGAAGGCAGAGAAGGCAGATAAAACAGACAAGACAGACAAAGAGAAGGGAGACAAAGCCGACAAGCATGAGAAAGCGGAGAAAGCAGATAAAGCAAAAGCTGAAACATCATCTGCGACTAATACATGAACTGCATGAACATAGGGGGAGGGGAGGGACGGGTCATGTAATGCCGTAACATGGCTATTTATTATCATTTCTACATTAAATACTTGGGATCATGAGAAAACACCAAACTCACCACCGCCAGTTGCCCATCGTCTTAATCCTTATTTGTAGCTGTAGCATTAACAAGACTTTCGAGTGCAATATCCAAGATTGCTTTTCTCCTCTGAAGTTCGGCAGTAAGATCTTTGTCCTCAGTTTCAGCCACTTTACTGAAGTCTCGGCATCGCTGATTAAGAGTCTCGACAAATTTCTTACTAGTGGGGATCACCGACGCAAAATTTATCCAGCTCAACAGAACTGGCATGTGTTCAGATAACAGGCCGTCCGACTCTTCAATATCTCTGACGCACTTTTCTATCAAATCTTGGACAACTGAAGACCGCTTGGAGTCCAAATCGATAAACAACTTGGGCGAAGAGCTAGTTCCACTTATGTTGGTACTCTCTAACTTATTGGTAAGTTGCTCGACAGAATCACTCTTCAGACAGAATGCTTTTAGCATTCTCACAGCAGCATCTTTGATGGTCTCGAATGGGCAGTATTTCAATGTATCAACAAGAAACTCAAAAGTCACCTCTGGCTTGTGGAGAGACAAAAGACGGACTGCCAAAGAATAAGTGATGTATCGGCCTTGTTTGTCACTCATAGTAGCACTCATTATCATCAATTGCTGTAAATACCGGAAAAACTCCTCCTTATCGATACTTTGAACAACTTCGTTGGAAACATTTCTGGAACTCCAGACTCCCCAAAACTCAACAGCGTCCAGAATACCCAGGGGAGCTACATCTTCTGGTCGGTCCAATAATTTAAGGGAAATTTTGACGATCTCGGGGAAAGGAATCTCATCTTTTGGATTTCTGTTCTCAAACATAATCTGAGTAGCCAATAGTACAATACCGTCGTCAGAAAGGTTTGAGAATGTACTATTGGAAAGTTGCATATCATCTTCCTCTCCAATATTTTGATTGAGCAACCTGTCGGAATTGGCCATCTTTCTCATTTCCTCGATCGGATCCAGATCAAACGCAAATGCCATTTGGCCAAATCGCTCCATAACCTGAGTCAATCTGTAGGTGTGTAAAGCAATCCTGCAGACACCTCTTCTTTCATCTGGAGAACCATTCTCAACACCACATTTAATCTCGTAGTTGAGTCTCTGTGACCATTGAATTGCAAATCGATCCAAGCAAATACGCACTGACCATGTAACAAAAGTTTGCAATAACTTCTGTTGAAGTACGATTTCTGACCCAGAGACTGGTGTATCTCCATTGTATTCATAATCCCGAGCAAATATATAAAGTCTTCTCATGACGATGCCGATGGACAGTAAAGTAAATTGAGCCATATTAGCAGCTGTTACAGATAACAGCACTGACGTGGCAGTAGCCAAAATCCTCGAAGGATATGCAACATTGAAGCCTCTTAGAGATGCTGACAGAAGCTCATACAATAGAGAAAACTTCAAGTCGAAATACTGCTCCCTAGTTGAATGCTGCTTTGTGGGGATTGAACCACTAGCAGATTCTTTTGACGGTGCACCTCTAAGTGAAACCACCTGCTCATCTTCAAAATAGGGATTTAGATCTGTTTCATCAATGACATCGGAAAACTTCAATTGATATAGCGTCTCTGCAGTTTTAAGAAAAACTTCTTTGTGGTTGCCTTTGGTGGCCAGAATATTGAATATAGCAGCGACTCTCTGAATTATAGGACTATTCCTCAAACCAAGGGTGAAATCAAAATCGGACTGAATGTGTTTCATGAGTAATTCAGGTAGATCCCAGCCAATTGCAAGTACCAGCTCGTCCTGTAATGTTTGTTAGCAGTATCCAAGCATGCCGCAGATATACACGACAGAATTGCGTTGCGTCGCTATATCACAGAATCCAACTTACATCTTGTTCTAACACCTCTTGCAAAGCCTCGATCAATGTCAGGCGCTGATCATCAGAAAAGTTCTCAGGATCACCAAGGTGAATATCCAGCACTGTGCTGTAGCTGATATAGTCTTTATCGACCTTAACGATCATGTTAGCTTACGGATCGAAACAAAAAACAATCGATACACATACTTTTGCCTGCTTTGCTGCTTCCTTGATAGCTTCCAGAGCTCTCTCATAATCTTGCTGGTTTTCTTGTGCTTCGTTGTCAGACATGTTGGCAGACTCAAAACAAGGGAAGGTGGAGAGAGACAGAAGGTGAAGATCCAAAACTCTAATGGACCTACCTAGATGACCAGGTAACGGGAAGGTCACCGAGACAATCAGGCTTTCCAAAAAACTAGAGCAGGAAAACTAGAAATCACATATCCATTTACTAGCAAGGATTAAAAGTATCATGTTGCTTGTTGGATCCAACCAGATTGAAGTAAATCCCATATGAATATCAGGTTCTCTCATCCTTTGGCTTGCCTATATCCCACGGAGAGTATAGGCGGAACAATCACGGAGAGACTCGGGAAATAGTTAACAATCCCGGAAACATGCAGTTTGGATATTATCCAAGACAACTTGAAAAGGCATCCTAAACTATCTTGAGTGGCTTCTCTTCCGTGCCATTCTCGAAATGTGTGGGTTCCTCGCCGCCAATGTCTATTTCAGCCCACCCCAGCTGTATCTTTGCTGCCGCTGACTGGCTCACTTATATTTTGAACTTTTGACTTTGCGCCATACCGACCGGGACCAGTTGATACAGGTTTTTGCAAAGATAACAACAAACATGCTCAAAAGAAACTCAGGGGCTTTCATGCTCTCACTCATCAGAACCCCTAGATTTGGAGTTTTACCTGCTAAACGGGCTTTTTCTGTTGTGAGAAATGGTCGAGTATCCTTATCTCCCCCCGCTTTGACTAAAACTCCTTTCAAGCTACAGACTCGATATTACAGTCCAATTACCCAAGATCCTCCTTGTGTTTTGAAAGAATTCGACGATGTCAAGAAACTAGTGGAAGCTCATGATCCAAACGTTGTAATTGTTGATGTCCGTGAACCTGCCGAATATGCTGAAGGTCACATTCCTACTGCTATTAATATACCATTCAAGAGTAGTCCAGGAGCCTTAGGATTAGATAGTGAAGAATTTCAGGATGTTTTCGGATTTGAAAAGCCCGATACTGACAAAAAAGTTTTGTTCTACTGTCTTGGTGGTGTGAGATCTACTGCTGCAGAAGGACTTGCTGCTACTTTTGGCTATCAAAAACGGGCCAACTACAAAGGTAGTTACGAAGACTGGGTCAAGCATGGAGGAGAAGTGGAGGCTTAAATCACAGCACGATATGTTTACTAAGGCGGTCCTTTTTCTTCCATCATGTCATAATCTTTGCATGCTTACTTTTGTAAATTACTATTGCTGGTGCTGCTACCTGCTGTTGTTTGGACATTCTCTCTTCACTTAATAGTCGTATGTTGGTGTAATTCAATTCATGACAGTATAAATATATGAAATTCTGCTTAGTACGTACTGAAGAATCATGCTGTGGGTCTTCTATCAGGCATTTGTTTCCTCTCTCTAGCCGATACCTTCTTGCGACGACGTTCAATGGCCCTATCGATATCCTTCTTTTTCATGGACTTCAGCTTTTCTTTCAAAACAAATTCTCTCTTTTCTTTTCTGGTAAGATATTTTCCATTTGCCTGAGTTCTCTTAGCTTTCTGCAGCGCCTCATGCTCAAAGTCTCTGTCTTTTAACGTCTTGAGTCGACTGCTCATACTCATTATAGCTTTGTTCAACTGACCTCTCTCCTGGTCATCCTTTGTAACCTTCAACCGATCCTTCATCTCCTTGAGCTCATTCTCCCGATAGTTATTTAGAAATGCATAGTTTGCTCGCGTCTTATGAAGGTCTGCTTTGCCATAGGCGGGATCAAATCGGATGTCTCTGTAGAGACCAGTAGTTTCCTTTTTGGCACCAGGAAGATCTCTAATTACAGAAACAGGTTTTTTGGCAGAAACCTCAGAAGGTGCATGCTTGCTCTTTTTTGAAGAGCCCTGTATTCTATTTTTGCTGCCTCTGTGCGATGAATGCTTCGAGCTAGCACCTTCAGGCTCAGAGCCCGAATCGTCCTCCAAATCTGCTTGAGCTTTACTCAAAGATCCAAACGATACGCTTCCATAAAGGGTTTCCTCCTCATTGTTGGATTCATTGTAGCTATCGTACATCTCGTCCTCCTCCTCGTATTGAGGTTTCTTGTTCCTTCCCTTGAAAGCCATGTTGATGCTGGAAAAAACTTGAAGGGAAGATGAGTGAAAAAATGGCCATTTCATATATACACCATGAAAACAAATTTTGTACGAGAAACCCAACTTTATTTACAAGTAGATATATATTTACAACAATGAGATTTACTCAGAGATATTCTCCTTGATTTTGAGAACTCGACTGTACTGATCAAAAGCCTGTTCCATATCCCGGGTAGTGGCAGTAGTGGTAGGGTCTACTGTTATCTTGTTACCGTCCTCTTCAACTGGTTAGAAAAAATACATGTCTAAAACAAAAATTGTTGAACTTACTATAAGTGACAGTAATTTCAGGCGGAGTAGGGCTGTTCTTCTCCAGAATATTATGCTTAATGACCATGCTGGCTCTGCTATGAGCAGGAATAGAAGCCAGAAAGGCTCTGGCGACCTTAGCTTGAAAAGTTAGTCACCTCTGTCTGATACGAAATTTCAGAGAAAAAGTACTTACCACTCTTTCCGGCCGTGGGATCAAATTTGACCAAGATGTTACTGAAATACTTGGTAATCATGGCTATTGAGCGTTCACAGTTCCGTCTGATTTGCAGATGTTGGAGAAGTGAGTGTGCTTAGGTAAGCCACACATGTTATTTCAGAGCATGGCCTTGAGCGATCTCATCTGATCTCGATCACATTATTAGACGACCTTTTCGTGCAGATTTTCTGTAGTTTGAAGATGTGTTCAAATTCGCTGGACCAAAAAAGTATTTGCAGAATCATTGATTGCTAATAACTGCACCGTAGGTCGTCGTCCTCTAGTGAAAGTAAACGTCGATTTTTATCATCACGGTTGCTTATCTAATGGGAGTGAACCAGTATGGACAAGCTCATAAAGGTTCATGAGATGATAATACATCGAACCACTCACCGATCTTTCTAAACAGAAATTTGAATTGCATACGCTCTAGTTGTAATATTTTGAATGGATCTTGGTCCATCTGATAATACAGCATTACCACCTGTTCCAGCGGAGCCTACCCCCGATCCTATAGTCAGTCTATCGGCTTCGGTCTACCTTACCTCATTACCACAAAACACTACATCGCTTTTACAGAAAGCAGCTACACCTAAAAATGGAAAAGTGGTTATTCGTCTGAAAGCGGTTGGAAGCACTCCGCAGCTATCAAAAATGGTGTTCTCCATTGCTGCCAACCAACCATTTGGAGTGCTGGTGTCTTTCATACGGCGTAGACTCAACTACGAGAAGTCACAATCTTTGCATTGCTACGTGAATAGTAGTTTTTCGCCTGGTCTTGATGAGGTTATTGGTGATTTGGCGGAGAGGTTTGGTATTGAAGGCCGTCTGATTGTTGATTATTGTCACACCGTTGCTTTCGGCTAAGTTCTCAGAGCCACGTTATGACATTTCAAAATCTTATTATAGCAATGACTTCATATTCTGACTTCGCTTTATTTAAAATTCTTCTTTTCTCATGATCAGGCCCCTTGTTTTATGTCACCGATTGGAGGCTTGTCCTGACGATGAGACCAAGGCTTTCAGTTATTGGATCTTTCAACTGCGTAGTAGTTGAAGGTCACGCATCTGGTGCTCCTCAAAGCTAATCTAGTATTGTTTTCGTAACATTTATGTTTGAACAATTCGAATATACTATCACACATGCTTATTATATTGCTGTTATACTCTATAGCGGCCGAGCCTAGTGGTCTGAGATCCAACTTTCCATACCAACCCTAAAACACAACATAAACAACTCATTCTTTTTTCCCCAAACTAATTATAGAGTTCTTGATCTCGCTGGTCAATTGATTTAGGTTGAATCAGAAAATAAAACATAATTTACAGCTCTTCCTTGGCAGAGCTGTTAGGGGTTTCCGTGGCAGAGTCTGTCTCATAAAGGTACTCGGTTTCAATTATAACTTCTTCATCATTGGAAGAATCTTCGAGATAGTCCTCTTCATCCAGATCCTCAGCAGCAGTATCTTCTTCAGAATCACTGCTTTCTCTAGAGTACAAATGCTTTTTAGATAACCAGCTCTCTCCCTTGAAGTCATTGATAAACTCTTCTATAAGACCTCTCTTAAGATCACCCTTATAAGGGATGGGATCTGTAGTTTCATCCGGAATAACAAACAATTCACTTTTTTCTGGGCTTCCAGATACACTTTTACCGATGATCTTTTCATGTACTGCTAGACTCTTTTTACCAGGAGCCACACAAGCAACTGGTGTACCGATATCAATAGCTAAAACTTTCAGAACTGGAGGTATGTCTTTTTCAGTAGCTTTGGCGTTCTTGTTTGCAACCAAAATGACTTTTGGATAAACATTCTTTCCTTCGGTTTTTGAGATGAACTTATCGTAACCTTCCAGATCAGATAATAATGTCACTTTGTTATTGATTCTTTGCAAGGCATACATAGCCATAGGGCCCGCAGAACGCTCGCCTCTATAGTCATCAATAATAAACTGAGCCTTTCGCTTCTTTCCATCTTTTCCTTTGACTGTCTTTCTCTTGGGGGGCTGAAAGACCTTAACGGTCGGGAAAGACTTTACCCCGTACTGTGAACATAAACCTTTGTTGACATCATCGTCACAATTCACGGCAGCAACATTAATCAAACCATGAGAAGATTTGCCTGCTCGAATATATTCCGACTTCATGGCCTGACAATGTCCACACCAAGGAGCATAGAACTCGACGAGAGACACATGTGGGGACTCGAGAACATACTTCTTGAAGGTCGAGGGATTCAGCTCCTTGACATGATCCTCCGCAGTGTAAAATCCTGCTGCAGATACAGCAGATAAGAGAGTGAAGAGAAGTGCAAGCTTCATCTATAAAAACAATGCAATTACAGATCTAACGGCTAGAGACGATCTTGATCAAGAAGAGAAAGGTGAAACATTGCCGAATATAAATGACACGGTGGGCTGCCCGAAACAGAGACATTTGTCATCCAATATTTCAAGTTTGCAAAGTTAAACAAGTAAGCAGAATGAAACTGGCAAGTTTGATTTTCACAAGCAGCAGCTAACTGAGGGTAGAAATTCCCATGGGGAAACAAAACAGCACTCTTTCGGCTGAATTAGCAAGCAGTCATTCAAGGTTGTCAAAGAGAGAACGGGAGCGTTTACGCCAATGTACAGAGTTTTGCACTCAGGAGGGACCAATCACGGAGGACCGCGATCAAAGTGAATCACGTGCCATACCCATCGATGATAAGATTTGTCACTTACTGGACCTCAAGAAGCAGGGGGTTCATTTTAATCTGAAAATGTCAGAAAAGGCGCAATTCTCAAGGCCAGGTTACGCGTACAGCGAAGCGCTTCGTTTGGGGCTGGCAGATGAGTGCGAGAGTTTTATCGAGAAGCAGTCTTCGTAATCATGGATAGATCGTAAGATCATCGGAGTGGGTTCACCAAAGTCGGAGAACTTCAATGGACCGACTCGGCTAAACAAGGAATCGAGATCTGCAATTTCACAATCGAATAGCAATAATCAGTTGCAAGTACTTTGAGGCATCAATATCCATTGGAGTGATTCGGTTAAGTAGCTGTATTTACGGCTTGATTTCTGGAGTTTCGTGGCTTTGAGATGCTACTTGCAGGCTCCAAGGCTGCCAGCCAACCTTAGCTTATGATTGGCACTTATAACTACGGAATAGAACCAACGGCATTCAGATGAAACAGCCGATTACTAACCACCACAAAAGCAGCAACAAATAGCTTTGCTATACTCTGTAGTAGTTTGACGGTGATATAGTATCTTATTTTTGAATAAGAAAAGTGTCTCTGTGGAGCCCTGAATGTTTAATTACAGTTTTAAGCTACACATCTGCTAGCCTGAAAATGAACAGCCCAGCCTGGGTTTAAAGGCTGGGGCACCTCAGGTGCATACGCAATGCGTCAAGTCCAGGAGCGGCCAGGAAATTGCTCAAGTCTCATTCCGCGGTAGCCCCCCTGCCCAGAACAAATTGCCTACTGCAAAGTCCGGTCTAGTGTTTCTTGAATATTATTTTTCACCTAATTTAATAAACAGTTGTTCTATTAAAAAGGTCAGTAGGAGTATTTGTATACTACAATCTCTAATAGAGTCTTTGCATCTCGTTATTTTCCTACCACCCCCTTTCTCCCC